>CAEMYA010000114.1:1085271-1125774 GCA_903131615.1 Diplodus sargus
TCCCACTCTGTGTGTGTGAAGTATCGCCAGTGTGGTTCTCAGTGTGTCCGCCATTAGTCTTGATGTGAGGGTGTGACAGTACCAGACCACTAGGATCTATGGCTGGTAAAAATAGACCGTGAAGCAGCTGTAGCGCTCTGTAGGCTGGTACTAACACAATCTGTCTGTAGTCACACTATCGGTCTGCGGTGCTGCTGAGGGACACAGGAAGCCGTGTCCATAAATCAGGCTTTTTACTTCCTGAGTTAAAAAGATCCACATACTAGAGGAGCTGTTGGAGGGAGAATATACATAACCTAGTTAGCGTGAGTGATGCGTCACTGTCACAGACTGGGAGAACTGGGAAGTGAGCAGCGTGTTACAGCTCCAATTTGTAGAGTTTGTGTTGAGCTGAGCCACTGCGTATGTTTTCCAAAAATTCGTCTCCAAATTGATATTGTCATCGGCGTAATTTGGCGTTGGCTTGCTGAACGCACAAGAAAATAACCTCTGCTCTTGATTTGGCAGAGGACTAACACAATGATAGAACCCAGTAATAGAACATTTTAACAGCTTGTTTGGAACAGAGCCTGATTAGTCTCAGGGGAGGAAAAAGAAAATGACTGATTTGCTCCTTCAAATGAGCAAATTTGCACCCTAAAATTACTTAATTTTCTCCCCCGATGTACTGTAATAATCTGTGCCATCTAATTACTTAATTGTGCCCTCGTATTACTTGTTTCATCGCCTCAAAGTAATGTCCGTGTTAAAGTGCCAACAAATTGTTGATTTTAGGGTGGACATCATGGACTTTATATGCATTAATATACAGATTAGGCCATTTTACAAATAATAGCTGCAGCTGAGTACTGGATACGGAAACTGTTTACAATGTGCAACTTTTTTGGTTAAAAATAAGTATGTCAATTACAGAAGTGAACTTACCTTTATGAATTAAATTATTGATGTAATGTTAATTTACGTTACAGCTTGGTATGATACATAAGCCAATTTATGTACGTAACATCAACAACGGCCTTCTGGGTGAAAGTCCTGCTTTTGATCCAATACCTTGACCTCCCTCCAATGTCATCCTACGTCACCTGACTTCCTTCTTTGCTCGCGTCATAATCGCTTGCCTTATAATAAGTGTAACTAAATAGGTTGTGATAAGCTGCTTGCTCACTAAACTATATTCAAGCTGCATGTGGCCAGTCTACTGCTTCAGACATTCTCTCTACAAACAAGATATATACCAATGATTTTTTTGATATACGTTTTTGTCCAACTATAGGTCGTGTGACATTCAGTGGGAACATATACAATTTCATCTCGACTAACCCAATGTCGACTGTAAAAAATGACATTTAAATAGGGGTGTTTATAGGGGTTATCAAGGAGTGAGTTAAAAATAATCTCAGTTGGTGGTAAAGAAGTTCAAATGGACACAGCAAAATTAATAAATAACTACATATTGATGATTAACTCGCTGCATTTGCAGTGAAATTATGGATCTATGGATATTAGTGTGATGCAAATGCATTCCAGACAAATTATGATTCATTTTTTTATAATTTGGCTGTTTTTTTGTTGTTTTTTTTCCGGTTCATTACACACGTTCAACATGCGGCAAACAGTTCAATCTGTTAATTGCAAGAATGAACAACATTAATTATGGGACATATGGCTTGTAAATGACATGACACTCTTTATTTGCATCATTCTGAACCATTTGGAAAGAAACCTATAATTCATTACCTTTTAAAGAATTGTACTGTTCATAATGTGTCTATTGCTCTTTCTCTGGCTGATTCCTAGTGTAATTCGAGGTTTGACGAAATTAGTGCAATCAAAGTGGAAAAACAAACAATAAGAACCTGAATATGCAACAAGACTCACAACATATTTGCAGATTGTGCTAATGTTGATTTGCTGAAATGGGGCCAAATAAGAGCAACTTGCTAATTGCATGCAAATGTGTCTTTTGGTTTGAAATGTACTACAGCTGTTAATGAAACATCATCTCTAATGGCCTTGTTTGTTTCCTTACCAGCGGTGTCAGAGGGTCAGCCTTCTGAAAAACCTTCTCTAATACTTTATGGCTGATTTAAAAAGTTTGTGTGAAGATAGTTCAGGTCCATAATGAGTCATACTGAACACATGAGATGGAGTCGGCTGCTGCCGGCTGTATAATGAAGAAAAATCTGATAACAGTGCATCCATTAACGAAAAATAAGCGCAGGGTAATTACCAAATGATACTTGATTTAATGATATAAAAGGGTTCTAGTGGCTTATGTTCTTGGTTTGCAAACTGAAAAGCAACATTTAGATGTCGCTTTTGGAATTATACACTTTTATGTAACTGAAGCAAAAGAGAAAATATATCATTTTCAAGAAGGACAAGGGATTTATTACATGTGAAACTGTGACACTTAAGGCTTAATGCAGCAGGTGTGCACTGTGATACATTATGCTACGGAGAAGAGGAGCTATCTTTCAAGTGATTTAAAGATAAAAAAAAATTAGGATTATTCACATAGATTAAGCATTTGCAAGAAAACCTCTTAACGAGACTCATCTTGCAGCCGAGCTAGCAGCTCTATGATGCCTTACTTAAACACAGCAGCGCTTAGGAGCTAAACGTTCATCTTAGCTTGCTAATATTCTCAAAATGACAACACTTACATGTTGATCATTAATAGGTATACCATGTTTACATCTTACTTAAGCATATAGGCAGGCAAATGTAATATTTAGTACTAGGACTAGGAAATGTATTTAATCACCAGTATTGAGACACAAACCAAAGATTTGTGCATAAATAATAAAAAAACAAATAAATATAATCAATACTTTTGTCCTTTAGATGTTATACTGGAGATATCTGAACCAAATTCATCAAAATCTATAGAATAGTTAGACTTTACGACCAGCCAGCTGACAGACAGGAAATAAAGAATATCTGGCGAAACTGTATATAAACATTGCAATCTCACCTGTGACAGAAACATAATTATTGGTTTCTTCTCCTTCATTTATTCTCAATTACAAACTTTTGCATCTGTGAACTCAACAAACGCTACGACAAATGACAGCTCATCACATCAGTGAGTCACCGCCCCCCTCAGGGCTTCTGGTGGCTGGGATTCAATCCCTAACACACACACACACACACACACACACACACACACACAGTGACATCAATAGCTTTTGATTTCAAATCAGTCACTGAGAACAAGAGGGGGACGTCACTCACAACTTTACAGCCACAGCTTTCAGACCAATGAATGAATCAGTCGCCGCCGAGTATTGACAAATAGAGACAAATTAACACATGCAACTTCGAGGAGTGTGAGCCAGACGAGGAAGGTCAGAGGGCAAAGTGGGAGGTGTGGAAAGTCAGAAAACGGTGGGATCAGATGAGATGGCGGCGGGGTAAAGACGGGGATCAGGGGGAAGCTTTGGAGCGAGAGGAATGAAATGACAGAGGATGAGGGCGTGAGTACGTGAGAGTTGTGTGCATGTCAGAGTGAAAGAGGGAGAGAGGATGAGAATGAAGGGGAGGGAGAGAGAGCGAGAGAGAGGCGGGGGTGGGAGGTGATGGATGGGGAGTGAGGGGAGGGTGCGTGGGGGTGATTTGACAGATACCTCGTGAGTAACGGCGGGCTCGGGGCAAAATAACTCATCGCTAGAATTACACTGGGGAGCCCTCAGTGTGAGAGAGTGTGAGGGTGAGTGTGCTTTACAGAGGCAATGGAACACACTGTGCGTGTGTGTGTGTGTGTGTGCATGTGTGTGTGTGCGTGTGTGCGTGTGTGTGTGTGCATGTAGATTTCTGTAGGTGCTCTACATCTCTGCAAAGATGGATGCAAGGAACCGTGCAGCAGGGAGGAGCGGCAGCAGGCAGCCAGCGGAGGGAGAGGACAGGATGACAACCACACTCCTGAGACACACACACACACACACACACACACACACACACACGGAGGAAGACACAGAGGGAGGGAGAGAGAGAGAGAGAGAGAGAGAGACAGAGAGAGAGAGACAGAGAGAGGGGGAGATAAGTGGGCTGAGAAAGAAAAAGAAGAGAGGAAGAAGAAGATGAAGAGGGCAACAGGGAGGCTAAAGCAACTGTAAAGAGATAAAGGGGTGTTTTGAGGTGAGTTATGAAGAGCCAACAAGAACAGAGTGACACACACACACACTCACACACACACACACACTCTCACACACACACACACTCTCACACACACACACACACACACACACGCTCCTGCTGACAGATGATCATGTATTGACACAGGTGGCCTGCAGGTGAGATTCTCTGCACCTTTTGCGACGGCGACTAATCCTTCAAGATACTCAGACTCGCAGGGTCATCACACTACATCACTGGACTAAAGAGAGGAGAGGAACAGGAGGGGAGACGGAGGGAGAGGGATGAGAGAGGTGTTCACAAAGATGATTAGGGTGACGGGGGTACAGCCACTGCAGACTGTATCAAGGAAGACGGTGGAGAACAGAAACTTGCAGATCCTGAGCTGAGGAAATCATCTGTCAGTGTTTAACTGTACACTGTTATTAGCTGATACACCACAGACAGCAGACATACTCGCTGCATGTTCTGCCACCAGTAATAAGAAATCTAAGCCAGGGGGACAAATGAAAGGACAGTGAGCAGAGCTGCAGGGCGAGGGATGCAGGGGACGCATTGAACATTCAGAAACCTGATTATTAGCTCACTGTTAGCCTCTGATATCATCCAGGATGCTGATTCTGTCTTTCTAATCGCACAGCAGTGTCTTCTGTCAACACTCATGAGCTCACTAGCGACAGCTGACATTACAGTAATCCATGAGGCGAGGGTCATTTGAAGAGCCTGATATCATGATCTTCTCCACAGATCATTTACTGCATCCACACCTATTAAAGACAAACACTGCATCACCTCTTCCTTATCAGTTTTTTTTGTACCACTACCACATTACTGGCATCAGCGCCCATGTCGACAGGTTAGACTAGACTCCACACAGGACGCATGCACGTGGCTGCTGCACCGTGTGATCTAAAGAGTCGAGTCACGAGATCGAAGTCACGCCTTTTTCTACTGCTCTCTGCAAAAATGGACCTGAGAACGACCTGCAGACAGTCATATGGACATCATAGCAGCGTTTCACTACAGTTTTAACATCTGTATCTGCACAAGAAGCAACACTTACTAACAGGTGAGGAGCGTCTGTCTTCCCAGTGCGCTCGCTTTCTTTCACTTTCACTTTTTGTTCTCTCCCTCCTGGTCTCTCTTTCCCCCCTCTTGCTTTCTCGCTCTTTCAAAGGGGATAAAGGAAAAGCGCGTCATCGTGTTCACTGATCATTATCAAAGGCAAACTCTGTGTAAACAGATGTGGCGGGCGGCAGTCGCACTGCAGCTGCCACGCAGAAACACGTGAACCGCAAGGCATCCAGTGTGTCCAGCCTGCACGGAAAGATTACATTGTCCAGCGCCTGACTCTTCCCTTTTTCTTGTCTCACAAGTCAATCCTGCACCACTTGACATCCCAAAACATTTTAAAATGATATTAAAATATGATTTTCCATTTCCATAGAGAATACTATAAAAAGCGAACCACCTGTGGAGCGCCTTCTGGGTATCAGGAAAATGGGATACAGCACCGACAGGTGCGTGAAATGAGAATACGGCGTGCATGTGCAAACACATGACGGAGATGATCCAAAAACCAGATTACAACTGTGTGTACTCCAGTGGGTGTGCACAGTCAAAATGATGCTGCGAAAACACGAGGACGTCAGCAAGAAAATTAATGAGCACAGGAAGGACAAGAAGGGGAAGACGGAGAGAAGCGGGTGAGAGCACAAAGAGAAAAAAAAAGGGAACCGTTGACTGGCACTTGGGCACCAAGGAAGGTCTGATTAAGGAGATGGGTAGAAAGGATGTGGGTGAATTTACAGATGATGTAAAATGGAAACAAAAGGATGCAAGGGAGGGAAGCTGGTGGGAGTCAAAAGGAAAGTCAGCCAGGGCCAGTTAGACGCTCATTAGGAAGCAAAACAACTGGGAAGGAAGAAAGAAAGGAGGCTTGGAAGCCAAACAGGTGAGGGAAGAGGGAGGGAACGGGGCAAGAAAGAAACAACAAGTGGACAGGAAACTAGAGCTTTACAGGAGAGATGTTGGCAGAAGACGTCAGTGTGAAGACGTCTCATCGGCTCTCCGACTCCTGAATGGGCAGGATGAGTGATTGCTGTGCCGCTGCCACTCGCCCATGCAGTGCAGGACAGTGTGTTCGTCAGCTCGGAGGGAAAAAAACACCCTGTTAGATATGAGGATTAGGATTCATGTCAGTTAAACAGGCTACAGACTGCTAAGGAAGCAGCGCACATGAACACAAACCCACACGTTCACACGCGGAGATATAACCGGCCGCATCCTTTCAATATTAGGCTCCTGTCAGGACTTTGTAGCCCCGCAGCCCACACGCAGCCAACATGCAAACGCGTACACATGCATGAGCACATACACGGAGCGCTAACAATTGTGTAACATGCCTGGTTTTATGTAAGTGTGTCGCACACCCACTCCCTGGGAGTTGACAGTTTGCAGAGCATTGAGGTAAAGAGGAGGAAGAGAGAGGGAGATGAAGGGAAACCACCACAGAGGGAGGCACAAAAAGAAAAGGGAAATGTAGTTCATCCCACTTGTTTCCAACCAGGACGTACGGGTTGTGAAACATGCATGAATGGCCAGAAATAAAAACAGCAACGTTTGTTTTGTTTTTTTTCCATCTATTTTT
Organism: Diplodus sargus; assembly: GCA_903131615.1. Taxonomy (NCBI): domain Eukaryota; kingdom Metazoa; phylum Chordata; class Actinopteri; order Spariformes; family Sparidae; genus Diplodus; species Diplodus sargus. Next base: position 1,092,059 of record CAEMYA010000114.1, read on the forward strand.
TTGTGCGCTGAAATAAAAGTTCTTTGCACAACGAAAACTGATTTATCTCAAATTGTGTTCACAGATTTGTTTGATTTCTGTTAGTAACAGATGTGGCAGACGGCGAGATGCCGGTGAAACAGCTGATTAACGAGGGTCTTGGACTGGTCACAGTAAAGGTCCACTCCAGAAATTAGCAGTTTTATCTTGAAAAACATATTTCTGATCTTCTTCTTTGTTGATGGGGGGGCCATTTTTTTATTGGGTATTTTGAATCTTTTGTGTGTGTTCAAGCTCCTTCTGTTGAGACTGTGTAAGAAATGATGGCGTCCTAATGAAACGCAGCATTTCCCAAACATTTATTCATCAACACTGGCCGCCACGTATTGATTTTCAGTTTTTGGAGTTAGTTCGCAGCACTCAGTCGATGGGTTGGTAAACCTGTACTCCTAGTTTGGATCACTGAACCCATGTGACAACGTGCGCTCTGCTCATTGGTTAGATGTGTTTCCGGGGCGGGAGCAAGAAAGTAAGTACAAGAAGAAGATTCTCAAGAAGTTCTTCTCTAGTCACATATAAAAAAGGCACCATACTTCATTGGTAAACCAGGTCAGACACTGATTCTTTAGTAGTAGCTGTTGCCTTCACTCATTCACTCTAAGGTATAGAATATAAATGCTATGTTCGTTCCTCTCGGAGTGATTGTTACGGGGCGGGAAACAAACCAGATTCAGATTCAGCCCAACTTGACTACAAAGGTTTGAAAAATGAGAGTGAAAAGAATCCTCCATTGCGTCCGTTTCACTTCAATCTTTCAATCTCTTCGTACAACTATGTGCTCCTGGAAGTGTGTTTGGCTGAACTGTATTCCCCTCGCAGCAGGGAGCTTCCCCATTTTTGCGTGGCGTTTGCATGTTTTTCTTTGTGTTCACACAGATTTCCTGGGTTTGCCGATGTGTTGACTTCCGTTCATTGTCTGGAGACTTAAAAATCTCCTCGAGGCGTTCGCACGAGCGTGTTCATCTGCCTACGTCTCCTCCCCGCCAACCGCAGCATGGAAACGCCACATGAATGAAACGCACTCCGCCCTGAGCGATCCGTCTAACACCAACAGGCGTATTCAAATGCTCCCCCCCTTCAGTTTGATGGAGCAGAAAATGCGAGGCGATTGCATCATCCATTCTACACCAAGCAGGGTGTTACGTTTCCTTCCATCTGCTCCCCGCGAAAATACGCGATGTTCCGCCATCTATCACCGCAGATTCTCATTTAGCCGGATGCTTCTGCTCAAGCTGTGCGACAGTGTGCCCCGAAAAAAAAAGACGTCCGAGGTAGCTCAACACGTGTAAACAATTACGAAGCATACTCGGTGCGTCTGAGTCTGAATCTCTTTTACTGAGTGGGGATTTCATATCGTATCGAGGACTCTTTACTTCCGGACACATGCTGTATTTCACAAGAGGCTCAGAGGTCGAGGCAGTGAGGTGAAGCTTGTCAGAGCAGGTTCATACGAAGTTAATGGCCGGTAAAATACATGCAAGGCCACATCACCGGTACTGTAATGTGAACTTCATATATCTGCAGTTTACCTTGTCATAACTTTCCAGAGATGTTAAATCCTGTTGTGCTGTGTTTCGGCATCCGATATCCTAAAAATTAATTAATCTGTTACTCCAACTAGTCTATCTGGATTGTAATCATTTGCTGTGTCTCAGTTCAGGGTCTGCATCCTTCGAAGGACCCGGCCTCTGCGGTCTTTGAAGGCAAGTTCTTCAGAGAAACCTTGTTAACCGCGTCAGCTGTAAATGGGACCGTCTAGTCTTTGGAGCATTTCCTGGTTGCGTCACCAGATGTTTTACTCTTACGTCACGCTTTCTGTTGCCCAGGCCCACGAAAGTGACGATCTACGCCACGCGATGTCGTCATTTTCTCCCTTTCTTTCTTCTTTTACAGGTGCACAAAGAATCTTGGGGCATGTGAGGCCACGGAGGATAGTAGCATCCTCCGAAAAGAGGGAAAAGGAGGAGCATTTGAAGGAGTCTTCGGATTGGGACAGCCTTCGCGTGGCGTAGTAACGTAATTGTTCTTCAAATGCTCCTCCGAAGAATGCAGACCCTGAACTGAGACACAGTAATTGTCTCACAGCTACATTTAATAGCTCAGAAGACACTAATAGTAATCAAGTAAAGAGGTAGGGGCTCCATGACATCACTGTATAAACAAGCTCAAGTTGTCTTGTTTCAAAGGTCACAGCATTGTTTACCGCATTAATGCATTCACAGTGACTGAGGATCTGTCTGCTGCCATCAGCTTCCCTTTCAATATTTCTGTTGATGTGAATTCACGATGTAGCTCAACCCGCCCTGACGGCAGCTCTGCAAGATTGACAAACGAGTTTGTTCACAGAGGAGTGGAAGAGAGGAGAGAGACATGAAAGAAGCAGAAGAAACATCTGCGCTATCCTCGACGTGCGTGCGTCTGTGTGTTCCCGGCTAAATTAAAAAGGCTCCGGCATCATTAAAGGCTGCGACACATTCACCTGCTCTCTTTCAAAGCCCCCTTCTCTTCTCATCGCTCCCCTTATTCCAGCGTTTCTCCCCCCATTTCTCGCTCTGCTTTCCATTTTCTCTGTTCCCGTTCGCCTTTATTGCTCTGTGAAGCTGCAGCACAATGGCTCCTCAACCGGCTTTCAATTCTGTTTTCCCGCCTTTCATTTCGCTTTGCTGTCTTCCCTTTTTTCATTTTCCATTTGGGTTCTGATGTGTTTATCCTCTATCAGTTTTTGCCTCTTTTCTTCTGCTCGCCTCCCTGTGATTTTCACATTCTGTAGTCTCTCGTTCTCTCCCTTTTGAAGCCTGTCCAGTGTTCAGTGCACCAGAGCAAGCTGAGCAGTGAACACTTTCATTTTTTTCCTCTTTGTAGACCTTCAAAACCTGCGTTTGTGACCTCTATGAAGGGCTACAGCACACTTAAAGGGATTCAGAAGGGATTCACTTCTGGACCTAAATTATGAAGTGGAGAACATGACTGGTCCGATGGATACTGGTTTCAGTTGGTTGGTTTGAAGATGTGGGTCATAAAAGCAATCGCATTGTGACAATGAGATCCTCTCCATTTCGTCTTTTGAACCAGTTGTTGGTCACCAAAACTCCCCAACGTCAATTGGGACACATCTAGGACTTCAGTTTGGAGTATTGACCAAAATATTTCACCACATTTCTCACACAGCTGTACACTTTTGTGTCAATCAGTCTACAATGAGGACCTCAACCGTACAGACACAACGGTGACAGAGCCACAAAGTTCAAGACCAGCAAGGTGCACCTCTGTGTTTCTACATTTGATGGAGGGAAATACTGCTGACCAACCCAGTCACAACTATCTCACTTCACTTCTGATGGTGGCTGTAACTTAAAGTGACTACGAGGAACTTTAAAGTGTTTATGAAACAGTTTTGTGATACTTCTGATGATTATAAATGACCTGTAACGGCAAACAAGTCCATCACTGAAATACTGCTATTTTTATATTGTTGTTACTAAAGTTCCTCATAGTCATTTTAAGAACCACTATCAATCCTTTACTAAGTATTTTAAAGGGTAATACCACCAATTTTAAAGTGTAGCATAAAGTCTTGTTGTGGCTCCAGATGCATCTACATTACCCAGCATGCAACTTTCTCTGGAGCCATAAAATACTTTTTCACTTACGCATTAGTCCATCCAAGACCTGTAAACACAGTTTAATGTGTACAATTCCTTTTGAAGCAGATTCAGGCGAAGATTCTCTGGAAACTCATCACGTCATGCCATTTTGACAGATTTCATCATAAAGACAATTATCATAACATGTCATTCGGTCCGAGCGCAGGGGGGGAACATTTTTGTTAATGTGGTTCCTGTTTCCAGTAATCATGACCAACGTGCGCGTCCTCACCGCACACATCCATCATCCCTCGTTCTCCTCAGGGAAGCTGGATTTTCTCTGGCACTCCAGACGCCCTTCTCACTTAACAGCCATCCACTTGAAGAGCGATCGCTCCAATATCCGTCTCCCTCACTTCACTCGCCAGCAGTAGCACATATGTTCCACTTCCTCAACTACGCCTTTTCCTTTTCTTTTTTTTTTACTAACTTCAATAAAGACTGAAATGATTTAGGTTTATCGTGGCTTAGTGCCGGTTCAACTGTTGTGTGGTGCCACTTTCAGGTCAACATGATGCTGCTGCACAGCACAGCTCCACTCAAGAACCTGCAGTCTGCAAAAATGTCAAAATAAACACTTTTCTTTTGCCATCGCAATGAATAACTTCATCTTTCTTTATAAATGCAGACTGCAGTCGATTTTGCTGTGAATGCTCATCCTAGAAGTATTTATCTTCATCTTGTTGGCCTCAGTATGAAAAGAATACCAATTCTACCTCAACAGTCAGAGAGAAATGACAGAAAAACATCAACAATTCAAAAACGAAGAAGACTGATATAAAAAAAATGACTGCGGACAGCGAGACGAGTACGAAACAGTTCTTGAGGAAAAGTAAAATGGATTTTTATGTCTACAATAATATACCGTACGCATGCACTCGTTCATTCAGTCGTTTCTTAAATTTAGCCCTCACTTGTTCCTCCTAAAATACGAGATAAATCATCTCTGTGCTGATTTTGCTACGGCTGTTGAGTGTTGTAATATAACAAAAAGCACCCTGGCAGCGTTAAGTCACTTTGGACCGCGCTGCCAATAAAACGTTGTCGTGTTTGCCAGAGAATGACAGAGAAATGAGAGGAGAGGAGGTAGATGTGAAGGGTACGAACAGATGGAGATTACACAGGCTGAGCGAGAAATACAAAAAAAAAACAACGATCAAGGTATTAAAAAAAAACAAAGTGAGTTTGATTAAAACAAGAACATAAAGAGACGGAGGATCCGCCTGATTGCACGACACATCCTGATCAAAAGCCTCAATGTGAGCCTCACTTCTCTGCTGTCTGCTGTGGAACAACTAAACACTTCAGCCCCAACGAGGGTTTCTTGTTTTTCTGTTTGGCGAGTTAGTGATCGCGGCAGGCTAATCAACTGACAATTGTAACGAGATAATGGCTTTTGCTGGAGAAATACAAATTATCTTGATATCCTCGTGACATTTGAGAAGTGAGAGTGAGTCACTCGCTTCTTAACGCAGCCAATTATCTTCACACGGGGAGAGCAAATCATCCGTACTTGTCGAGGGTTACGCAGTATATTTTACGAGGTCGAGAGATGCTGCAAAAAAAAAAAAAACTGCATTTGAACGTCTTTTTACGGTTGAGGAAAAGTGCTGTAGGTGAATGCAGGCCGTCCAGAAGTGTGTGAAGACGAACCAACCACAGACGATATCATAGCAACGCACAGTCTCAGATCTGCACCGAGTTCTGTGTCTGGATTGTTTTTTTCTGAAAAGAATCATGAACCATGCACACACCATTTGTCTCGAGAAGGAATCTATACAGAAAAAAACATAAAAATGAAATCAAAACAACTGAACTGAAAAAATGTACATGAGCTCTCTGCTGTGTAGCTGCAGGCCAAAATATCCTGTCAGATATTTTTAGTAGTCGTTTCGAGTCCAGGACGACTTCACCGCTCCTAAAAAATCACTTTCCTGCAGATATCATCCCTTTAGTGGAAAGTTTTCATCAGTGTTTCTCGACTGACTAATCAACCTGCGTTGTTATCGTCAAGAGAAGATATTACATCTACATTTTTTGTGGTTAAACACTGTATAACTTCAAAACTGAACAAAACCTGCATCGTTTCCTGTCGCTTTGTTGAAACCAAACTGTAGATATCGCATTCTTTCAATGATGGTGAGAAAGCGTTTCACCTTTCGACAGATCTGATGTCACTGATGATCCATCAGCAGCAGGCGAGTCCCGGGCGCTGGATGATACTGGATCTTATCTGACATTCAAACGCCTCCACTCCAGCTCCATGCAACAGTCTGTGGGAGTGGAAACTACGCAGGAGCCATTGATTACCTCGTGGGTGTGCTAACAACCATATTTTGCTTCACAAAAAAAAAAACAACACAAAAAGACAAACATAATAAGTCTCTACTGCTGCACTGAAACAGCTGAGCGGTTTACTGTTGAGGTAAAGTGGCGTCGAAAACTGAGAGCAGAGCAGATTAAAAGTTTGCTTACATGCTTCTTAAAAGTTATTAACAACATGCCGCCGGGACGCGTCTGAGTACCCGGTTGCTTAAAAACATCGTGCTGGGTTTGCTAGTAAAACAGGTACAGCTGAAGCTAACGATGAGCTGCAATCACTGCACGTCATCAATCCTACACAACAAAGTGGAGCGAGAGTTACTGAACAACGTGAGAAGCTCCTGTCAGTTCTGTCAACATGTGCAGGTTTCTGCGCCTACGGATGCTTCGTACATCACATTTAATTAGCCACGTAACGTACAGTGTTCGCCTGTCAGATGTTACTTGAAGATGCCCTCCACACGTGTGAAAGCATACAGAAAAAAGCTCTTCTGACAAATGCATAATTATCACATTAAAATACTCAATCCATTGACAATTCCTTACCTCCGTTTTCTTTAAAGTCTCCACATGACACCCGTGAAGGCTGAATACTAGACCAGGATCGGCTTCTGGACAATCTGTCGTATCGCACGTGTGTGTAAGCCCGCGTCTTAAAATTTGAGTTTCAGTGAAGTCTTCTTCATGTACATCATTCTGCACAGTGTTGCTCAAACATCCAACTATAGAACAAGAAGAGAATCTTTACCGGACCGATGCAGCTTAATTCTAAAATAGCACCAGTATCTGTGACTTTACTGAATGCAAAAGGCTAAAATCTGAATATGGATGAACAATTCCGACCTACCGTGACTCGAAGCTGCTATTTTACAATCTGCATGTCATCATTTTTTTAAGCTTTAATTAACACAACAAAGGGGCTCCGTGTCCCTCGATGACTGAACTCTGAGGAGCGAATTCCTTCTCGTTGAAGCCACTCAAAGGGCAGAGCACATAGAGGCACGTCTTGAATTATGTGTGTACTCTAATATTTCGGCAAACGCCTGAAGAAACATGAAAGTCAAAGCAGAGGCGCTGGCATAGAGCGTGTAAACACTGTTTGATATGAGTTGTGTTGAAAGTGAGTGTAAACAAATGAGTTGGCCATTTCAGTTTTGTTTTATTATAAAACGTAATACAAAAAGGATTACGTTGCTCGTGAAACGGATGGCAGGTTGAGATCATTTCTAAAACAACAGGGTGAAATGTTGTCAACAAAATGACAAAACGAGACAAAATACAAATATTGAGTCCCAACTTTCATTCTCACTGGTCGACGGGCTTATTACACTCCTCCAGTACCCATAATGCCTCTGGCTCCTTCCACAGATCCAGGCGAAAAAATGTTTTAATGAATGAGAATAAAAATCAGAGCATTGATGAGAGAAACAAAAGAAGGAAAAAAAATGACCGCTAACAAAAATACATTTGCAAAACAGCAGCAATTAGAGCAGGAAGAGAGAAGCGAGCTAGTGTCGCTAATTACGACCCTCCGCACTGTCCGGCTTTGAATAGGCTAAAAAGACAAAGAGGGAAAAGAGAGGAACTATCACCTCTCCTCCGCCTTCAGGGCGAAACCATTATGACAGCTGGATCCAATGAGCCACGACCAGCCACACTGTAATACCAGCGGGGATCCGTGTCTGTGTGCGCGTCCCCCCGGCCGGGCCTGCTGGACTCCCCATGGCCAATTTCCTTGTAATGTTCCTTCTTGCAACCACTGCTTATTAGGCCGGCTGCCAGCCATTGTAAGTGCACTCCGGGGGGAACAAAAAAAAAGCTGCAAAGAACGGCGCCTCAGAAAACTAGTGCGCCGGTCCAAGCACAGAGACGAAACAAGAGAGGGAGCGCAGGAGTGAATTGTCCCGTAGAGGCTCGCGATCGGATTGTCAACGGTCCCCTTCGAGGTTGAGTTAGAGAACAGAGGCATGAAGCGAGCGGTGGAGCTCAACAGGCAACAAGTGTGTTTTGGGTGATACTGTGTGTGTGTGAGTGAAACCAAAGCCCAGAGCAATCTGCCCTGACTGGTGTGTGTGTGTGTGCATGATGGATCACACTCAACGAGGTCGAGAGGGTCAACCTCCTCCATCTGGAGTGTGACATCCCCTCTCATCTCGTCCCCCCTCCTCCTCCTCCTCCTCTTCTACTTTTTTTCCTCTGTGCTACCATTCATCCTAATCACAGGCTTCCTCGCTCCCTCCCGCCGGCGAGCCAACTCTCTCTTATGTTTCTGCTCTCCAACTGCCTGGCAGCCGGAGCACCTTGGGACTACAGTGAGCTGTTGGCAGTTTTTTGAGGCGACTTCCCTCTCAGGAAGTTTGATAGTTTCCTCGTTGCACCGCGGCGCTGTCACTGCACTCCAGCAGGCTGACAGTTTGGCGCGTCGGGGAGCCAAGTAAGGCCGATCAAACAGAACACAGGTGATGTTTTCACACACTTTTTCGTCTGTTTCGAGGTCAGCAGGCCAACGTTTCACCTTGCTTTGTTATTCTATTGGCACTTTCAATCGTTTCACAGCAAAATGTGAACCTTTTTCCAAACTGCAGGCAACAGGTTCGACAAATTCCCTCAAGTCCACTTTGGTGCTCGTTGGCTTAAGCCAGCTTGCAATTAGTCAACAGGCGAGTCAGCCAAGAAACGTCGGCCATGGTGGAACGCTCCGTGGTCATCAGCCGCCTGCAGCCAGTTTTCATAATGTGCATAACAACTTTAGCTACAACCACTAGAGGCTTCTTTTAAAGGTTTACAGGACTTGAAATTCTGCATGTTTCACATGTGAAATTGGTTGTAGGTCCACCCTCAGTCTGCAGGTCCATCCAGGCTCACGAAGCTCTGTTCAAACTGTCAAACTAGCCAGTGCTGATGAAAAAGAAATCAAGACTCTGTGTGACGTTCTCTGATCTCTTTCTTCCCTCAAATGTTTTCAGAGACACATTTTAGCTGTTTACACTGTTGCCATTGCAATCAGGCAGCATTTGTGACCAAGCTGCCAATTTCCACCAGCCAGCCCATCTCGCCAACTGTATCAACTCCAGAGGTGCAAACAAATAGCTGCAACTGGACATTTTGTTAAAGATCTGTATAAGTCACCAAATAACACTCATTTTATTCAATTGTGCCACTTTTCCCGCTCTTAATAAAAGGGAATCAATCAATACCAGGCAAACAATTTTGCCCACATCACAAATTTCTCTATTTTAGAGAAAGATTTTATAGCAGTCCTCTTTACTAAAGCTGCTATTTACAACTGTTTATTGAGGTTTACTCACAATTTAGATTAATATGTGTCTTAAGGCATCAGAGAATAACGGAAAATACACATCAGAATTTTCCAGACAACATCTGAGAAGCTCGATCAGAGTACATTTGCATTTATTGCCATTCTTCTCCAACAAGTGCTGGATTATGAAAATAATAGTAGAATAAAAGGGTCTAGAAGGGTCTTAAAAGTGTATAACAGCGACAACGTTGGCAATAGTGACACCAGGGAAAAGAAAATGGCACAATTTGTTAAACATTTGATGATCAGTGCAGTCATCGTGCACATAGATGTAACCAAAGAGTCGTCGTGTGAAAAACACCACCAATATCAGTCACGATGAATCACAGAATCGCTCTCCCAGAAACTCCCCAGCTGCCACTGAGGGAAGGCCACACAATACTGTAAAAATAAATCCAAATGATGATGAAATCAACAACAATCATACGCCGTTCTCTCCCCTCATTGGTATTTACATCCACTTGGGGAATGTGATACTAAAGTAATCTGACTTGAGGTCACTAAGGACGTAATAAATAACAGCAAACAAAGTGTAAACCGATGTATTAACTGGTTTAATTATCACACAAGTCTTCATGTTGCCAGGGAAACGTACAAATACAACTCAACGCTACCTGCAAATGTGAAGAGCAGGGTGACATTTTAATGGTGGATTCCTCTCGAAAGACAGAATTAACATTGGATTGACTATCGTAACTAGAACTCTAATCGCGTGAACTTGACAGATTGTAGCACATCTCAATCGGTGACAGACGTCTCATGTCTTGGTTTGAAATAACTCCTCTGCAATCCCGCTTTTTTGGGGGCTTTAAATCACGAGCCGCAGTATCAGTCTGCCTGCGAGCTGGATCCGTTTAACCACAGAGAGGTGATAAAGGAGAGATCTGTAATCGCTGACTGACGCGGGTTATCACAGCGGCACAGAGGGCAAAAGGTGAGGGGGAAGTATGAGAGGATGCATGAGGCGCTGCAGCAGGTGGTGGATGGCAGGGGGAGATGGTAGAGTCATGGCAAATAAAGGAGAGGCAGGGAGGAAGAGAATAAAGTGTAGGGACACAGAGGAGGTTAGAGTAATAATTATGACATGTCATGCAGTAAAAGCTCTGTTTTTGCCACCCAGGCTCGTGTCACAAGACAAGACAAGATGCTTTTTGCGGTTCTGAGCACGCAGTGTCAGATCGGACTTTCTCCGGAAAACAACCTCTGTCACCCGATAGGTGATGCTACCAACTGGGCCACAAAAAACCCCCTCAAACCTGCGAGACGTCGCTGCGTTGAACTGAAAGTGCTCTCAAAGAATCAAGTGGATAAAAACACAAGAATGACAATGCACTGAAATCTGCCTCTGTCACAGCGAGTTAAGTGTCTCCGTGTCGGCTTACTTTGTTATTTCAAAGTCGATCCTGTTAACATTGGACGCAAGAAGACGGGTTACCGGTATAAATCAGGTTAAAGCAGGACATCCCAGAACAAGCGAGACCTCCACAACCTGCAGTAAGCTGGTTACTGTAAGAACCAGCGTTTACATGCAGCTGCTCAGTAATCACGTTTTGGTCGGTACATAACAGGCTCGACAGTGAGAGAGTGGATCTTTATGTCTGACAATAATCTGATGTGGCCTTTTTAGACTTCTGAAAGCTGCTGTTGTTTATTTCCTCTGCTTTTCTGCATCTGCTCAGTCCATCTGTCAGATGTATCTCAGCACAGCACTGTAGCAGTGATTAGTCCTGAGAGCACTCATTGATTTACTCATGAATATGTGTGTGTGCAGCATCGATGATGATCGGCTTTCCTTTCATTCATTCACACTGCTAACACAACTGCTGTATACTGCACATGTGTGAAGTGTTTATCATGCACCTGTGCTCCTGTAGAAGTCAAGATATTAGATTGTTCAACATGTAGTCCAGCTGTGCTCTCACTCCCTCACCCTGACTCTGAAAACTGGGCTTCCCGTTAAGGTGTTGTTAAAAAGATTTGGTTATTCAGTAACTTAAAGGACAGTTCCAGTTTTTACTACAACTTATTTTTCAATCTTTTCACCGTTCATGATGACATTATGCTCATCGCTAGGAACTGAAAACAAGGCATGATGAAAACTGACAGAGCAAAACACGCTAGCAGTTTGTCAGACAGGTTGTTGGATTATGTGAACCACTTTATTTGGAGATAAATGTTTTCCGGAGTGAAGATGAAGTGTCAGTAATCCCTCGTTTAATGAAAAAAAAACAGGGTGTGTGTACAGCAATAAAAAACTACGTGGTGAGCAAAATCTGAATTTTATTTTAGCAGTGTCACTGCACTGAGGTCTCACATGGAAAGAAGAATCTTTGTTTTATTTTAAGTTATGAAACAATAGATTTTACTACCAAAAACTGACCAAAGTAGAGGTCGATCCAGTCAATCTGTTTGGTCAGTTTGTCAGCAGTGTTGGGATGTTAACCATTGGTAGAACTTGGCTTTGATAGTGGCTAATGGCTGGAGTTTAATGGGCAAATGAGCAAAACAACAAATGTTCAGCTGGGTTTGGATCCGATGCAACAAGTGTATGAGCTTCCTGGAGAGAATGCAGACCAACTGGAATATCTGAATTTGAGGGACACTCATTAAAAAGTCTCACTAGGTGGGGATTAAGTTGATATCCGCTTCAAACTATCATATTATTGTTTGACCTCCGAACCAAAGTTGTGGCTTCAGGTGCATGTAAACTCTTTAATAAGACTATGTTCCCTTTAATAAATGGAAGTCCTGGAAAATTGGATTAGAAGATAGTGAGGTTGTTCACGGTGTGCAGGTGAAGTGATGCAACAGCTTTTTACAGATGGTTCAGAACCGGGAGCAGAAATAACAGGAAGCGTTGTGCCAGTAAGAGGTGGGAGGATTTGGTTTCAGTTTGCAAAGGACCGGGAGAGAACGAGAGGAATAAAATAGACAGGGAAAATAAAAAGAAAACGGGTTTCGAGGACACAAATTACATGCTTCCAGTGGATATCACTAAAGAAAATTAAAACCACAGACAGTTAAGACTCACACATGTATGCACACACACACACACACACACACACAGTCTCTGTAGGCCATGTGTCTCTTTTGCTTCATGGCTCCCTTGTTTCCTCTCGGTGCTCATCCCTCTCTTCTGTCTATCTTTCTGCCGCTCGGCTTTGCTTTAATTATCAGCTGGCTGCCGACGACACGGAGTAACCGCTCCTGACAGCCAGGTGGGGACTGACAGGGACGCACACACACACACACACACACACACACACACACACACACTTAACGGTATGCAAGCAATCATGCGCCTCTACAAACATAAACAATGGAAGACACCCGCAGATATGAACAATAAGAATCTCCCCGTCACACACATATACACACATACACGTTCACAGACACACCGTGGTCTCTCGAATAAAGGAGCGTCAGAAGCGGTAAACAATGATGGCAATATTGCAGGCTGGTTGGAAATGAGAGAGGGGGCGAGCGAGGATTAATTACAGGTACGAAGGAAGTAGAGAGAGGAGAGGACGGGGAGATTATATAGGAGGACGAGAGGAGGCGCGTTAGAGCGGGTGAGGAGGCTGTGGCTGAAAAACGTTAGCGTTAGCAACGCTAGCATGGGCGGACTTTGTATGAAGCTGACGACTAAAAGTAAACGACAAAAATTGACATTCATGAGTCTTTCTTTTAAGGGTCATTTAGAAAAGATGTGGTTCTGCCAATAAATGGCGATGCTTTGAGGCAAGAAAGAGTTCATGTGCCCTCACAGAGAATCGCAAAAAAAGTACGGACACTGTAAAACGTAAATAAAAACAGAATTCAATCATTTACAAACCAAGTGTGTTTACGGAGAGGGTCTCAAGAGTTCCTGAGCCCATGTGGTAACATCCTCTTTACAGTTATGTGTTTCACAATGTGGTGAGCCTGTCCTCATCCTTGAGGACTGAGCCTCTCAGAGGATAAGACTTTCACACCATCCATCTATCATGATACGACCACCTGTTATCAATGAACCCTTTTCTAGCTTCCAAACAGGTGTTTTTACAGCGCTCCACAACTCCCCCAGTCTTTTGCCAAGCCTGTCAGAACTTGAGCTTGAAATGTGTTGTTGGCATCAAATATAGAATAACCACAATTCTACCAAAGTACAATGAAGTTGAAGAGATGAACTTTAACTATATCATGTTTCATTTGTTTTACACAGCTTCACCCAACCTTATTGGAATTGGGGTTGTATTACAATGAACAAGGTACAATTTGCAGCTCAAAAAGTCTACGCAGTGATCGACTACCATCTGTCCAGCGTCACAAGCAATGTGGAGCGAGAGAAGAGAGGAGAGTAGGCTTCCCCATCACTGCGGACACAAAGACAAGAATAAACACAGCTCGAGCTCAGGAGATGCATTATCAGATGACTGATACAAAAACTGCTTTTACAACAGCAGAAATTTAGTTTGAGAAACATCCCATTTCATTTCTCTTCCAACTTGGGAATATAATACATAATATTATATGCAGCATCTGGTGTTACATATAATCCCTTCAACACAACGAACATGCAATCATATTTTTTAAAAAAACATCAACAAACTGACCGCAGTGATAAAAACAAGTTGTTTCAACCCCAGTCCGACTCGCCAGATGTGGACTGAAATAGCGAGAACCTCTGATTTAGCAACTCAGATGCTGAAAACATGCAAATTGCCCTAAACTGGAGGTTACTGTTACCTTTTTCTTTTGCAGGGATTCTGCCATTTTCAATGCGAGTGCTCACCTCCGAACATGCAAATGCTCCACCACAACAAGCCGCCCCTGGTGCACGGCTGTGCAGGGAAAGGTCAGACTGTGTGAGAATATGTGAACCAATGGCTATAAAGATTACCTCACCAGGGACGTGAAGAGTCTGATATGATTATGATAGTTTGCCTGGACTTTTAAACTTGATGAAAAACAATAACTCAAAACTCAGTTTTCCATCTTCTGTGCAGTTTTAATGTGAATATGACAAACAGCAAAAAACTTTGTGACAACTGTGACGATGAAATATAACAAGAAAATGTGTGTGTCCTGTTTCACGCCAAATCCAGACTCATTTATCATTCCCCATGCGTGATTGTTATACTTTGGTACAGTTAGTTAGACTGACTTTGCCTCATGTCTTTGCTTCACATCGTGGTTGCGTTGCATTGTGTTCTCATTGCGTTGCATCAGGCGGAAAGCGCCAAACTTCAAAAGATAAGTTCTTCAAGTTATCCACATTGGAATAACGAGCGGCAAAAGTTCACAACTGGTTGTTCTCTGGAGTAATGAGTCATGTGTGAAAAATTCTAAATTACCAAAAATAAAATACAATATTAAAATACAGTATCTTTAATTTTTTTTGGGGGGGGGGCATCAGACAAAACAACATGTAACTGTGAAGTCACTTGTTACTTCTGGCGTCCACCTGTGGGTGTGTGGTGGGATGCCTCGGCTCAGGTTCTGTTTACAGTTTGGCACAAACAAGCGGAGCTCTCTGCATACTGATGAAGCTGAACAGATGCCTCTCCCCTCCGCTCCACGCTCACAATAAGAGCCCTCCAACAGAAAAACCGCCTGAACAACAAGGTGGCCCCGAGTTACTTCTCTGCCAAACTCACTGTAAAACCAAGCAGACGGTGAACATGTATAATGAAGGAGGGAGCAAGTGTAGAAGAAGAAATGGAGATATTATTAAGCGCTGATATGTCCTCAGGATTCTCACATGTCCCATAATTCCTTGTTTCTTTTTCTCTACCAATTATCCTACAGAAGTCCTCTGGAGACACACATGCAAAGGTCTAATCAATCCAGTTGATTAAGGTGCTGGTCGGAGACAACTAGTCAATTATTTGTGTGTGTCTCCTCTCCCTCTGTGTGTGTGTGTGTGTGTGTGTGTGTGTGATTACCGCTGCGTTCCGGGACCGTAAATGTCAGGCTTTCTCTTACTTTAATCGCTTTTGCATGACTCCTTATCTTCTTATCTCATTCCAGGCACATAATATAATATTCACCACACACACACACACACACACACACACACACTACATTCCCCAGAGCCGCAGGCATCAGTGTGTGTCTGTGTGTGATCCCCACACAGAGGAACACCGTTCACACCCCGCTGCTGCATTATTATCCAAAGTCTCAAAGCACAAAAGGACACTTGAAAAAAGGACAAATCACCTTCCTCTTCTCAGCTTTATGTAATGACATTAACCACACACACAAAAAAAAAAAAACTGCATTACTCCCACATCAGTGATAAGCTTCACTATTCATGGTACAGTAGGGCAGATGTAGATTTTCCTGGCTGCACTTTAATGTTTTGTTTCTCCACCATCAGTCAGTGAGATGTGCTTTAAAGCTCTGGAATAAGCTACAGAGCTAAAACCTCCAGGAAAGATTTAAGATTGAATCAGTTCAGAGAAGTCGATCTATTGTTTTAAGGTTTAAATTGTTTCTCAGGTGTAAATGCCGGGGAAACGCTTTACGTAAAGGTTCTTGTAACAACTAATAGTTAGTAGTTAATGAGGCCCGTATCAGTCCTCAACTATTCCAACATTAATACGACAATTTAAGTGCATATAATGACATCATAAACATTTTAAATGTCAAGACATTTATGATCACATGAAAGCTGCTCAAGAACGTCAGAGTTTAATTGTTTATAACAGCTTTACAAACTATTTGAGTCAAACTAACTAACTTACTGTGTCATTGTTGAACCACTTAGCTTGATTGATTGGTGCTTTATAAAGATTAATGCGTATTTCATTACGCACTTACAGTTAACGATGCTATTTTGCAGCTACCTAATCTGAAGGTGAACAATGTCTTGTATGAGTTATTAATGTTATCGTCTTGTCAGGACATATAAAGGCCTGATTACCTATAAACTAATGCTTGCTACAAGGACTTTAATATTAGGAATAAAAATAAAGAAATCATGAAATTAAGGGGAGATCTACTTGTATATCTAAGAATCACAGATGAATTAGCTTTGTTATAATCAGAGTTTAATGTGTTCCTTGCTTCCATCAGTGTCGTCTTACTGCATTACTGTGCAAATGAAAATGCTGTAATGTGTTTTGAGATTCATCATTCATTACAATGGCCAAGTTTTGTCCCTACTTGGCCATTTCAGTGACGGAGGAAGTGCTGGCTCAGCTCGTCGGCTGAATCAAGAAAAGGAGGGCTGTTAAACCCAGAAGGGGAAGTTTACACCGAATGCCAGAGAAAAATTTAAAACTATGGACTGGAAAATTTCCTCTGGACGAAATAAAAGTGATTAAAAGTGTTTAAAAAAGAAACACTTTAAGTAACAAAGTACTGCTGCTGTGAGTAAGAAAGTTTGACTTGATTCCGTTTAAGGCATTGTAACACGCAGTTGAGAAGCTGCACAAACAACCAGTCACTGTAAAAAAGAAAAAAAGAAAAAGGGAAATGTTAATCCGCTGCTCTGTTAGCTCTGCGTTTTGTCTCCAAATGACCAACCACCTCGGAGCAGCTCAGGAGTCGAGGAGGTGCTCTGCTGCTGTCAACTCGTCATTACGATTTGTGTGTCCGAGGAGCACAGCCTCCATAAATGAGCGAGACAGAAGCCTAAATATAGAGATGATGGAGGGAGAGGAGGAGCACAAACACTCCACGACAAACACTATTAAGGCCGGGTCAAAGACAGGACCGGAATAGCTCTTCACACTCGGAGCCCGAGCAATAAAAAGGGAAAGGGATGCGTTCTCAAACACACACAGTACGGATTAATACACGCTATGAGCTGCCACTGATCCAGACACAAAGCTGCTTGTTACATCAGGTTTCAAGCTGAGTGTCATGCTTAAACTCTTAACACACATTCTAACATTTATGTATAGGAGGGACGAGGATAGAAATGCAGTGTGTGTGTAAACCACTTTGAAACTTTACTGTCCCATAAAGCTGTTGATCTACGCCGTCTTGATTTACTTTGTCGGATGAATGTCTGACCCTGTTGTGTTTCCTACAGTATTTTACTCTATAAAATGTCTCATATAATGTCGGTAATGATGACAATAAAAAAATAAAATAAAAAAAAACACAAAGAAATGATATTCTCAGTGAGGGAGTCCCAGGTCTCTTTGTCATTTGCTCTGTTCATCAGTTGTATTCCCTGACTGCATCTACTGCACCTGTCAGCCCCCCCGGCACTCAATTCTCCGTGCACCACTGGGCTGCAATGTGTGTGTGTGTGTGTGTGTGTGTGTGTGTGGGTGTGTGTGTGTGTGTGTGTGGTTCCAACCTTCCCTGTGTGGAGGTTTAAAGCCTTTTGGGATGGTTGGCAGGAAAGCAGAGATAACACGTGTGTGTGTGTGTGTGTGTGTGTGTGTGTGTGTGTGTGTGTGTGTGTGTGTGCGTGTGTGTGTGTGTGTGAGCCTCCTCTCCAGGGGGCTATAATGATCTGCGGTCAGGGTCAGGGGCCTCGAGTTATGAGAACATATTGATCCCAGCGAGCCTTGCAGTGATTGAGGGTTGTTTGTGTGGGGAGTCGCTCCCATCACTGGACTCTGAGTGGACTCCGGGGCGGACGACAGGAAGAACCTCCAATCCGTCATCCATAGATGATATAGAGCGCACCACACTACTGTCCCAGCCTGCATGCACTCTAGTAGCACACGGTCTTATGAACAACCTGGGACAGCACAGCGCTTCCTTCCATCAAGGCTCGCCACAGGGAAATTGGTTAGCAGAGATGGTCGGAGATGTTCCGCCTTACGTAATTACTAATACACGATGCGATTGATTCATCAATCACCTGCCGAGCTGCAGCAGGCATCCTGAGGCGTCTCATCTTGTTATCAGTGTAGTTCCTAGATGGTGATTTAAACCATCTCCTCACTCATTAGACACATAGCCTTTGCTGTGGAATGGAGCTCCTCTGCTCATTTTCCCTGAAGCTTCAAGAGCGTCATAAATATTTAATCAAGCGGAGGTGTTCTTTATTTGCCTTTTCTGCAAAATGTTGTGGGAAACTGTGTGACGTGTCTGTAAGTATGGATTAATTTCATTATCAGTGAATTTTCTGACATGAATTGTTTCTTAAACAGGATCGATAACCATTGTTTTAGGCGGATGCTGATAGCTATGATGTAGAGTAAAATATTCTGGATACATCTGCAGGTATACACACACTTTTTTTGCAATTATCCCCCAAATTTGATTATCAGACACGTGTGACAGAGATTTGTAATGAGGGCAGGATATTTTACAGCTCAACAATAAACTTTATTGACATCCCCTGAAGGTGAGGTTCACTCAGGGTGTCATGCATGCTAGGCTGCGATAGGCTGGTATCAACCAATGTAATAATATCGACTGATATATCAGTAGAGCTCTAATTGATTCCATGTTTAGTCAATCAAATGTCAAAAAAATGGGGAAAAAACACACATCACAATTTCCAAGAGGTCAATGCGATGTCTTCAAATTGCTTTCTTTATCCGACCAACAGAGCAAAATCCAAAGGAACTCGTATACAGTGAAAAAAGCAGCAAATACCTCCATCTCACATTTCTTTTTACTTCCTTGTGCGACTGTTAGACAGGTTTACAGAGATGATGTAAATTCGATAAGACATAATTCCATTTTAAGATGTGTGCGCTAACCAAGAACCGCCAAACAGGTTTGTGATTAAAACGAAATACCCACAAGAAATATGTGTCAGCCTTTGATACAATTTGACAGTCGCCACCTTCCTGCGAGAGTTCTGAAAACACCTTGAGGGAGCGGAGGTCCAAACAAGCCAAACAGTCGGCGTTCAGAACTGAAGGTGAATCTGTCACAAAAACTGTTAAATTATTCAACATGGCACGGAAGTAAACAGTCTTTGGCAACGAGCGAAAGGGAGTTATAAGTCAAAGCTCGCTGACTGGGACAGATGGAGTTTTAACAGGAAAATTTGCTAAAAGCACGAACGTACACCCTCAAGATGTGAATTATAGAAGTGAATCAACACCTCTGTGACACAGTCTCCGCTCAAACTCTACATGAAGAGATTCCCGAACCCTCTCTTCAAAAGCATGGCTGTCATTCACAATCCAAGGCTGGTGCAAAATGACATATAACCTCATATCAGGAGCATAAAAACGTCTCTTTCATCCTTCCTCTTCATCTGGACAGGTTTACATTTGTAGGAAGCCACAGGGTCTCCTCAACCCACAGTGAACTGTTACTGTGTGTTCAACAATGCATCTGTCAGGGTGGAACCAGCAATCTCCTGGGAGTCATTAGGTCAAAAGACTCAATACTGCTCCCTGATGCCGTACCACAAATAATTCCCCCCCTGCACACATTGCTAAAGAAATTCAACACTGCTTTCAGGACCAGCATGATGAAGTCCTAAACATCTGACTCTGTTATAACCACTTCCAAACATCATTAAACCTTGATGGGAAGTTCTCAGGTCGAGAAAAGCAAAGTAGATTTCCCGTCTCCTTTCAGTCCCCCAGACGTACTGGGAGCATTCCTTGGTAAGGGCTGATCTGATACGTTCTGACATGGTTCAGGACAGGTTTGACAGCCTTTTCAGGAGGATTGACACCGTTCTGAAGAGAGTGGCCTGACTCCCGAAGGATTTATTTCCATTCCGCGCGCTGCAGCCAGATAATGGCATGTTTATCCAGCGCATTGTGTATCTGTTGCTGAAGAAAATGCAGCACGTTGCTCCTGAACACTGAACGTGGAGTGATTTCTGCTCTATTGTGTGTTTTGTGTCTTCACACTTGTCAGCATTAGTTACTGTATGTAATCATTTTCACCAATAAGCTCCTACACTTATGACCCCATGTCAAATATCTATACATACTGTCAAAGCCCATAAATTTCATTTAAGATAAATCGATATAAAAGTCGATATTTTAGATGGTGGCTGAGAGAAAAATTCTTCCAGGTACCCTATAGCATTCTTTTTTTTAGAATATATTAACATTCAGTGTTTCTGTGTGTATCCTCAAGCATTATGTATTTATTTCCTTATAAAATATTAGTAAAGATGACTCTGTAAATGGTTTTAAAATCTTCTTCTCTCCTCACTTGTTGTGTGCCTTGGAATTCTTCTAGTCCCGTTATATTCGATTGATTCTCAAATCTACTTTAACTCATCTTTACGTTGGGTGATTTGTCGTGTTGTTTTTCTGCTGCTTCTTCATGTGCACCGGATTTTGTTTTGCTCTTTTTGCATTGCCTCCCTCTGCATTTGTTATGAAATGTATTGTGCCACCCTGCTGTTTGTGATGGCACCTATGTGCTGTAGTTGATAGCCTAAGACACAAACAAATGGGGACCCATTTGTCAAAACGCTGCTCCACAGCACCAGTGCTGCTGAGATGCTCTGCATCATACATACAAAGCACGCAGATGCTTTAGACACACAACCACAGACACACAAACAGCCCATCAGCTCAATAAGCGTGTGTTCTACAGCAAAGAAGTAACCAATGGAGGCGCCAACAATCCCGAGGCGACCCCTGTTCACCCCTCTTCCAAGACAATATCGAGCTCTGCACTGTAGGTCACGCACACCTACTCAGCTGCAAACCATGATTGGCTCATGGTCATTGGCCCTCTGCACCACCACCTTGGCCAGAGAAATGGTGTCTGACCAAGTTGATTCAGTGGATAAAGGGATTGGATTGGGTGGAGGAGGGGGAAGTCTGACCTTGAGGGAATGTCAATCTGCTCCAGTGTTCACTTTTTCTTGCTGTTGCACTCTCAAACCCTCATTCTGTAGTTTTCATAGTGATATCACAGCCCACTCTTTGCTGCACACTTGCACTGCATGGGTTGTATTAAGATGGGAGGTCCTGTTGTTCCACCTTCAAGCCGGTCACAGAACGCAATGGGCCCTCTGGTCTCCACAACAACACCATAACCAAATAGTTTCCGTCACATTTTGTTCCACGTTCTAAAATGATTAATATTTGTTACACTCTCGCACACTTGAACATTCCTGCTCAGTGTCAGCTTTTCCAGCAACAAAACACTTAACAAAATCCAGAGATAAAAATGCTCAGTTGTCTCCTGGCAACAATAATTACAATAATCACGGACGTCTTTGTCATGCTCAGAAAGTTATGACTCCGTTTACACAAATGGATTAACTGGACACCAAACGTAGAGCGAGCAGTGCGACTACAGCTGTATTGTGTGTTCATGAGTTGTGTCTCTCTCCCTCACACACTTAAACTCATGATTCTTCTATTAAACCCTCAGCCGCCGTGTCATCCAGAGATCATCCAGTTAAAGGACTACAGCCACACTAAAACCCACACACAAGCCACATGAGACTTACCCTAAGAGTTTAACGCACACAGGAAGTGAGACGGAGTTGGAGTCTACTGTTAAGCGTTCACACAAATAAATACAACCGACAAAGCCTTACAGTGATGTAATGTTGCAACTGTGGGCTACAGAGAGATAAAAAAGCAGTGAACTTCAAATGAAATTTGAAAAATGTGTGCGTTCCCAGAGGAACTTTCGCAGGCTTGCAACCAAAAAACACTTTCCATTAGCTTTGGTTCAACTCAGGCATCTTTGTTCACCCTAAATGCCCCCAAAGCAACATCCTTTGAACGAGCCAGCCTTTGAACTGCAACGCATCTTTGGTTTTATATGTCAACATTTGGTTGATTTCCTACATCTTCTCTCGAGTTGACCTGAATGTTTCGACGCTTGAAAGCTTCTTCCCTTGCCATGATGAAACATGTCAAAATCAGTATTCAAATGTTTTCTGTTTGTTCTATTTTTTGGAGAGACAGACATGAAATGGAGCACCTCTATGAAGTTTAATTTGATTTATAAACATACGTACATAAAAACAAGGCAGGCGCACAGAACCATATCTGGAAATGGATTCCTGGTTCAAACTCACAGATGTGGTTTCGCCAGAATGCGAGCTGTTGAAGTCCACAATCATGTGGAGGAACATGATTCCAGTCATATTTGCAGTTTGCTGTGTTTGAGATCCCCTCAGAATAAACACGAAATTCAATTCACAATGGAGTATACCGCAGATGTTAAAAGTGGTGACATCAATTTCTTGAGGGTCCATCTCTGCCAATAAATCTAGCGATGGATTGGACCTCACAGCTCTCTGGCATCGGTGGCCTTTCCCATCCGCAGAAGAAGTGCGGTTCAAAACCATCCCCCGCTCCGTGTTATAGTGGAGAGCTGACTTATAAAGACAAAACAGTGAAGGAGGAAACACGGAACAGTGTTGCAGCCCAACTAAGGACAATCAGGTATGTTTTCCTATCTGTACTTATATATAACAGTATTTATTTTTGTTGTATTACAACAGCAAAATAAATCACTTCTCTGAGAGGAAGGTCTCATTCCTCCAGGATGAATGAGCAATGTCTAATTTAAGAAGAGCAGGCTTTTTTCCAAGGCTGCGCACACATTAGCTTGGTGTAGCCTGAGGCTAAAATAAATCCTGGGAAAGCTGAGGTGTCATCAGCATATGGAGGTATCAACTTCTTCTGGGATTTAGGTGAAGGAGCTGCTAATGATTAGTGACTCAAGGCCACAAGGTTCAAATCCCCACACTGGCTGGAAGAATCGAGACAAATGGATAACGCCAATTAAATTTGATGGATGACCAAATACAGTTGACTGACACATCCGAGGTCCAGTTATACTGGGTGAACTCTCAAGTGTAAATCAGGGAAAAGGTTGATATTGGTGTCAGTGATTCTTCCAGTATTACTCTGCTTAAAAATCATATGCTTCAACACATTTACAACTGGGACCCAAGACAATGAGACAGCTGGGAATTGAGTGCCTTGCTTGAGGGCACCGCAACAGTGCTAAGATGAAAGTCTTAGTCTTCTCCTTCCAATCACAAATCCCTCCCGGGGGTTTGCATTGGCAGCCCTGTGGTCACAAACTCACTACACTCACCTGCAGGCTACAAAATCAAGCATGTGAATGTGAAGCAAGATCATGAGATGTCAGCAAAAAAACCCACCTTAGAGGGGCGACTTTTAGGAATAGAAAAGGAAATGAAAGGTATCAAGTGGTATCAGGGTTAAGATGGAGATGTTATGCTGCTGTCACAAACATTGAACTTATTTGATAGGCCAAGCATGCACAAGGGAACAAGTAATGAGCCAATTACACTCCTCCTTCTGATCAGTCTTAGCGATGAGACGAAATGTCATCCTCTGGGTTTTAATTGCCTTCATCCTCTTGCATCTTCACTCTTTAATCGGATTTCTCCAGCGGCAATGATACACAAAGTGTTTTGTTTATTAGGAGTCAAACTGCAGTCAGTATCCATCTATCTTTCCATCCCTTCCTTCTTCCCGCCTCCATACCATTCCTAACACGCACTTCAATCACTGCACAAATGAATGCATCACATCAAACCCATTTTAATATATACAGGCGGGTGACAGATAAAAGGAAATACCAACATAAAAGGTTCTCAGTAATGTATTGGGCAACCACGTGCCGCCACGACAGCTTCAGCGCCTCGGCTTTAATAGTTTCTGCTACTCTTGACAGACAGAACACAATTCTTCTAAGCAATAATTCCTCATCTGGTGTTCTGATGATGATAGAGATGGATTGGATGTTCAGTTGGAATCGAGATTTGGCCGTAGCAGGTCATAGCATATGATTATCGGGCACTTTGCCAGTTTTCAACCAGCTGTGTATCACTGAAAATGCTGATAGTATATGCAAATTGACAATGGTAAAGTTCTCTCCATCTTACCTGAACCCAGAGCCCGTAAAAAGGTGCAAAAAACATCATCTTGTGGATATTGTTGGCGACCAGCCGGCCTCCAGACAGTTTCCTTTTTAAAGTTAAAAGTCGTGACATCAATTTCTTGAGGGTCCATCTCTACCAATAAACTTAGCCATGGATTGGATCTCACAGCTCTCTGGCATCGGTGGCCTTTCCCATCTGCAGAAGACGTGCAGTGTAAAACCATCCCCCGCTCTGTGTTATAGTAGAGAGCTGGCTTATAAAGACAAAACAGTGAAGAAGGAAACACTGAACAGTGTTGCAGCCCAACTAGGGACAATGTTGGTAGTATATGCAAATTGACAATGGTAAACGTATCTCCATCTTGCCTGCAGCCAGAGCCCGAAGATACAAAAAACATCATCTTGTGGATATTGTTGGCGAACAGCTGGTTTTCCACCTTTTGAGAAAAAGAGATTACCCACGCCTTCATCCTCTGCTTTCTCTTTCTACTGCATTAACATCCCAGCTTTATGCATGAGCCATCTGTCCAGCAGTGAAACACGTCTTTAACATCACTGTCCTACTCTCTGTGTCCGGTGGATGTAAGGGTTGTCATCCGGGGTAAAAATGTTTCATCATAGTATAAAGGCAATCACTCAGAACAACTTCGTATTGATTTGCAGTGAGCCCGTCCCTCCGGTGGATCCGAACCATGGTGCCGAACGCCCTCCGCCCACAGCACATCAGAGCCAGTGGATTCCCTCACTGTGGGGTCAAGCATTCAGGCCTGTACTGTTCTTTCTGTACGCCACACATGCACTCGCCCACTTGTTGCGAATGTGTCGAAGGATGACTCATCTGATCATATCCCTTTATTCACATGTCTGTGAACCGGTGGCAATGTTTTTTTTGTTTTTTTTGCACCACTGAACTCTAACATGTGCATTCATCTCTGTAATGAGGAGGTTATGCACTGCCGCCCTGCCACAATATGCCCGTCTGCGTGATTTGTCAGCGGGGCGGCTCCTCGCTGGCACGGTGTGATGACGCCACACATTCACCTGAGGAAGAGTTTCTGTAGAAGCATCACACTCGTCAAATACGTGGGTTCACCACAGTGTCCGACCCTATTGATTGATGTTGTTTCCATAGATCAAGCTGCAGATGTTGATTCAGTCAGTTCAAACACTTGAGCAACCTTTGGGAGTGAAGCTGCTGTCACCCGTGCCCGATCAATGAACCCTCTTTCTGGCTGTCACCTGGATCTTTCTCTCTTGCCCTTCTGACACAGAATATCAGAACCAACTTATGATATCTGATCAATAGTTCCACTCAGCGCACCTTTATGGACACATCTGCATTCGTATGTATGTTTTTTTTCCCCATCTGTCACCTGTCTGTATGTTTGCAGATCAAAAACACTGATACAAAACCGCCTGTTCACCATCACGAGCATCTACTGTATCCATCTGTGCCCATTGTGCAGCAGCTTCAGCTCGATATAAAAAAATAAAGAAAAACACCTTGTAGAAATAACCTGCAGCCATAAAACCTCATGGATTGGAGAGAAGGCAGTGGGGTTACACTGGAAATCAGCTGAAAGAAAGAGCGTCCCCTGTTGATCGCCTCTGCTGCTGGGAATCAATACAGGAGAGTGAAGGAGAGCCAAGATTTACCTAAACAACCGTGTCGGCATCGGACTGATCCAAAAGGAATCAGGATCAATATTTTCTTCAGTTTTTATCCTTTTCTTTTTCATGTGCAGAGAGAGAGAGAGAGAGAGAGAGAGAGAGAGAGAGAGAGAGAGACGCGCCCCCGGACCTGTTGACCCAGAGCCATACAATGAAGTATTCAAAAAAAAAGAAAGTAACTGACCTCTATTTAATGAATTCAATCATTTATTTAATAAGGTGAATTTGTCTTTCTCTTCAATTCGAGGCTCACGTGACAAAACTGAATAATTAACGATCTCAATTAAACGATCCCACAATAGATTCTTCATGATTTAACGTGCGTGTCGTTTTTGCGTCACGAAATAAGTTGTTCTTTGCAATTTATTAGTATTTTTAATTCTCTTCTCATTTTTCCACCTGAAGGCTCATTGTTTTGTTTTTTTCAGAGCTGCTTGGTGTCAGGCTGATGTTGAAAAGTGAGAAGACGCTGCAATAAATCACACAGAAATGAACGTCTCTCATTGATTTCTGGTT
Source organism: Diplodus sargus (assembly GCA_903131615.1). NCBI lineage: Eukaryota > Metazoa > Chordata > Actinopteri > Spariformes > Sparidae > Diplodus > Diplodus sargus. The sequence goes on from CAEMYA010000114.1 coordinate 1,118,336, forward strand.
TGTATTGGTGGTGACGTCTCTTATCACAGACTTCAAATCACATTCGACCGACGCTTGTTTTGGGAAACATTAGATAAGCACTCAGAGGAATATGGAGGAAAAAAATGTTGTTTTTTACCTTTTCAGACATCAAAGAGCGTCGTCAGTAGTTCTGGAGGAGAAGAAGAAGAAAAACAAGGAGCCTGGTAATCCGTAATCATAAGATCTACTTCCCAAATCTTCCTCCCCTGCTCTCTGTAACTCCAGAGCCTCCGCTGCGTCTCCGCTGGAGAGGTTTTTGATATCCGAGTGATTCCTTCTTAAACCAAAAGCAAATATCCGAGCAGGAGCGTTCCTGTGTGGCTGACCGTCTTCCTCTTGAACATTTTCTAGTTTTTGCGCACAACTCTGGAAGATCGCAGTTCAGGCGGAGAGGCTGATGAACTGGACACCTGCGCGCATAAAAAAAAACCCGGATCCGAACGGTGCGCCTCGGGAATCCACGTGTCTTTCCCTGTCCTTCCTCCTCTCCCGTCTGTCTCTCCGCTCTTATGTTCACCAAAACAGGGGGCCTGGCGTAGATGAGGGGCCCAGAAGTGGTATCCGAGTTAACCAGGGGCGTAATCGCTCCATCAGCGCAGGGAGACGCGCTGCGCACCGGAGTCTGGAGAGGGCACAGTCGGCTCTAGATGGCAGGTCGGTGTCGCCGAACCGTCAGAGAGAGAAAAGGGGGGAAGAATCGAAGAAGACACGCATGAGTGTCTCCCGGCGAGCCCCCCGCGCCCCCCCGCCTCTCCTCTTTTAATAAATGCCCTCACGACCCTCAGGTGGTTTTCCAAAACGGCGTCCCCTGTTAAATCTCAGACACAGCAGATAAACTGAAGGTTATCGTCCACCGCCTGCGCCGACTGTGGGTTTTAAACTAGAGGTCTCCGTGCGCAGCTCGTCTCTCCAAAACTCGGGGAATTCCTCAACTGATGCGCAAATGCGACTCACTGGAGCCGGTAAACCCTCACGGAGGACTGAAACCCAGGCAGTGGAGACTACACCTGCCTGTTGCGGTTGTTTGGTGGGTCCCCCGTGCATTTCCAGGCGGGGAGGGGTGGAGGGCGGAGGGTGGAGGCTGTATCAACAGTTTGCCCCGCAGTCGCCGCTTGAGCCTACGCACGAAACATCGACGGGCTCCGCGGGTGATTTCCTCTCAGTGAAACGGGACTGACAGCCTGTGAGTCACCGTGTGATCGACATGTTGCTTTTAAAGTCACCAATGGCCAGAGTTACATTTTGATAAACAGCGTCGGGATGATAAACGACACGTGCTTTATTTTTCCACATGAGGACTCCTGTCTCCAGAGGAGGACACACAGGTGGGAGGAGAGAGAGAGAGAGAGAGAGAGAGAGAGAGAGAGAGAGAGAGAGAGAGGAGAGGAGGCCTTTGAGGTGTCGGAAATAAATATTTTAACTGGGGCGCGTGCGTGTGTGTGTGAGTGTGAGAAAGAGTGATGAGCAGTGTGTGTGTGTGTGTGTGTGTGTGTGTGTGTGCGCGCGCGCGCAACACGAACTGAGCGGTGGAATGAAAAAGCAAAAAAGGAAGTGAGAGATAAAACGCGCACACACACACACACAAAAGAAAAACAGTAAGTGTGATGGAGGAGCGGGAGCTGCTGGACTGTGTGGGCAGAGAAAACAGATTGTCGGATCAGCACCGCGGATAGCGAGCCGAGCGGAGCTCATGGCACCGGGTCACTGTAGGGTTTTTTTCCATTCACTGTTAGAAACCCTCCGGTACATTCGGCCCAGAGTACAGGCAGCATGTACCAGTTCTGGGGAATACAACCACCCTCTTTCCCCTTTTTCCTTTCAGCTTCACCTGCTTTGTTATGCAAATACTGTGAATCACACACACACACACACACACACACACACACACACACATTGAATGTATGAATAAATTAATACATGGTTTTTTTTGCTAGATGTAGCAACCATCTAATTAGTGGAATTAAGAAAAGTTTAGATTGTACAGACCTGTCATGTTACTTTATTGAACAGCAGAACAGGCACATAATTATCTTTTATAGTGTTTATTTAAGACAATAGGCGCACAACTATACATAATACAAGCCAGGACAAATATGACTCATTCTGGCACTGATGGGGCTCTTTTCACACACAACTGCAACTTGACAGCTCCGATCATGAACGCAGTGTGTGGTCTTATATCAAACACAGACTGTACTTCATGTGTTATACTGAGGTTATGAGCGGCAGGACTAGAGGAAGATAGCAAATGTGAAGACGCTCAGCAGTGTTTGTACTGACGCATCGAGTCAGGCCAAAATCACAAACCACAAGTCACAACCAGGACTTTGGAGTTTTCAGTTCAGCCGCCCGTTATCAGCTACAACCTGAAGTTTCCTTCTTGTTTCTTCTTCTTGTGATTTAGTGTTTAAAGATGACGTAAACTTTTGAGAACAGGTTCAGCTTTAAAGGTAAAGGTTTAAAGACCAACCTCAGGAAGGGTCAAATCCACTGAGCTGTTCTAATCCCGGCCAATGACAATGAGTCCCTCTTACTTCTGATCTGAGCTGCTGACGGGAAAACAGTCATTGAATATCCAGGTACATACAAACAAGTAAAAAAGCTGCAATTAGTGTAAACAAACACAAAGAAACACGACAAAAAAGAAGATAATTCATGCAACTTATTCACTTTTGTGGAACATCGGCTGGGAATGATACTAAAAACAAAGACCGGGGCTTATTAGAGTCTCATAATGATTTTTAACAGATAGTTGGTAATAAACAAACAACATTAAAAAAGTCGTTGTTGGGCAGCAAAAAACTAGCAATCAACCATTTCACAACGTCTCCTTTTGATAGATTCTGCCGAGACAAAGAAAACCTTTGCAACTTCCCTTATTGCTCCGACTGGATGCCTTGTAAAATCATCCAGCACTGGTTTGTTTGTTTGTACAGCCCAAAGCAAACGATGAACCTGATGGAACAGACACAAACACCTTCAAAAATCACCAAAAAGAATAATCAAAACTCTTCCTTCCCCTGTGCATTTCCACGTGTGAGAGGTGAACTTTTTGATAATTAGTCTTGGCATCAGCAGGAGATACACGTGTATAAACGAGTGTCTGCGTCGCTCCCGGCCATGCTACTCAAACACACTGCATGGCTGACCCACTAGATCCACTGCGACAAATCCTTTTACAACTGAGGACAGAACAATGTGAGGTCAGCCAGGGTACGCCGGTAAAGTTGGGAGCTGAGACTGCAGAGTTTCAAGAACATTACCGACACGAGCCGTCTGCATTTTTCAAAACCACAAAACTATTAAAGTCAGATCATTCGGCAGCCTGACAAAGAACCGCCGGAGAGTCATTCGTGTTTCTGTTTGAAATTGATTTCATTTCATCATTACATTCTAATCAAGCCTCTGATTTTGTGTTTAGTTGAAGTTTAAACACTTTCAGCGCGGTCGATAAGCACAACATCAGCATCACGTTGTCCTGTGATGTTCCATCGATACACGGAGAGTGTTTTTTGGCTCGTTTCTGCCCGCGGCTCACCAGCTGATGGTACACCAGAATGTAGCCGATATTGCTTGCTTGCTGGGATATATCAATATGAGACAGATGAACAACTGATTCGTCACGTCTCGATGCCTCCGCCGGGGCTGATCCCATCGCCAAAATGTTTGGCACCGAGCGGGACGTTAGTGAAACGCACAGTGTGTCATTTCTGCCGAGGGTCTCTTTGAATCAAAACAATGAAAGCGACAGAAGAAGTTTGATAATGTTGTGAAGCAGCGTGAGAGTCGCCGACTTCATTGGTGAGTTACAGCAACTGCAGATGAGAGAAGACTCCATCTGACAAGACTCAGGGAGAAATCAGGTGCATAGACGAAGTGATGTTTTAATGTTATAAGCCGTGTTTAGTCACGTTCAACGACTTCCTTCCTCTGAAGTGCCAGGTGACCAAATGAAACGCACCGCTACCTTGAATGAACTTGCAGGTCCTGCAGGCTTGAACGTTGTTGATTAAACAGGTCAATAAAAAGTTGATGAAGGTTCTCAGTCATCCAGGTCGTGGTAAATCTAAGTGCTGTATCGAAGGCAACTGGACTTGTTTGAATTTCTTGAAGACCAAGAGGCTTCTTCAGTTCTAACCAACTGGAGGGGAGCTGCAGGCTTTTAAACCCTGTGTGGGAGTGTCCTTACATAGCAGGGAGTGTCCTTATATAGCATGGGAGTGTCCTTACATAGTGCGGGAGTGTCCTTATATAGCGTGGGAGTGTCCTTACATAGTGTGGGAGTGTCCTCACATAGCGTTGGAGTGTCCTGGCATAGTGTGGGAGCGTCCTGACATAATGTGGGAGTGTCCTGACATAGTGTGGGAGTGTCCTGACATAGTGTGGGAGTGTCCTTTCATAGTGTGGGAGTGTCCGTACATAGTGCGGGAGTGTCCTTACATAGCATGGGAGTGTCCTTTCATAGTGTGGGAGTGTCCTGAAATAGCGTGGGAGTGTCCTGAAATAATGTGGGAGTGTCCTGAAATAGCGTGGGAGTGTCCTGAAATAGCGTGGGAGTGTCCTTACAGATCGTGGGAGTGTCCTGACATAGCGTGGGAGTGTCCTGAAATAGCGTGGGAGTGTCCTGAAATAGCGTGGGAGTGTCCTTACCGAGTTGTTAAGGACTTGCGTGAGTTTCAGAGTCGTTAGGTCCACTTGCGGGTCGTTGGTCAAAACGGCCTTCCTGTGTGTTTCTAGGGAAAGGTCAATAAAATACAGAACAAAGGTCGAGTCGTTTTTAGATGTTTTAAAGTGCAAAGTGTACATATTATAGTTCAATACCAACCGACTAGTAACCAGTCATTTCCTTTACGATAGAAGTGAGTAAGCTGTGTTCAAATCAATTCATTCACCTCATGACTGTAAATAAACGTCAGCCACTACATTGTCGTATCGATGTCCAATTCTGTTTGTCACGCTGATTATTGATTCCAGTGTCTGCTGAAGATCAATGGTTCTTTGATAGATGCTGGAATCTTTGGGGTCTTGATCTGTCAGATGAAAATGAAAACACAACACATACGTTTGGTCCATCCCGACTACGCTTTGTTATGTTTAGTCTCAATTCTCATTTTGCGTGCACATTTTACAGAGAGATGCGATGCAAGTACGTTACAAAGAGCCGATCCATTATTGATGGAATGGCGTGGAATGTAAGAATATCTTCTGCTACTGTGCTGCGATCCAGATCACCGATGGGAACACACGGTTCTCCTGAGGCATCTGGATGCCGGTCATCTTCTCCTTCCTAATATCCGTCATCATTAGAGCTATTTGCGATGTTTTGCCTCCTCTTGGCTTCGTGCACCACTTGGCCCAGCAGCCCCATCATCGCTGCAGTTGTTGCCCATCAAGCGAATGTTTGCTTCACTGGAGCTTGTTGAGCTTTGAGGCCGTGGGAATAGTGCAAACAGATAAAAAATGAAAACTAGCAGCAGCTAATTCTTTGATAGAAGTGTTTATCTTTACAAAATCCTCTCTCCTAGTTTACTTTTCTGTGTGACCTGGGTCATTCTGATTCATTTGTTCCCTTCTCTTGCATCAATGGCAGAAAAAAAAAAAACAGCATGTAATCAAGCTAATAGGATGAAGACATTTATTCATTTCTATTCAGCAATCTCTATTATTCTCTTTTTGGGCCCGCTTTTCCGCTGGCCTGTTGTCAGGGGTGGACAATTACTGCAGTTAAGCTTCTTTATTTGTCAGAAACATGACATCCACTCTGAGGCCGTTGGTCTCTTAATCATACTGAATGTCACTGTAACCAGTTGGTGTGGATACTCAGTCCTCAGCAACTGTTTATGTGACTCTGAAAAGCTGTTTGTTTCCAATCCAACACTTAAAAACCTTCAACTCTAAAGGGGAAATAGAATTTTATTGTATCTTGGTACAGCTCTGCAGAGGCGCATGTGACAAGTTGTTTTTTTTTTTTTATGATATGTGCACATAACCCAACAGTTAACTCACCAGGTGCTGACTTTTATTGTGTTTCATAACATATTTCCTCTGTTTGGGGACTATAACTGCCAACTTCTTAGTATTCCAACACACTCTGTGTCTTTTTTTTCCCTCTACTTACATTTCAAGCTGCTCAACAATGAAAGGCAGCGAGTTATGAGCAAACACAGGCAGCTGGAACATATAACACTCCTCAGACAGTGAAGCAAATGACACGTCTGTTGGCAAATAGGGGTGATAGAAGAGCTATGGACTACTCATTGTACATTTAAGTGTTATTTAATCAGATTTTGTCGACACAAAAGTGAAAACCAACTTAAATAACACAAATGTTATAAACACATATCATGGGATGCAGGACAGAAAAATACAGTTAGAAGTTATAATCGTTGTGATGTCACTTTAATTTAAAGTAATGTCATTAATGTATGATTCAGCAACGTAAGATTTAACATCAAATTATGCCTTAATCAGTCAATCAATAAACACGGTTTTATCTGGTGATATACATTAAAAAGTATTGATTAAAAGAAAGATGGTGAGGCAGTTTCAGAAGTTTTCCTTTGTTTTAACTTGTATATTCTGTTTTTACTTTTCATGTTATTGCATGAAAATTGATTGTTTGAACGGGTAGACTACTGAACACAGAATTTGCTAATTGCTGTTTCAAAAAACAAACTTTTCAAGGATGGCCACTCCTCTCCGCCTCAACAAGACGGAGAGCAGCGTTGGTCAAATGAGTTAGAGAGAGAACGGAGAGAGGGAGCTGAATTATCAAGAACAAAGGAGTCAATCAGAGAAATAACATGCTACATTCTGATTGTTTCAGATTCTCGGATATGTTCTAAAATGCAAATAAAGATGCCAACACCTCCACAGGCCTGCAGGAAGGTGCTGCTCTGCAGGACTTTATCAAAAATCCAGCCGAAGCTTCATCCTCTCCATAGATCGCCTCTTTGATCAGTGTGTGTATGTGTGTGTTTCTCAGCACCTCCCTCGGTCAAACGCACACACACAGCTTTTGCCTCTGTTCGGTAGTTTTGTCAATAAAAATGTGCAATTGAAATACTTCTGACTTGACAGAATTTATAGATCCCTGACCTCACAGGCTGTGTGCTGCTACTGGCTTGGAGCTACGCACCTCTAGTCAATGGCTGACGGCAAGAAATCAGCAGAAAACAGCAATAATGAGAAAATAAGGAAATACAGGCGTGATGGACTTCATGGGCCTACGTTACAGTACCAGCGCACTCAGGCACATCGAGCCTCTCGCCTCCTCTTTATCGTACCCACAGCCGCTCACAGAAACACACAGAGCAGCACAGCGGCTGTGACAGCGTGGTTTATCAAAATCTTATTGGATTTCACCTTGGCCCCGGCTACTGCAAACAGAACAAGGAAGGTCAAGCAGCCTCCGAGAC
>CAEMYA010000114.1:1144794-1158354 GCA_903131615.1 Diplodus sargus
ACCATTGGGTGGACTGACGTTCAGTACAGATATCCATGGTGTCCCCAGCAGGAATCCCAATGGCTTTTTCCCTCTCACGCCACCAGCAGGTGAAGGTTTTCACGTCTGTCCTGTGAAACATCTTCACGTAGCAGTAGAGAGTTTATGGCACAACTTCATCTACTCCCAAGTCTAAAGAGGTTCAAAGACCCTGATGAAGGCTGCGTGCTGAGAAAAAATTGTCTAATAATGAAGTTGTTCTTTATACTGAAAGTATTGCTCAAGTGTTGAACTTCTTAAACTATGAAACCAAATTTGTTAGACACATTCATTCCTTCAGTCCATCAGTTTAGTGTCAGTTTGTGTAACTCTTTGTTTTATGGCTAATTCCTTGCAAAACGATAATGCCATCATTCTGGAGGGTCTTTAATGAGACCTGAAATGTCTTCAAGGAGCTGAAACAAGTCCAGCTGCCTATGATACAGCACTTAAAATACCATGACGTGGATGACTGAGAAGCTTCATCAAGATAATGCCATCAGCCTCAGCTGAAGGCATACTGTGTGTAACCCCAGTCCCATGTAGCTAGTAGATATTGATTGATAAAGAATTAGGGTATTGTAGTACAATGGGACGGGGCCCGGGTTCGTCTTTAGATGGCGCTGTGTACCTGTGATAACTGTGATAGTGATGAAGATAACTTGGCTATTAAGAAGTAAACACAAATGTGGTACTTCCCCTTTAAATCAACAGTTCACTTAAACCTGTTTTACCACTTATTCATCCAATTACCTTTACAATTACAACACAGAATTTAGTAGAATCAACAAAAGCTTATTACAAATGGGTTAGATGGATATTAGTTAACTGGTTCACTGCTGATTTTTAAGTAAGAACTGATAACAGTGTTCAAAACTCGCACACCCTGCTTTAACAGGTTTACAAATGACCCTTGATGAACACACAGAGAAAATGTAAAATCAAAATGACCAGAAACTCAAATGCCCACACTCACACACACCGGGCTATTAAATGTGAATAAAAGAAAACGTTGCAGGCCCGGTCGAAGCTTGTGAGCATTGAGGCCAGTTCACTGGTTTTACCCAGCATAAACAAAAGCATGTGCACGGTGTTACAAGAGTACTTACAAGTCCACAACAGTCAGAGATGAAGACTGGGGAATGGGGGGAGGGCAAAGGCAAGGTGCCGTTTCAGCGGGAAGGGAATCTGCGGTCAGCCAACGATCAAGTACAGCAGCTACAGTCTCTCTCCAGGTCCAGTTCTCCCGGTCCTCACTCTCTCCCTTTTATGGCAAATGTCCGGTCCTGAATCACATAATTTCTCTTAGTAATAAAGCTACAGGCTAATTCATGGCGAAAAACCCCACAGCATTTAACAAATGAGCAATTGCTAGCTGCAATGCGGAAATAACAGTATGCACGCTAAGCTAACGGCTAGCAGCGGTTAGCAATTCAGCTCGTCTTTTACACGTTACAATCAAACAACAGCACCAAGTACGTTAAAACACATGTATTTACCTCTGGCAGCTTCTCAGAGTTCACACACATCAACCACAGGACGACTGTCCGTCAGTCTTGGAAGTTAGGAGTGTCGTTACTTTACTTTTACCGTTTACAGCTATCCTGCTCGGACGCCACTAAGGCCGCTTCTGCCGTTGCTAACCTTGCAGCGGTGACTAGGTGACGCTAAGCCCCGCCTCCTTGGACAAGGAGAGGACAGGATTGGCTAAGGACTACAGACCACACACCAACAAAGATGAGAGGAACAAAGATGCTTCACTGCCCCACAAACAAACGTGGTCTTTAGGTATTTGTGCTAACTATGAATTATTTTTAACTCTTCTTTTCTCACTGACTTTTAACTGTATATAGAATTAATGTTTTAACATATTATAATCTGACACATTTTAAACATATTTACACTTCATGAACTGTTATTCATTAACAACATATACATTTTAATGTCTGCTTATAAATTAATGAATATAAGGGCCACAGGATTACATGAGTAATTAGTGATGATAAGCAAATGCTAATGAACTTAACAGTGAACATACTTCACATTATACCTGTATAAAATCAACAAATCAGCTTTATCATTGTGAGCATGTTACGCTCACAGCACCATTGTACCTCACCAGTTCCTTTAGTGTGTCATCTTAGATTTGTATTTTAATACCAGGCTGTCTGAGTATCACTGAGGGCTAATTCAACAACTTCCCATTCTGTATACCTTTTAATCTTTGGCTTTGCTCTGCAGTTACTTCTCACTGTATCGTCACTCGTCCAAGACAGCACTGCGGCGCTCTTAAAAAGAGTCCGAGACAAATCACAAGTCCCCATCAGCACAGTGATTTCATGCTGCCTTGGGTTTGGTGTCAGTGCTCTCACCTGCCAAACCAACCGAGGCAAAAAGGCGGACAGATTAACTCACAAAACCTCTCTAAGCGACAGGAGAGTCGGTATCTCTGTGGCTACAGCGAACTGATTTGACTCTTCAAGTGTACAGAGGAAAACGTTCAGCAATCAGTGTGTGAATTCAGGTGTGATTGAAATCTTGCCAGACTATGTTTACCGCACATACAGGTGACCTGAAAAGTATGCAAGATCTATCCCAAAAAACAGCAAATAAACATACTGACAAGTGATTCCAGGTGGGCTGATACATGACTGTGGGCCTATAATGTCCATTTAAAAACAGCGTTTGTGATGTTTAAGAGAGTCCTGCCGATTAATAGGCATCATTTATTTTGGTCTGCAGAAGAGGACATGGGAATGGAACAATAACTCACATCCTGCATGACTTCTCTTTTTCTTTCTTGCAGTCTACTGCCATCATGTGGCAAATATAATCCCTACAGTGAGACTTAACCTTTAAATTCAAGATACCAAACACCCACCTGTTTCAGTTTCACCATTTTGTCACATTTAACTGTCGTGAATGGCCGAGAAAGAAACTGTTCGGAGCTACGCAACAGTTCCTGCTGCACATACATTTCAAGAGAAATTCCACATCCCCTGCCAATGAATGGAGGAGTTAAAGTAAAGCTTTTCGTCTGTCACACCTAATGTACAGGTAAACAGACTGACCGGCGCACAGCAGGAGCTCCATCCAGGCAAACAAGTTCGCCAAACCACTGATAAAAGCACCTGTCATCTACTGAAGAAATGCTACATGTGAATTATTGCCACATCATCTTCACAAGGCAAAAGTGTGTTTGTTGACAGGAACTGAACTTCCTGTTTTGAACCCCAATGAGCTGAAGTAGATCGATCAACCTCAGTGTTTGTGATGCTGTCCTCGGCATGTTTAAAAAGTAAAGCAAAGTGTTTCCTGTTTCACAGTGTGAGTGTACTCCAGTACAATCTGAATAAATATATTATGAGCAGGGCTGTCTCAGGTGTGTTACTGATCGCACCTTGCATCTCTTACTTTGGTGAATATATGACAAATTACCAACATCCTGTCTGAATAAAGCAGATTTGGCTAAGCTTTCATTTGTCAATAGTTCATTAAGTTTGCATGTGTTGTACTCCGTCAGCCCCAGGTACTTTAAGTTTAATGCTAATGTTAGCATGTTAGCATTCTGTAAGATTACAGCTCCATAAGCACAACAGTTAGTGGTCAAAGGGCCTAACATGCATATTGGTATGTTATTGGAAGCTAGGCTACATGCTGACTTTTAGCTTGTTAGCTTCGCGTTAGCTTGCTGGTGACTGCACAGCTAACTGTTAATTTGAGATAAAGCAATAAAGTTTATTCTAGCGTTGGAGCCTCAGACTTTGTTTGATTAATTGTTTTTCATTGATTATTCACAACTCGGAAAAAAATCGAACTTTTACATCTGTTATCAGATTTTTTTATGGAGAACCAATATTGCATCCTCAAAGTCACACAGCTGCAGCAGCAGGCGTTAATACCATTTGTATCATGTGGGAACTGTTCGGCGATCCACCCGGAAACATCCTGTGAGCGCTTGATTACTAAACAACCACTGCAGTGACCACCAATGCCATAATGTCACACTGAAACCACGTTAATAATGTGTCCACAATAACACAGAGTGAGATAGCTAGGCTCTCCACTTAGCTTAACACTTGGCAAAGCCAATTTTCAGCACAGTAAATGCTCTTAACATGGACATGACTGCAAAGTCATGAAATATAAAGCAGTATTATTACAGTCTACTTCATCAGTGACTTATGCACTGTAATAAAGGCTGAATTAGGAGAGAGGATGAGCAGGAAGTGTAAGAAAGCAGAATCAAACATTTAATTTCTCATGAAAATGTCAAAATAAAGAAAGCTCTGTGAATGTAAATGTCTCTGCACTGTAAAGTCAACAGGTGAACAAAAAGATGCAAGTCAGGCAGTTACTTTACACCTAAACGTTGCTTTCAAACACACACACCCACACACACACGCTGTGCACTTAAGGTCTGTGCATGGCTTTGCACCTGTGTGTATTTTGGTGTGAGTTCCTGTGACTGTGTGCAAGTGGTCAGCAGTGACACAGAGTGTCTCTCAGCTGCAGACTGCACTTCCTGTGAGCTGACAGCAGGAGCTCGTCACTTCTCTTTGTGAGCTGTGTGATCTCAGCTCTGCAGGGAGGACGACACACACATGGTGAGTAGCTCGATGTTTCGGTCTCACGTAAGGTGCAAATCAGCGACAGATTGTCATCTCTGAACTATTTGTTTGTTGATGTGCTGCTTTTCTGAGCCTGTCAAGACAGACTTCAGAGATTCAGTTCAGCTTAAGGAGTCCAGGTGAAGCTGGTGATAGCTCGTTGGTTTCATCTGTCAATGTGTGTAAGAGAAACATGAAGAGACTTTTTGTGGTGCTTTAGGACTGAATATATCAGGGATGTGTTCCTGTCGATCAGACGGATAAAAAAGTAAAATAAATGTGAAAGATTTGAAGATGTCTGGGCTCAGATGGAACAGCTGTTCCCTTGAATGTCTGTATTTCAACATGTCGTTAGGAGCTGCATCGTATTGAGCAACAGTTTCATAAACACACGTAGTATAAAAGTTAAACAGCTCGAAACCATTGTTGCATTTTCTACATTAGTATGTTGGCTAATTGGCTCCATTACCAGCTGATTAAACTAGAAAAAAATTACTGTTGAACTGAAATACCAATGTTTTACCATTTGTACACACCTTTAAACCTGTGTATTATCTGTTTATTAAACATTTCACGCAGCTTCTTGACCATGGAGGCTACGGCCAAGTACGACTATGACGCCACAGTCGAAGATGAACTCAGCTTTAGAAAGGGAGAGCTGTTAAAAGTAAGGCAACGTGTACACACACACACACACACACACACACACACACACACACCTGTAAATATGTAAAGAAACATTCAAATTGTGGACTGTTATAATTATGCAAATCGATGCTCCCTGGACATTCAGTACAGTCACACACAGCAGGAGCATTTGCATCGGCAGGTTATGAAAATGCGTTGTGAAACTCTGTCCTGTTGCCCAGAAACATTTTTATTTCCTATTTGCACAATCAGTGACGTTTTCATGCCACTTTTTTTTATGGTGTTACAACATTTTAAAAAATAGCGAACAAAGCCCAGAAAGGACAGATTATACACTGACTCCTAATTGTGTTTTTTTGTGTCTTTTAAAAGATTTTTGTTTTAAAACCAGGTTGTTGGGGGTTTTATTCCTGGGGGGGAGGCAACATTGGTTGGAATGTACAACATGTCCACAGGATGTCACTAGATCCTACACACTGGACCTTTAAGTTACAGCGATGTGTATAGACTTGATCTTTAATCTTTAAGTACAATTGAATTTAACAGTTAGGGACTTATTATCATTAGGAAATACACATTAAAAACAATCATTTATTGAAAATTCAAATTAATTTAGTTCTTTTAGTCTTTTTGTTGCACACAACGCTCACTGTGTCTCACATTCTACAAGATATGACTGGACTCAACGTGCTCATATCACTGATTTCATGTCTGTCAAACCTCCAAACCGGTATTATGTAATCTTTCATTTCCTGTGATTGTGTCCCACCACGTCAGATTCTGCAGACCTCAGGAAAATGGTACAAAGCCGAAGTCAAAGGGGCCGAGGGGTTCGTACCCCAGAACTTCATCGACATTCACCTGCCGAGGTAAAAGTCACCCGAAAGTCAAAGAGAAGACGGAAGACGAACAGAGAGTCAGAGTCAGACATGAGCTATTTTTTTCTTTAAATGACACTGAATAGAGGATGAAGTCATTTTCACGAGAAAAAGGAAAAAACATGAAGTATAAAGAGGAAACTAGTTTTTCAACAGAATATAGCTTACAGTTTTTTTTGTATGTTTAAATGATTCATACTTAGCAGAAGTGTTGGACTCGATCCTGTAGATCCGCTCACAGCCACAACATGGCCACTGTACCTGCAAACGGATCCTTTAGGGCAACTACAAAGTCAAAGTTACATCCAATAAAAGTGCCTTTTTTGTCACTGACAGGCTGAAGTTGATATCTAAGTGTCAGATACACAAGTCCCGCTCTGGAGTCTCATATGTAATATCAGGCCCAGTTAGAAAAACACCACATTTCATAATCCGAGATGAAATAGGTCGACTAAGATTGAGAAAATAAATACCCAATAAATAAATCAATGATCACTCCGCAGGTGTTCTAACATTTTATACCTGTTTCCTGTTTCCTCCGTGACTCCAGCTGGTACCAGGAGGACTGCAGCCGCAACGACGCCCAGGTGAAGCTGATGTCGCAGCCCACGGGGTCCTTCCTCATACGGGGCAGCAGGAATGCCGCCCCGGGCGACTTCTCCATCTCTGTCAGGTGCAGTGTGTCACAATTTATTGTCCAATGAGGTGTCGTTTTACAGTAGCCAATCGCAGGCGAGACGGACCTTTACATCTGATGTCGTGTGTTCACATCAGCAACAAGACCCAAATGATTCTTTCCAATTCAAAATAGAGCATTTCCTGTTAACATGATAGTCATACTGACTTTTTACTGTTAAACAAAATGCATTTTTAGTAGATTGGGCACAAATTTGATTCAGTGCTGCTACTCCACAGAGAGGCCTGCTAGCTTTAGCATAATGCAGGCCCTCTATTATCCAGCTTGAACGTCAGTGGAAAGTACAAGATCACCCACCATTTTCCATTTCCCCAGCTGATTTTGGTTTTGTTTTGTGCTGGATGCCCGACAGTGATCTCACTCTCCTCCTTCTTTACCGGGCGTATCTCGCTCATCCTGCGTCACAGTCCACCACTGTGGGCTATATCACCAATATTTAGTTCTCTTATTTGCGCTTTCAGTTTTATGTATTTTCTGTATATAGCTGTTCGACCACATCACTTCCCCCCCGGCAGACACACTTTCTTTTTCTGAGAAACTTTCAGCTGTGCAACAAAGTGAAAATGCTTGCAGGAGGCCATCGGCGAGGTTAACCACGGCTTCTTGTCGAGCCTGAATTCACCAATGAATAACGTAGATAAATCCGCAGCTTCCAGACTTCCTACAAAACCTGCCTCGTCACGCTCTGCCACTTTATCACGATGAACAGCAGGCAGCCAAATTCACTGTGTTTTTGCTCCACTGCAGACACACGAGAGAAGTCCAACACTTCAAGGTGCTGCGAGACAGCAGGGGGCAGTATTATCTGTGGACGGAGAAGTTCCCCTCTCTCAACCAGCTGGTGGAGCATTACAAGACCAACTCAATCTCCAAACAACACCAGATATTCCTTAAAGATCCACATCAACCGGTAGGACACAGGTTTAAGAAACTCATTGTAATGCACTGTAGCATAAGAATGTAGCAACAGTGGTGTGTAATATCTTCAGATTAAAAACAGAAATAGGCAAAACATTTGAAATGTCTATTTTGTGTCCCAGCAGCAGAGAGGAGTCTCAGGACATTTTTCATCTCCTGCTCCTCCTCCACACTCCCACGGCCCGCCTCTACCTGCCCCACGACAGGTACGGCACAGCACTGTGTGTCCGCAGGTGTGTCTGTGTTTGCCTTCCGTGTGTGTGTGTGTGTGTGTGTGTCCATACGCAGGAACAAGCTCCATTCTTTTCAGCTGTAACCTCGTTATGCGTTACAGCAGTTCAGTGACTTCAACTTTAAATTCAATCAGTTTCTAAAAAAGGAGCCTGGAAAAAAACCTTTTCAAGCACGTTAATGACATAATCTAATATAAAATAAATCAACATTACGTGAGCATCGCAAATTAAGTATCTTCCTCGTCTCATAAAGAAGCGAGCGCTTTTTCAACTCATCTAAAAACTGTAAAAAAAAAATAAAAAAAAAAGGGGACGGCTGTGGAGGTCGAGGAGTTCATCCGCTATTCACGGGATCAGCGGTTCGATCCTCCACATGTCCGAGCGTCCTCGGGCAAGACACTGAACCTCACATCGCTCCTGATGGTCAGAGCAGCATGTTGCATGGTTGCCCGCTGCCATTATTCACCTGTCAACAATATACAACCACTTTTGACACAAAGAGGATCCAATTTATGCTTTTGAACAACTTGCCAGAACAACATTTTAGTACGTCCACAGCTTAAAATGGGCCTCAACAAAGACAATCCCCCCGTTTTTTTGCCAGATTCAAATTGTGGTATTACACTTTCTAGAAATCCCAGCAAACAAGAAATGGATATAAGAAATGCAGATATCGTACCCCAAAAAAGATTGTAACGACCCTGTAAAGTTCACTGACATGTGGTTGATGGAATGACTTTGTGTCCGTCTGTCTCTGTGCTTCCCGCGTCTCCTCTCCGGTGCCCAGGACGCGGCCTCACCCGGGCTGCAGGTCAGAGCTCTGTACAGCTTCCACGCCGAGGAGGCGGACGAACTGGCGTTCAGCGTCGGCGACATCATCCAGGTCCTGGAGTGCTCCGACCCGACCTGGTGGAAAGGCCAGCTGAGGGGCAGAACCGGCCTGTTCCCCTCCAGCTACGCCACACCAATCTGAGAGGAACACACACACACGGACAAACACACACCTGTAATGTCACAGTTACTACTAAGTGTCACGTGGCTCATGCTAACGCTCGCAGCTTTAACCCAGTTCACAGGACTCAACTATCTGCAGAAAGCTCAGCGTCCGGTGACAGAATAGAATAAAAATGAGGACGAACTTGCTGGTTTAGGAACACAAACACTCACTGTGTGTGTCTTGTTAAAAAGGTGCTGTTTGTAAGAAAAGTTGCAACCGACCCGTCCTGCCATCTCAACGTTTTTGACGAGTTGGAAGTAAAAACTCTAAAATCCATTTTCTCACAAACAGCACCTTTAAAGACAGGAAACACAACAGCTGTTTGGTTTGCTGTTGTGTTTTTTTCATATAAATTGCCACTTAGAGTTAAATTTAAGGTCTATAGTAGTATTTATACAACATTAACGATCCCATAACTATCTTTTATTATACAGAATGTGGTCTGAGTATTTGACAAAAATACAACCTATAATATATAAGATATGAATGTGTGACAGGCATATTTATTTTCACAAGCAATTGTATTTTTTAATAAAAACTATGATGAGCATTGATGCTGATTGTTGATTTGACTGAGTTTGCTCCTTTTAATTGTTTTTTTTTTCACAAGAAACATATTCACACATTTTTGATGTCATTTCAGTCCAAATATCCAGAGATTATAATGTTGCTGGTTCCATAAACTCAGCAACCACAGACAGAAACATTCTACAGAAACTATTAAGAGACTCTTTGAGATGTATAAAATACCACATCAATAACTATTATTATCTGCAGTATGTACAGTGTCATAAATGCTTATACATCTTGAACACGTCCTTTAGTTCACATGGACACTCTCGGGAGAGTAAATCACAACAGTCACACACCAGGATTCAGCTGTGAACCCTTCAGTGTTCAGACAACACAGAGAGGTCATAAACCTTTTCTCAAATCAGCTCCGTGAAGGCACGTGACATAACCTCGTCTGACGTACACGAGAACAAACACTTTGCTGAGTTTATTACCTGGGTTAGTCTGGTTTCACAGCACGAACAAAGGGATGGACTGGAATAGAGTCCTTCACAACCCCTGAAGTTTCCACAGAACCAGCCCTTTCCAGGGAAACTGCTGCTGCGTTCAGGTCCCATCTGTAAATCAGTCAATCCGACCTATCTACTTTTCAAAATCAATTACAGACTGAATGAGTCTGGTTATTTTAAATGTAAACAATGTGAGTGAAATGAACTTCATGTTAAATAGGTTTTATTTAGGTTTATACTTTATTTAAATCAGTAATTTAATCAAAAAAGACTACTGAGTGCATTTACTCACGTGCAGTTTTGTAGGTACTTTACTTGAGTTTTTCCATTTTCTGGTACTTTATACTTCCACTACATAATGGAGACAAATACTGTACTTTATACTCACTACATTGATTTATGAACTCAAGTTAGTGGCTATTTTTCAATCAAACGAGTGCATGTTGAATATCAAATCTGATAAGTGGCCCGGCCGATGATCAGTCAGCTCATAGAGTACATTATATTTTACAGGTAACTTCTTTTAAAATCACTTTAAACCAACGTTTATAGACTTGCTTATATGTGAAGGCACATTTTTTTAAACTGAATTTCCATCTATCTGTTTTTTTATTCCTTTTACTCCTTAGTGCATTTATCTTTTCTTAACTTCTTTAGGGATTCTCTTCTTTTATTATTATTCTATTATTGCATTACTTTTCCCCTCCTCTCTTTTTCTGTGATTTTGCCTGTTTTATCGCTGATTGACTTGTAATGACTCATTGAATTTTTGTATTTTTACATTTTCTGTTCTGCCTTCTTGTTTTAACCCGTCTTAGAAGAGGCTTCCTCCTGTTTAGCTCGACTGTAGAGTTTATTCTGTTATATTGTCTCCCTGAGTTTCCTGCTTTTGCTCGATTGTCAACGCACTTTGTAATCTGTACAAATAAAGTTTGTTATTATTCACATATGTAAATGTATGTGTAACTTTATTTTTCTTATACTTATACTTAAGTCCATTTATTGTCAGGTACTTTCAAACTTTTACTCAACTACTATTATATGCGTGTCTTTCACTTTTACCAAAGTAATATTTTAATACTTTTAATCAAGTATAAAAACTTCTGGGTACTTTTTACGACACTGTTCAAACGACGATATAAAACTCATATTACTCACAGAAGTCAGTCAGAGTAATCCCGTGCTCTTTATTCGAATTGCACTTGAACGCAGCATGTGTTTCTGCCCCGGGCCCCGCCCCTCTCCCTCCCGGACAGGTGAGAAAACCTTCCACACACACAGTCACACACACACATACACACACTCAGGTGAGTCGCAGACAGCTCAGTCTGGTCCAGAGTGTCAGAGCTCCAGGAGGGTCCCCGCCGCCGCAGCCATGGCCGAATCCCAGCTCATGTGCATGGAGGACGGCCGCATCGGAACCAACGTCCCGGAGTCCAAACCGGAGTTCTACTACAGCGAGCCGCAGCGCGCGGCCATCGAGGAGCTGCTGAAGAACGGAGACAGCGCCTTCAAGATGAGGCTCAAAGAGGACGACACCAAGGACTTCTTATCGGCCAGAGAAGTCAAACTGCTGGTGAGCACTTTCAAAAAGTACGAGTCCTGTGAGGACAGCAGCACCGACACCGGAACCAGCACCGGCAAGGCGTCACCGTTCAAGTCCAAGAAGGGAGACTCCGCCGCCGCCGCCGCCGCCGCAGGGACCGACGCGGATTCGGGGGTCCACTCCACCTACTGGCCCCAGATGTCGGACACAGAGGTGCCGCCGCTGGATATCGGCTGGCCCAGCGGGGCCATGTTCAAAGGGGTGACCCGGGTGGCCGTGCACACACACCCGCCCAAAGACAACGGGCCGCACATCAAGGAGGTGGTCCGGCGGCTGATCCAGGAGGCCAGCAAGGTGAGGAGGAGGTGGACAGAAGGACTAACATGACATTTAATTTTAATTATAGTGTTATTAACTTATTACAGAGCAATTAGAAGAAATGTGCGTGATACACCTGAACATGTTGCCTCATTTCAATCAAGACAATCAACTGAACTCACAACCCAAAACTTTAAACTTAATACAGAACAAATCTTAGTTTATTTTAACCAAACAGCTCCTATAGTGAATATAAATGTGATGATGTTGGGGTTAAATAAAACTTAAGAGCCCCAAAAAACATTCATATGAACAACAATTAGGTATTTATAAAGTTTTGTTCAAGATGAGAAGAAAAAAATCCTTTTTTGAAGCTGCTTCCAAGAATACAGTGACGATCAATAGTGTGTGAGAGATCGAAGCGGTTTACAGGAAGTTATTCAGCGTTTACAACCTGCTTGTTTCCAGGAGTTTCCTTCTGGCTCAGCTCACCTCAGAAGCTCTGAACGCCCAAGTCATGCAGTCTGTTTGCCTAAAACACGTGTAGGAAAAAAATGTGACATGTACACGTCTAAACCTCAGCAGCTGGTCACAGGTTTCATTAGTGTGCTTAAGCAAATCACAAACTAATAGCAAACTAATTAGGAAAGTTGGTAAAAGTAAAGCTCTGATAACGCAAAACTGTTACGTCTGATTTCGATTAATGGTTTTCGTGCACTAACAAACCTGTCGAGCTCGGTTCGTCTAATCATGGGAGGTCAGCTGTTTCGGTTGCACCGCGGCGACACGGTGTGTCCACACGTATGAAGACGTGAGGACTTCACGTGGTTGATGGCGCGCCAGTCCAAAACCGCAGGTACTAAAGCAGGTAGCAGTGATAATCATCTCAGATTGGTTCATTGATTAATTGTTCGCGCTCCACACGTCACTCTTTCCACTTTAATATCTTATGCGTCCAAACCAAATGGTCGCGTACAAAAGTTCTAAATAACGGCAAGTTTTTACATTTGCAAAGCTGGAAGCAGTGAATTTTTTGGCAAATTCTGCTTTAATAAAAGCTTAATTTCTTAGTCGATCAAAAGCTGTTGCGGGTCGATGTTGGTTTGATCAGTAATGGAACGGACCTTCACAGCAAACAGTTGCAGCATTAAAAAAGGGCAGTTCTGCGTTTTGCTGGACTCTATTTCTGACTAATGTCGGCAGTCCAGCAGGATTAAACAACAGGCTTGTGTAGATCACTGGGAGAGGAGGGGAAGTACATGCTTTCATTTACATAGGGCAAAAAAAAATTGTGGTTACAGATGGAAATTTCTATAAATCATACAACACAGAGCCCCTTTAAGATTGGCCATATAAACTGGACCTAGAGGACAGAACAGCATGTGGACAGAGGCGTCCGTATACTTTTGGCCATCTTGTAACCTAGCTGTCATATTTCCTGCCTTTACACTTGAGGCACACACACACACACACACACACACACACACTCAGTTTCCTTGTCTTGTACCAATCTGCCCTTTTTTCTGCATCATGTTCAGTTGCATAACTTCCAGGTGGGGTGAATTAAAGTCGGACTGATTAATACCTCCACACACAGTGACTGAGAGGCTGGTGTGTGTGTGTGTGTGTGTGTGTGTGTGTGTGTGTGTGTGTGTGTGTGTGTGTGTGTGTGTGT
>CAEMYA010000114.1:1159367-1175317 GCA_903131615.1 Diplodus sargus
TGTTGCACAATTAAGTCTGTCCACATTTATCTTGTGTGTTGCTCCACTTTGTTGTTCCAGTGTTTGGAGTTCAGCAGGTCAGCTGAGTGTCTGTTTACTGATCCACTCCTCCTCCTGATATTTTCCTAGTTAATGCAGGAATTTGTGTATTTGTGTATCGGACTGTTTCCCAAAGATGTCAGAGAAACATGTTGAGTAGTTTGTTTATCCTGGTGTTCATGCGCGGAACAAACAAGTAATAAGCTTTGTCATCTCTCATCATAAAGAGAAGGAACTGCTCTTCAAAATACCATGTTCACAAACAGGCTCAAGGTAATTTATGTTGAGCAACCAGTTCTCCGGGCTTCGACACAAGCGTCTTACGCGCAGATATCGGATGACTTCTCACAGGTTGATTTCTTTTTTTTTTTGCTTTCGCTCATTTAAACTCAATGCTGATCCCGTCAGGAGGTTTTCCCAGCAGCCAGGCTGCCGGAGAACACTTGTCCCAGCTTGTATCTCCGTTCGTCAGCCTCGGCAGGTCCACTCAGCATTTTTCCTCCGTGAGACAGTGGGTGGAAACAACAGGGCTTTTATGTCTCACAGAGGAACATTTGTTGCAGATTTGAGGAGATTTTTTTTCCATGACTTCTCTTTTCAGGGAACAGTGGAGCAGATGAACACTATCATCCTCTGCCAGCAGGGAACATGTCTCCACATGTCTGAAATGACCACCGCTCCCTTAATCTCTCTATCATACATGATTACTCTACCAAGTATTGTAGCTTTGACCTTTAGCTTCACGATCTACCGACTTTGCCTCGTCAGCTGCAGGTTCATCGGGTTCCTACAGTCTAAACCGAAATGAAAGAACTAGCGGGGACAAAGGAAGGCTGGCTGTTGGGTGGTCTCACACCGCCTGAGTCTGGGACAAAAAGCTGCACTTGAACGCACCGCAAAGTCTACAGCTAACAGCCAGCTAGCTCAGGATTGCAGATATTTAAACCATTGTTGTGATAAAGCAGCATTTTCATACCACTTTTGCCAACATGGCTACTTGTTATTCGGAATAAATCTGATTAAGAGTGCAAATGTCACAGGCATTATCAGCCCACGGTCTTTGTAGGTTGTGGAAGAAGAGCTGGAGGTGAGAACCGCACTGAAATGTGTGAAATCATGGGCACTACAGCGACAAGCGAAAGGGTCTTTCCCTTTCTATTTCTGTTTCCCTTCTTCTGATTCACTTAGCTGAGCAGCCAATCAGCGTCTTTCTTCCCTCGACGGGTTCAACGTGTTCAGACTGAGCATGAGCAGCGAAGACGACGGCCCGAGTCGCTCCTGACAGCCTCGGCGTTGGCCGACGTCCGACTGTCTGGTGTTCAGATTCTTCTAATCCAATTTGCGATTCAAACAGTTTTTTGTCCACCAGCGACAGCCGTGCCTTTGATACATTATTGAGTCTTGATATGGTCAATTTTGAGTAATTTTATTCTAAAACGGATTTCGCGGGTCATTTGGGAACAAACTGTTCGCAGTAGTTTGAAACAAAGCGCGTGAGTTTGCTCAGCTTCAAAACCCGCAGCACATCGCAGCTTGTTAAACTAAACGGTTTTATAAGAGTCAAAATATGTATAATAAAATTGCCAGCTGTCCTCAAATTAGATTTCATGAAACAGATATTTCTGTTGTTGGCCGTGACCAAGTTTCAGTCAGAGGCAGGAAAGGTCAGTGGACATGTGTTTGGTTTAGTCTCCTGGCTCCTTCTTGTTAAACAACTTTAATTACCGTCTCTTCAATTCCTTATTTGGTGAAAAGCAAAGTGCAAACACTTAATAATTCCAGCACTGACAGAGTCGGGGGGGGAAGCGAACGCTACATGGAAGCATTTCTTAAAAGGCAGTGACGGATTTGAGTGCTAAATTCCTCAACTGATCTCCTTTTGTTGTTGCAAAGCTCTATCTCTGTGATCCGCCGGCCTGACTGGAACTCAGCAGACAGATAATAGACCGGTGGTGTTCTCCGCTGTTGCGAGACCAGCAGCTCGGACTGTTTCATGTGGCCTCACTGTGGCCTCAGGGCGAATGTATCACCCGGTGCTTCACTTTGACGGATTAGCCTCCTCTGCTGGCGTCTTTGTTCGCTGTCAAAAAGCCCCATAAACATTTTATCTTCAGAGAGGTAACATGGTAGACAGAGCGCCGAGTGAGTCATTCACCGGTTACAGCGTGGATTTTTTCTTTCCTTCTGCAGCATGATCACAAAACTGACACAACAGAAGGAAATCTCAAACATTGACATTTTTTACACTTTTTTTGTGAAGATTTGTAACAGTTTTGTGGGAAGTATTATTACATAACATGAGGCTTGGAAAGGGAAGCCAGTCATGGGCGAGTCATGAAGCCATGAGTCATATTAAAAGTTGTTTGGAAACGGTTTTGCTGTGCCATGAAGAATCATCCAGTGGTGGAGGAAGTAATCAGAGGACTATAGCACTCATACAGTCTACAGATCGCTTTACAACAGTTGTCACATTCAGAGGTGCCAACTGCTCATCAGGAGCAATTTGGGGTTCAGTATCTGGCTCGGGGACACTTTGACATGCAGCCTGGGGAGCCGGGGATTCAAACCAGCTACCTTTCCGATTACTAGACGACCTGCTCTACCTCCCGAGCTACAGCGGCCTATTGCTCATGCATTGATGCGAACATAAAAATATAAAGGCCAACGGTCACTAACTTGGATAGTAAAGGAGTTCAGTGAAGACAGACAACAAAAGAAAACCTGCAGGCGCCAGACAAGCAACGCTCTGAGCTCTGATGCAGGCGGGTTAGTTGAATAGTGAGTTTTGGTGGTCAGTCAACGAGGTCACTGAGCACTCAGTTTCCCTCAAGAAGAACACCAAGGAAATGTCAATTGGCCTTAAATAGATCAGAGTTTCTGTCTTGGCTGAGCGCTGCAGTGTATCGAGAACAATCAGAGTGACTCTCAGTCTGACCCGTGTGTCCCTCCCCAGCTCTGTTTAACCTTCACAAAAGGGCCTCGTCACACCCTGATTGGCTATGAGGGGAATGCCTCCAGCTGCTCTTAATTAGCAGCCAGTCTCCACACCCTGCACATCAGGTGATCTGAATCTACTGCAATCAATCTGCAAGAGTCTGACATTCAGTTCAAGTAAAAATAAAAAGATAAACAAGTACTGTATAATGAGTCTGCTACATCTTTCATTACTGCTTGTTTTCTTTGCAACACTGAAGAAAATAGTGAGAAAATGCCGTGCAGTGACAACCAACAGTCCAAAAAATAAATTCAAGTTATTTAAAGGAAAAGCAAAAAATCTTCACATTATTAAGCTGGAACTATGAAACGTTTAATCAATAAAGTAATTTTAACCTTATATTTTCATGTCTTTGTTTGCAATTTTTCTTTAAACATCACCTCTTTAAAGTAAAAACTGCCTGAAGCTGTCAGACACATGAGTAAAAAAGGTCAATATTTCCCTCTTAAATAAGTGAAGTAGAAGTATAATGTACTAGAAAATGGAAATACTCAATTAAAGTAAAAGTACCTCAGAGTGTCAAATGAAATTTACCAACTCTGGTGACTGTTTTCCTTCTTCTTTAAGTATTTGTGACCTCTCCTTTTGTTATGTTGACTTTTAATCAGGCACTAACCCGCCTCCTGTACGTTCCTGTCAGAGCGTATCATCGATTGTCGTTCCCTGTAAAATAAAACTATTGAACTGTTTCTCCCGCAGGTGATAGCGATAGTGATGGACATGATAACGGACCCCCACATCCTGCAGGATCTGATGGATGCGGCAAGCCGTCGCCACGTTCCCGTTTACATTCTGTTGGATAACCAAGGTGTGCCGCACTTCCTGGATATGTGCTGCAGGC
This sequence comes from Diplodus sargus, assembly GCA_903131615.1. NCBI lineage: Eukaryota > Metazoa > Chordata > Actinopteri > Spariformes > Sparidae > Diplodus > Diplodus sargus. The sequence continues at coordinate 1,163,243 of CAEMYA010000114.1, forward strand.
TGCAGATCGGCCAACAGCACCTTCGGGTAAGACATGAATGCTGCTCAGACAGGAAGCGAGAGAATTACTCTGGAAACAATGAAATCAACTCAGTGATCTTTTAGTTATCATATGTTTTAATACACATACCTGGTGTTCCCTGGAAAGCAGTTAAATCGTGTTGGTTCTGGGAAAATAAGGAACATTACGTTGAATTTCACTCATGTCACAACCTGTTGATGAATCTCAATCATGTCTTAACAGGAGGGGAATTGATGTTACCTTACTGAGAGTTGAACAGATCTGCCTCTGTTCAGACAAGACCAGGGTGAAAACGTTCAGATTTGTTCACTGTTGACTGCCGTAAACAATTTAGTAGACCTCCTGAGCCACAGTGACCCTAATTAGGAAGAATAATGAATATGGATTTGATTCCATTTCAGTATTTTTCAGTATAACAGTGTGCACAGGGAGTCAAACAAAGTACCCTGGCATGAAAATAGAAATCAAAGCAATGGAGCACTGGGGAAAGTTGTAAATGGAGGCCAGGAGATAACAGATAAGATCAGATGAGTGCCATCAGAAAGGAGGTGTTTGTGTTTGGCTTCATTCCTAAAGAGGACGAAAATATTTATAATGTCAACACTGAAATCAAAGTCCTTCATCGCAGCCCGCTGTTTAGTTTAATATTTCATTGTTGTCAACCTTTGTCCTCGTCCTGGGAGAGCACCTGACTCGTTAAATCGACATCACTCCATTTACACTCCTGACCCACTGCAGCACTCGTCTTACTCTTTCTTCATTACAGCTCCATATAAACTATGGTTCAAACCCCATGTGGCTGTTACTTAAGTCGGTCAGCATTTGTGTGGCTGCAAGTGATGCAAGCCAGACTGCAGGACTTGTTTATAACCAGCAAGGAATTTAATTTCAAATGTCCTTGTGAGGTTTAAAAAAGAAAAAGAAAACAGATAATGACATTCACAGTCTGATAAAATTGCATCAACTGGCCATTTTGTGACGGCTCCAGATGAATTCCTTCTGCGTGCAGTAAAAACAAGCCTGTGGTGCTCTGAGCTGTAGTGAAGTTTAAGGGTTGGGGTCCTGACAGTTGTCTCCTGTTTTGCTGCTTTGGTATAATATCACCCTGCTGACATTATTGGCTGAACTGATATACTGAATACTGAATATTTGCTGTCTGTTTCTCTTTGGCTGCAGAACATCCGAGCCAGGTCACTTCAGGGAGTCGGCTTCGCCTTGTCGTTCGGCAGGCTGCCGGGTTCGCAGTGTTATAAATACATGCTGGTGGACGGGGACAAAGCCATGTTTGGCTCGTACAGGTGAGGTCCGCGTGTGGACATTCAGCACGTGTTTTATGTTCCAGTCATTGAAGAAGGTATTTAAAATGAAGCACCTACGTGTAAGGTTTGAACAGGTCTGACCTGTATGTTTGATCCAATCTAACCCTAGCCCTTGAAACTTATCAGCATGCCTTGGTGTTTGATGATGCGTGTTGCACTTGATGTGTTTTATATCATTATTTAATGTTTGATGTACATCTGATGGACACACAGGATTGGATGAAATTGTTCACTGTTGTTGAACTTGTCTCTGTCCCAGTTTCTCCTGGTGTACGTCTCGTATGGACCGGAACATGATCACTGTGATGACGGGACAGGTGGTCGACTTCTTTGACCGGGACTTCCGTGAGCTTTACGCCATCTCTGAGAAGCTGGACCTTTACAAAGAGTTCCATGTTAGCCCACCTGCTCCGACCAAGACCGAGACGTTACGCTGCAGAGCGGGGAGCAAACGGCCGCCTTTACCGGCGACCACGTCCCGCTTCCAGGTTACCTTAGGAGAATCAAAGAAAGCTGACATCCAGGTGCCTGCGCACAAATACCACAACCCCAAATACCTTCTTGCAATGGGGGAACTTCCCCGTCCATCGGGATCTCTGCATGAGTTCAGACCCAAAAGAGAGTCGACGCTGGCTGGAGGTCCCGAGGAGACCGCCGATGGAAGGCCTCGATTGGCCAGCAGTGAAAAGTTGGAGCGGCTTAGTCCGCTCCCTGCAGAAACTCCAACAGAACTCCTCGAAGGACCAAATGGAGTCAAGCCGGAGAAGAAGGGCTGGCCATGGAGAAAGAAACTCTCAAAAGCAAAATCACCCAGCAAGCTTTCAGTGAACAGCCGTGCGGGGAGTACATGCCCTTCACGCACAGAAACCAATCGGACTGATGAGAACGAGGACAACTTTGAGGTCGTTGTGAAAACTCCTTCCAGATGGAAGAGTAAGAAGCAGTCTAAACTGAGCAAGAGGGCAGAATCCGAGCAGACTGTCAACACTACACTGGACAATAAGAGTAAGTCAGAATTTAATGGACAATACAATACAGACTGAGAAATATTGTCTTTTGTGAATTTATGATGAAGTGTTTGTGCAACACAAATTATAATTATGTAATATTGTACGCTGTCATACGCTGAAACCGTGATATTATCTGAGATGGTTATCATAGCGTGAGAATCTCATACCATTAGCATTACTGTGAATCCTGAGTGATACATTCTATGTTAAGTCCCTCTCGCCTCACCAATCTCTTTTCATAATCATGTCACCAATGTCTTTTTGTTTTGTTCTCACAGGTATTAAGAGTCGGAGTCGTGGAAAAGAGGGTTGTACAGTTTCCTGAAGCCCGCAGAGTGAAGCACCACGTTCTTAAGATGGATAACAAAGTGTCTTCCTTAAAACTACCTTCAACTTTGATTGTGCAATATTGTAAGTGCTTTATCCAGTGCCTTACTGAGAAACTGAATGAATGTACGCTCCTTCAGGTACTGACACATGCAGGTTTTTGTATGTTTGTGTAAAAATCGATGATCAAAGTGTTGTGGGATGTTTTTTTTACCCTCGTGGGGTGCGTAAAGGTCTGATGAGATGTTTCCTGGTGACCACTTGTATCCTGTTTGCAGTCTTCAGCCCAAATCACAATAATAATATATTGGTCACGTTAATGCAAACTGATAATATTTACATGCACGTGAACTGACTTTAATGTCAGGAGGTGAGAGCAATGTTTGAGACGCATTTCAACATTTGTATGTAGGAAACCACTGGATATTTTTGACGACATGTTGTGACGTTTCCCAGCCACATTAGTGGAAACAAAACAGGATTTCTTGAAAAGATTTTGAGACAATTTGCAGCCGTATATGTGGCATCAAAATTATGTTTGTTTTTCAAGCCAGAACACGATCTTTACCAGCGCTAACCAAAAGGTTTTTATGCTTAAACCTAATCAGGTCACAAGCACAACATTGTCAAAACAAAAAAGTGCAAATTTAACTTGAAGTTGCCTGAAAGAGAAACTTCGAATTTTAACAACATTGCCAACATTTAGTCTCCTTGTTGAGTTGATTGTTGTATATTTATGAAAGTCTTCTTCGGCTGCAAAGACAGTATAAAGAAAGCGGTGGTTTGAGGTTACAAATGAAACACCAATCACCCAAATGGTGGTGAGATGTACAGGTAGATTTTCCTGATCAGGAGTTATTTGTAACCCCTGCCAGGATCCAAAATACAGTGAGAAGGAAGCTGAAGCAGGACGTTGCACAGAGACGTTAAGTTTAAAAAAAAAAGCTGAGCGAATATCACCTTGTGTTACCCTTTTAGGAAGGTGTTATAAACATGTACAGGATAAAACTGCGAACACTTTTTTTATTTTTCTTGTTGTTTATCTGTGAAAGAATTGTGTTGATGTCTGTTTGATGCACTATGAAGTTGTGAGACCTTTTTTTCATTGTGCCAAATAAATGGTTTCAAACGAGAGAAACTAAAGGTTTTTCTTTACATGCTGGGATTGTTCAGTATTTTAGCCTATTTAATACATTCTTAGTTTTGTGTTATATGGTTACAACAAAACCTTTCACTCAAAATTTGAGTACGGTTTTGCCTCTTAAGAAAACATGATGTTTAGGTTAGAAACTTTATTATCCACATAGTGTAAAACTGACTTTTGATCCCCAACAAATTGCGCCACAAGTAACGTTTATTTTCTGACTCAAGCGATTTGTTGTTTAGTCTATAAATGTCATAACTTATAAAATGTCAATCGGTGTTTCCCACAGTCCTCGATGAGGTCCTCAAATGTCTTGCTTTGTCCACAACCCCAAAATATTTGATTAACTGTCATAGAGGAAGAAACAAGTCAGATACTTTTCACATTTAAGAAGCTGGAATCACCATAAAATGAGAAAAACACCAGCATCCAAATCTTGAAAAAAACAAACATAAATACGGTAAATATAATGAAATGGGAGAAGGGCAAAGGACAGCTGTCTGCTCATCTGTTCCAACATGAGGCATCACTTTGACTGCAGCTCCACCTGCTGGTGTCACACAGTAACACTCCAACACGTCAGATGGAGAACGGATGACTGCACTGCCCAAACCTCCCGCTAGCTGCCTCCCTCTGCTCGTCTTCGCTGGGTGTTTGCTGACAGCTCAGACCTCAGAGAGGAACCACAGGCCTGTCGGGAGCTCGAGGCTGAGTTGAGGTAGGGGGGGTGGAGGGGGATTTAAGAGATGTGGTGCAACACTGAAACAGGAAGTCAGCGATGCAGCAGGAAGAGGCGTTCTCGCACCACTTGACAGAATAATTTTACTGACACACAGCAGGCATTAAAAAAAAGTTGCTTCCTGTGAGCATTACATCTTCTCGTTCAGTCTAATGACACAGAGTGGGATTCAGCATCAGATCTTGTCAGCATGAGCTTGTTTCATGGCAAGATGAATTGAATTTAATTAAACTTGACTTGTATATACCTGAATGTCTCAGCTAGTAGACAAAAGTTTGATTAAAAAAGTATCTGACAATAAACCCTCAATGAGACACTATGAATAATATCTTTTTTACTTTAAATTGTGTCATTACAGCTCATCCAGGATGTTACACTGAACTCTGACCCTGTATTTCATTAGGAAGCTTCATGTCTAGTATAATGAAAAGATGGCTGGTCACCATTCTGATAAGCATCACAGAGGGAATGACTCAGATGAAGAAGTTTTAACTTGTGGTTTTAACCCTTGTTGTAAATAAAATATTAAACAAGCAACAATACCTCTAATTGAATGGGATATTGTAATTTTTTAAACTTTGCTTTTTGGGAGTTTGGGACCTTAAAAGCAGCAAGTTGAAATTCTTGTTAAGTTTTTGACCACTAGCCGACTTTAAATACAGTGTGTTCATTAGTGTCGCCCCATTTCTATTTTTGTTTCATGCAGATGTTCACAATAAGCTCAGTGATGATATAACAGGTGGGTGTAGCTGGCAACCCACCTGAAGGGTAACAATGCAGGTTTTAAAACATCAAATAAGGCACAATAAATACTAATAAGTAATTGTTTTAGCTTAAGGACAAGCGCAGTGCCTTTTGGTGAGGAATGCAGAATTTAAATAAACATCCCGTAAGAGAAATTAAATCCTGTTAGAACAGATTTGGTTATTTTTGGAGTCGCTATTTCAGTATCAGATTTAGGTTGAAGCTTGGAACTGCTGTTTTTATGAGCATTTAGTCTTTTTTTTTTCACTGTTTAGTTTGGACCTACTACACACTGAAATATTGTCATGTAACGCTGTCAAAAGTAACTTTTCAACCTTTTCAAACTAATTTTCCCTTTCAACGTCAACAAAACGGTGTTAAACAGATTTACAGTATGACTGTATTCTTACTTAATCTTATAACTTTCTCGATGAATCAATTTTTTTGTTCTTTGAAATGTCAGAAAATGGTGAAAAATGATGAGCAAGTTTTCCCAAAAGATGACATCCTAAAATGTCTTAATCACAACCTACAGATATTCAGTTTACTTTCATAGAAGAGGAAAGAAAACGCAAAATATTCACATTTAAGAAGTTGGAATCAAAACAAAAAATCGATCAACAAAATATCTGGCTATTGATTTAATAGTTAAGAACTAATCAACTAACTGCTGTGGCTCTAATTTGTATGTCAGTTTATAAAGAACAAGCTACACCACATAAATAAGCTGCTTTCTAAATGTTTGCATGCAATATTACTCCAAACCACAAAGGTGGTTTAGGTGCCTCACCCTTTAAGAAGCACATTTAAGGATGTGAGCCGAGCATGTCAACATTCACATGTGAAAAAGCACAACAACACCGAGCCAGTCAATATGAGGAAGTGAGTTGTCACCTGGTGGTTTCAGAGTGCGCTCGGCTGAAAACACAGATGTCACTTTGCTCCTTAGAGCCATAAACAGGATCCAGGCTGACATGTCAACAGGTACCTCAACACTTTTTTTTTTTATTAAATAATGAATCGTTGAGAACATCACAAACACAATACTAACAGTGAAAAGACTCCATCCATATTCAGTGCACACGTTGCGGTTGAATCGAAGCAGACAGAATGGATACTGCAGTTATTGCACTGTGCTAATAAAGGTAGGTGAAATATAAAGAAAAGCAGGCTCTATAAAGTACTAAAAATCTCAACAACAACAAAAAATGAGTTCCTCAAAATGCTTTAAAATGTACAGCATCGATATTTACAAAATTAAGCACAAATAATCTTAACGGTAACAGCATGGTGTTAAGCTTTTTACATGCGCGATATAACAACCAGCCGGACAGAAGTAAAGCGTTTTACTGTTACAGTACTTGTTCCTTAATGTCCATTTTTAAGCCTTAAGGAAGCTGAGAAATGCCTTGCCTGTTTTTAAAGCATGCATAAAACTGCTTGAACATCACAAACATAATATTCTGGTCAGAATAACAAAATCTTCAAGGAGCAGATAGGGCATTAACCACTCAATCAGCCTCTCTCAGTAGGAGAAACTAGCAGGTTTGTGACTAAACAAAAACAATTCTGTAAACAGAAAAATACAAATATCCACACACAGCTCTGTCCACAACATGCAGGAACAGCGTTTCGCTTCCAACAACACTGACACTGTTTTGTCGATAAATTCTTGTCAGACTGACAAAAAACGTGTCAACGTTTTTAACCTTTGACACTGTTAAGTCTAGTCTGTAAAAAAGAGAAGTGGAAAGAGAAGTCCTTCTTTTAGCCTGGATGACCGCTGTCAGTGTCTCAGTCCAGTGTGTGTGCTCACTTGTGTTGCGGGGTGTTTAATCCACCTATGATGCAGTACCATGAACGTCCACAGGGGTTGTGGAAAGCTCAGTCGTGAGGAGCCTGGTTTATCACTTTCTTCTTACGGACTGAGACCAGGTCGTAGAATGGATCCTTGGTGATACTCGCTCTGTTTGGGGGAAAGAAGATCATCATTTTAGCAACAAGAAGGCAGCAGTGTTGGTGTGTGTACGTGTAGGCTTGTATTTATATCTTTGTGTGGACCAGCATCAGTTTCTAACCTTCATATTGAGGACATCGGTGCATTATGAGGACGTTTTTGGTTTGAAGGTTATGGAGGTTATCAGAGAACAGTACAATTCAATGTAAAACTCTTAAACCAACTAGAAATAGGGTCAGGGTGAGGCTTAAACTGAGGCATGCAGTCGTGGTGGTTAAGGTTAGCATTTTTTCTGGGCTGGTTACATCTATCACTGTCACTTTTAGGCACAGCAGACAGCTGTTTTCAGGGAAGAGCTCTTTAAACATGTTTATATTAACCTTTTCATAGAGTGACAACATGTTAATCTTGGGTTTAAAACTTGCTGCACCACCTCTGAATGGCCAGAAAATCTAATAATGCAAGCATATGGATCGTTATATCATTATAATTGATGGATTTTAGGTAGCTTTTACAGCATGCAACAAAGCAAGTGAGACTGTAGACGGATGTTCCATGTTTAACGTGATTCTCTGAAGACTGTTGCACCTTTCATTGAGATCTGTCGTTGCAATTCTTACAAAATTAAACTTTATGTTAAGACAGTAATTGCTTTCTCACATTTCTAGCCACTAAATTAACGAGTAAAATCAGAAGTAATGGCTAATCACAGAACTAAAAGGTTTTCCAGCAAGAAGGAATAATCTCGCTTGCACTGCCAGGTTGTTGTGACTACATTTTCTTTCCACATCCTGTGCATCACAGACCTCCATAGTACATTAAAATATGACATCTGATCACAACTGGATGTGATCTAAAGCGTAACAGACCACACCTGACTTCACCCAGCTGTGGTGTTGGGTGTGGACAGATGTTTAACAGACTTAAACCTTTCACCCCACAGAGGTTAGTGCAGCAGCATTTATTTTTTTCGTCTTTGAGATCTAGTAGATCTAGTAATCTTTAAGTTTAAGTGTGAGAACGTGCAGGTGGATGTTGTTGCATAATGTATTTTCATGTGTCTTGTTAAGTTCATGTTGCTATTTCTGGAGACGTAAGCACAAGCACATTCATATATATATATGTATGTATGTATGTACTCGTGTGTGTGGTCTGACCTGATGGCCTCGATCCAGGAGTCTCTCTCCTCGGCGCTGGCGGCACAGATGGTGTACGACTGGTGCTTCCCCTCCACCACTCTGCCGTCCGTCTCCGTTTTGCAAGCTTTGATTTTCTGCCCTCGACTGTTGGGGTTGTACAGCTCCAGACAGTACTAGACGACACCAGAACCACACGATAATCAATCTATAAATCCATCTGCCGACCTAAGGTGAGTGCTACACACCCAGGCTGCCGTTAATCAATACAATATGGTTTGATTTAAACGTGCTGCTGTTAAAAGACTTGACAGGATCTTACCGGTTTGCGAGCGTATGGCACTTCTCTCACACAGAGGTTTTCTAGAGGGATGATGCCTCTGGGCTCCTTATCCTGCAGATTTGAAAAGAGAGGCAGTGAGTTGTGTGATGTATCAGAAGAAAGAGATGGAAGGATGAAGCGGGAAAATTTTATTTGTTTCAGAACAAACAGCATTTGGTGGGTTTAATTTAGTATTTCTCCCAAGTTTGACTATAATGTTCTAGGACAATAAAGGTACTGCTTATGTGGAGTCTGGTTGTTTTGGCAAGCGTGTGTTTCTGGTTGCACAAGAAAGATCTTATCTGTTAAAAAATCATGTAGCTATTATCACTGTAGCGATCCAGCTGCTGTGGTCTCGTTCAAAACTGGACCAACTTAAAAAAAGGTATTTCTCCATTAGTCATTTAGACAAAAATACATCACACAATGGACTTTTTTTGAGGACAATGTAAGAATTTTTGGCAAAATTGACTAAAAGAGGTCATTTTAAGTGTTTGAACAATTTATGCCGTGACTTTCTACCAAGGACAGTCTGTATTTGCCCCCAAAAATATTGATATATATATATATATATACTGAGCCTTACAGTGGTGAACTCAAAGTAGTAGAGGCAGTTGTCAGTCAGGATGAACCATCGCCTCTTCCATGTCTTAACTCGTCCTCCTGAAGTACAGAGAAAGCAAATAATTAACATGTGCCAGTTTATAGTGGAAGCTAAACAGCTAAAACTGACAATCCTCCAGCAGATGTCTCAGGTAAATTCACAAATTGTTCAAAACAAATGTTTGAGGATATCAAAAATTAAACTTCCGCTTAGCCTAATACTGACGTGATGTGGTTTTGCATGCAAACGCAGTGTTAACTCCGCTATTGGGTCATTTTTTCAGCTGTTTCCTCTGTAGTTTCCTGTTTTTAATCTTGTTTTGCAGCTTAGTTAGATATAATGTAGGTCAGCACGTGAACCTCTTCTCGTTTTGGTGTAAAATCCATCAAATGTCCCAAATTTTTCATAATTAGTCATAAAAACAAACTTTTTGGGGGTATTTTACCGAGTTTAAGGAGCCAGCCTTCTCTGTCAGGGTTGAAGAAGGTGTGAGTCAGATCATTCCCATCATCCTCTGGGATTTTGAACGGCTCATTGCGAATGCTCTCGTATAGTTTCTGAGGAGAAAGAAGGTGAGCGGGAAACAAAGGAGAAATTTAAGTGATACAAAATTGCCAGTGAAAATACTGCCATCATTACTCAAACTAAGACAATCATGTCCGTGTGTGATTTCAGTCCAGAGTGACTCACTTGGTGAGAATGAGACACTGTTGTGTTCACAGGTCTTTACACTACCACCTGCCCACAGTCTGGGACACTGTTAAACAAAACCTCCTTCAGTTTCCTGTTACTACTGACTGACCTTCAGGTGGAAACAGGGCCTGAGAACAACCTGGATGTGGTCACCTGTGTGTGTTTCTGTTCCATATGACGTGGTCATTGTGAGATATGTTGGTTTTTTTCAAGGCAGAGAAAGTGCTGCGTGGTATCATGATGAATACATGTTTTTGTATCACTTATATGTATGAAATCAGTTTCACTTAATTTTGACTTTCACATCGGCGTCAGGCTGAATAACTTGTATGATACGTAACATCTCGTTTTTTTCCCCTCCACTGTATAAAAATAAAATTGGGTTCTTAGAAAATGAAAAATATGCCTTCAGAAGTGAAACTGGCACTTTCTGTTTGCTAAATCAAGCAGAGATTCACTCGAATACCCTAAATATGTCTGTTCACATTATCTGTTATTTTGAAATGGACACACTTTTTTTATGTTACAATCTAACATGGAGGCAAAGCTATATTCTGTAATTGTCAACAAATCCCATGACACACCCCATAACTGGTTTGTATTGTATAATATTGAAAAAATCTTATTTACTCCATTACTCTTTACATGACTGACTGAAAAAGTAATCACATCTGCCCAATCCCATTAGCATTAGCCACAGTGCCTACACACAGCTCTTAAGTACTCACACTCAGATTTACTTAACTTAAACTCTAAACAAAGCAAAGCAAATTCCTACATAGAGGCTTTAAAGTAGCTAATATTGTCAAGCTAGCTAATACCATTTGTATATCCCAGCTAACTGGGTGGAGCCATTTTTGCTAGATGCTAACCTCCTCAGTTTAATATTTGTTGAAATATTGTTTGTAATGACAATTTTTACTTTGTTTGCCTTATAATATTTGTGAGTAGAATCAATTCACTTACTTTCTGATCTTTACATTTAGTGTTTACAGTATTTTCCCATCTAATTGACGCTTTTTTAATTGGTTTAATGTTGGAAGCTAATGGAGCTACAAACAAAGAATGAATTTCTTATAAGAACAGAGCTGTGCTGAGAATTAGGAGCTCTCTTAATGCATTCATAATGCTAGCTGACGCAGCTCGAGCCCCAGCATCGAGCTAACGTACCAGACCGGTCTTTCCACAGAACACAAAGACACCAACGTGATATCAACCCTCATTATGGTCCTATAAAGAACGCAGATAACAAGCAGATGCTCAACTTGTCTAAGTAAAAGGAGCCTTAGCGGGACGAGTAACTTAAATGTAACCACTGAATTAACTTGCAATCACTGTTACAAAAAGTAATCATGTTTGAGCATCATTTTGGTATTTTAATTGGAAATTAAATGGAGGATAATGCCAACCTGATGCTTACAAATAACCTATTCTTCATGTTCCATTCGGGTAAAAATGAGATCATCAGAACAACTTTCAGCTGTATTCGCACTTGTGTCGTTACTTCCTGGTGTCTATTTTGGGCGCTGCGATTGGCCGGCGGTTCTCACCGAGAGCAGCTCATCAGGTAGATTCTCTCCGTTGTTGATGCCTCTGTTCATGGAGATGAAACGCTCCAGAGTGGTCTTGTCCTTCACGCAGGGGTTGTGGAGGCTGGTGTTGAGCATGATGATGGCGAATGACAGGATGTAGCATGTGTCTGGTGTAACAAAGGAACATGCATATGCACAAAGAATAAGAGGAAGCAACATAAGGTTCGTGGAATCGGGTGAAGTAATGTCATTAACATAAACACATAGTCAGTGAGAAAGAGAAAGATCCGGAAAGGAAAGGAGAAGAAACTAAAGCCAGAAAGGCAAACAGAGGGGTGTTGTGGTCAGTTCACATGCACACACACACACACACACAGAGTCCAGACAGGAAGTGGACAGATGTATATTTAGTGAAGCTCACCGGTCGACTGGAAGACATGAGTGTTGCAGTCACAGTAGCGCGTGGCGAAGGCCTCCATCATGCGGTCGATCTTCTGGGCTTCACCGGGCAGACGGAAACTCCACAG
>CAEMYA010000115.1:0-56085 GCA_903131615.1 Diplodus sargus
CTAAAATTGAAGTGATCACCAACAACCAGTCAGCTTGACAACATGACTGTAAACAGATGGAAAACGCTGGCCTAGCTCTGTCTGAAAGAAACAAAAAGTGTATGCTAAATATGAGGTTATCACTGACAGAAAATAAGCCTAGCCTGTAGGTTATTTTGCTGTTCATGTTTATGCTCATTGGCCAGCCTGTTTTAATGTGGTCTTGCCAAAAATGACGACATCAAAACTCTTATAATGTTGTGAAGGACACATTCTATAGCCCCTGCCAAAACCCTTTAAGGGATCCAAGCCAAAGCATGACAGGTCTGCGCTGTGTACATAAGGTTGCCAAGCTATGATCAGACAAATGCTGTTCTTGTTCAGGGGTTCACAGAAAATTGATGTTGTCATACTTTTAGATTTGAGAGATCAAAATGTAAGACTTGTGTCTAGGGCTTCTGCTATCGAATATTGTTAGAATCGAGTATTCTACCGATTATCCCATCGATTAATCGAATATACTAATAAAAATAAATTTTGCTTTATTAAACAACAATACCAACAATACGAAAATGACAGGCCTGTTAAATAGACAAAGCAAAAGGCTTTGTAGATTTTGGTCTTTTGTCAGCATATTTGATACTTGAAATTCCTGCATCTTTGGTTTTGACATGACTGATTTTTTTTCTTAACCCCTCCTTTCAGATCAAAGGCATATGGGGTGCCTAAAGCCTGGGGTGGACATCTGCATTATTCCGAGATTCCACAATGGTGTGTTTCCTGCATGAATATTTGTGTGATACCATGCTGACTTCCTGTCTGATTAACTAGACCATCTGAAAACTGAGAGACATGTATACATGTATACTCTGTGATGTGTGTAATGACTTTCAGGGTTAAGCCCCAGGGTCCTGCGCCAGTTGTGTATCCAGTACTAGCAACTGGCCACAGAGCCCTTGATGACCAAAGCTGGTAAAAATCACTGTTCACATTACTGTCTAATTCATGTGCTGTTATTAAAAGAACAAAAGGTTGATGGGTAAAACAAATCTGATTTTATTTGATGCATATTATTGATTATTTGCAGTCATTATGCTAATGTGAGTCTTGAGGTACTTGGATATGGTTAGCTATGTACTCACAGTACTAACTGCTAACATTAGCACAAATCACACACCTACAGCAGTAAGACGCAACAGTTGCGCTTGTTAGCCTTTTTAGACTGAAGTGACGACTGTTTATACGATTGTGGCATAAACTGAAATAGCTGAGAAAGCTTGTGGAACGTAGCAAACTAGCTGCTAAAACATCACCGTGCTGCCAGCGAGAGCTACAGGGCAGTCATTGTCTGTTAAGTCAGATCATGTGTTTTGGCATTGGCGAGAGGGTGTGGAATTATTTATTCTTTTATTTTGGTTTGGTCTTGTTGCTTACTATAATCTTAGCAACCACAGCTTTAATTGAACACTTCGTTTTATAATCAGAGACACACATTCATCAGCTTTGGAAGAATTTGTTGACTGAACTGAAAGGTCGAGAGCTGCATTAGTTGAGTTAAATATTTGTACATTTATATAGCCTTCATGTACAGTTTTCCCTATGATTTTCAGGAATAAGGTCAAACCCTCCTACCCTTCATTTCCTGCACATGAGAGTGCCATGTCCGATGAAGATACCATAACCAATTTCCTCCAAAATGACACGTAAGAAGCAAGACTATACGTGATATTGTTACAACGAATATGAATAATTGCTTGTTCTATACAGAAACAATATTCAGTCAGTGCATCAGAAATGATTAATGACTCAGGTATCAACTATAAAGCAATATAAAGGCTGATTCATCCTCACTTCTTGATTCCATCTGGATGTTGCAACAGTCATTGTCACCGCTTTGTAATTCTTTACTGTTACATTTTGAGTATGAATGACTAAAAAAAAGAAAGAGCTACTTTAATTACAGATTATTATCAACATCCGTTGAGTCTTTTTCCTATTTTGTCTCTCAGTGGTGTTCAGTTCGAAACACAGACAGCATACTCATCCACGACTGGATCGAGGGATTCACTTTTTGATGAGGAGACAACTGATTCGTGAGACACTTCTTGAATTCAATACCTTAGTAGTGAACTCTCATAAAGACCGATCAGAATCAGAAGAGAAATCAGAAGATTTCTTATGTCTAAACAAACTAAATAAAGTAGCTATCTTTGTTTTCATGACTAAATTAACTGAATAAAGAAACCGACCTTAAAGGACAACACAGTTTCATAATGTTTTTTTATATTTGGAAGACCCTGCCACCTGTTTACCTTCACACAGTTTCCTGGGGACCTTATTTTATAGACAGCTTAGACAAGTTTAGAAACTTAACTAGTCTCCCCATCTTTAATGTTTAAGAGCCAGGCTCACACATAGCAAACATTTCTTGCACTGCTTTATACACCGAATAATAATAAGTGCACTTTATTTATCTGTTTAACAGAGAAGACGAGGAGGTGATATGTGACATCTGCTGTAAAGCTCGAGCTTTGAAGACCTGCCTGACCTGTGACATTTCCTTCTGTGCAAATGATGCATGGGACCACTACAAAAACAAAGCTCTGGAGGAACACACACTCATCGATGTGTGTCAGGAAGGTGAGAGGAAGCGCTGCCTGCAACACAAAAAGCCTCTAGACTTGTTCTGCAGGACCGATCAGACTCTGATCTGCAGCCGATGTGCCCAGAAAAATCACAAACGTCACGACATCGTCTGGAAGTGGAGACATGCAAGTCAGGTCTGAAAATGTGTAAATATTGGGAAAAATATCTTAATAGTGACAAGCTGCATTTTGCTAATTCATTCTATTCTGTTGCATGTGTGTTGTGCTGATGGATCACAGAGCTCTGGACTAACTAAGACAGGTGAGTGAATACTTCAGAGGTACACATACCATTGGGATTTACTTTTTTTTACAGTTATCTGGGGGTAGATAAGCAATCTTAATGGCTGGCAGTTAAAACAATACAGGAATTCTCCAGTTGACAAAACATATACTGGATCCAAGAAACAACGTTTCATAGAAAGGGTTGTCAAAAGTTTCCTCCCAACTAGTAAAATCTAGTCAACAGTAAAAAGGGTGCTGTCTCCAATGATTTTATGACAGGCTGTAGAGAGATCGACTTTGATCCAAAGTTAAAAAAGCAAATTGCGTCACATAGCTGGGCAGAGGTTAAAATCATATTCTTTTTATTGATGGTGTTGTCGAGTACAGCGACTGTTCAAAGTACTTATGTATCCATCTGTCTACTCAACTATTTATCTTCATCTTGATAAAATTTACAAACCCCAATTCCAATGAAGTTGGGACGTTTTGCAAAACTTAAATAAAAACAGAATACAATGATTTGCAAATCCTTTCCAATTTAAATTCAGTTGAATACTGATGTATATAATGTGGAGAAATCTCTGCATGTAAGCGGCATGGCCAAAAACCAATATTAGAGGCCCGTGACCTTTGATTTGAAAAACCAACATCATTCTGTCAAGGATATTACCACATGGGCTCAGGAACAGAGAAAACACAGTTTGTCACTACATCTACAAGTGCAAGCTTTTTTGGAACGTGTTGCAGGCATCAAATTCAAAATTAGTGAATATCTGCACAAAAACTATAAAGTTTATCAGTTTGAACATCCAATATCTCGTCTTTGTAGTGTATTCAATTGAACATAAGTTGAAAAGGAATTACAAATCATTGTATTCTGTTTTTATTTACATTTTACACAACGTCCCAACTTCATTGGAATTGGGGTTTGTACAAGAGATTCTCCAGGGCCAGTTACCAAGAACACAGGTTGATACATAAATGTGTGATACTGTAGTATTCAATTAAAATGGATGCCCAAAATCATAATTCACTGGGTGAAAAATGTGTAATGATGATGAAGCAGACACACAAGAAAATATTTTATTCTCAGCAATAAAACTCTGAATTTTGTTATTAATAATATTGAGTGATTATAAAAAAACAGAATTGTAGTTTTAGTTTCAATGACTGAAAAAACAAGCTCCCCTTGGATGAAAATGAGTGTGCAGCATTAGTATATAAGTGTTATACACATGGTGACGTTTAGTCTTTGGGTTTATAATGATGGGTTTATGAATGCAAGAGTGGCTCAAAATAGTTCTTGTGCTGTCTTATGTTTGACAGTGGTGCCCCCTCCTGGTGAGATCACATTCCTGTCAGTGAAGCCAAACTCTGTCCTTCTCAGCTGGGAATGCCCAAAAGGACTGGAGGGGCCTGCCAGCTTCAGAGTTATGTGGGGCTCCTCTGTGGAGATGACGGATTGCCTCGTCATCAAAGGTTTTCACAAAATTGAAATAAACAAACTCCAACTTGGACAAAAGTATTTTTTCAGAGTGGCCACAGAAGACAAGGATGGCAATTTAAGTGAATGTGTGGAGGCATCTGTTGTGACAGGTAATAAAAGGGATGTGAAGACATTTCATGTTTCTTTTACTACATAGTGTTCGTATTTCATTCAAACACATTTATTTCAAATAACTGTTCTCTTGCAGCGGTGCCAGCCCCTCGACACTTAAAAAAAGGACATTCTGAGGCCACAGCTCTGTCTTTAAAATGGACGGAAGGAGAAAAAATGGAGGGAATTCCACATCAGTTCCTCATAACCATCACAAGTCCAGGGAAAGAGTCCTTAGCAATACACACAGAAGACTGCCACAAGATGATCTCTGATTTAGAGCCAGACACAGAGTACACTATCTCTGTTTCTACAGTGCTGGGTGAGGCATGCAGTGAGCCAGTCTCTACAACTATACACACAGGTGGGAGTTATATCACATTTAATATTCACAAAATACTATCATAAATGTAGTAGATTGCAAAATATCATAATTTCAAGCAAATATCATAATTTCTACTACACTACACTGGTGTGTTTAAAATGTATTTTGAAACCAGGTCAGAAGACATTTCACCTCTCATCCAAGAAGCTTCTTCAGTTCTAATGGGAGGGGAGTTGGCAGGCTTTTAAACCCTGTGTGGGAGTGTCCTTACAGAGTCCTTAAGGACATGTGTGAGCTCTGAGTTTCATGGTCATTAGGGCCACTTGTCAGTCGTTAAACCAACCGGACATGAATGCCAGTTGGATACCCTCCCCCCACACATGGAGTTGTATTACTTATTTTTCTGTGGTATTTTGCAAGTTAAGTCTGAAATTCTGTTGCTGAAAATGCATGACTCGAGACCTTGGTCGGATTTTGTCAACAAGGATTACCTTTTAAACCTGAATAAATCATGGCTTAAGTTTAAACTGTGTTGCACCAAACTTTAACGTAACACAAAAATTAAGAAAGATTGAATTTAAACCACAGTTTTTTTCTCTCAACCTAAATTAAACTGAATTCTGTTGTATCAAAACTTTAACCTCCATTTTAATCTGTGATCCTGTATCAACGTTGTACTTACACTTTAGAGGGCTCTCTTAAAATGAACTGGGCAAAATGATTACGTTTCTGGAATGAAACTAAGTGTTAGATCATGAATATTGATTTAACTCTTTGTGTTGATTTACAGAGCCATGCCTCACAGAGGCGCTGTCAAAGATGGGATTTGAAGACCAGTATGATGACAAGCTAACACTGAGCACAGTTATGAAGATCAAACAAGACGATTTGTCAGAGAACAAGCTCGAGACTGCCGAGTCACTTCCTGGGGCTTTTTTGAAGAAACTTACAATGTTGAATGCAAATGCTAGAAGTGTCAGATGTGGTTCCCATGATGTGGACACAGACAAAAGCAATGCCATTAATCCCCTAGACCTAATTGTTGCACTGCTTCTTTGCTCAGACAGTTTCCTTCAGCAATACATAGTTCTGAAAATGGCACTCTGCCAGTTTGCTGTCCCGCTCTTGCTGCCCAACTATCAAACAAATCAAATCACATTGATGGTGTGGTCCATGCGTGAAATTGTCAGAACCTTCAGTCCCTCAAATCTGGCATTCCGAAAGTTAAGCTGCGTAGAAAGAATTGTGCTCTCTGATATTCCTCTGGTGTCATTCGTCAGGCTGGACAGGATGATGTTGTCCAAGTCTCAGATGCTGAACAAACTGCTCAGTAACTCTCAGCAGTGCCATGACCCATTCTCTCATCGCAACATGGCGTGCGGTGATGTTCCCAGGAGGATTTCAGAGGGGCTCGTTGAAATTAGCTGGTACCACCCGTGTGGGGACAGGAAAATAGACAGATTCACCGAGCCACTGGCCGTCGCCAACCTCAGAGGAGACATTAGGGCCTTTGACAAGCAATTCTCATTCCTCTGTCGGACATCCACAGCAATTTACATCTTCTGTGATGAATCAGAAGCTGATTTTTTCAAGAATCTGGCAGGAAAAGATGTAAAAGCGAATGTCAATTTGATTAGCAGTGCCCAGGGGAAGACCTTTACACTACAAACGTTGACATTGAAACCAAGTATAAAGAAAACTAATGTGAGCCAAAAGAAAAAGACTGAAGCAGAGCTGATCAAAGCCCTCCAGGAATCAGTCTCTAAGTTGCTAGAAAACTGTCCAAACAAAGTGTCGATAGCAAATCTGGCTGACAGTGCTCCAAGCTGTGACATCCTGGTTGATGAGGATTCTGGTGAATGCCAGGGTGCAAAGAAGCATGTGGGTAAAATCACTGAACGCATCGCTAATACCTCTGAGTTCAAAGACAAACATCTGGCTTCCCAGGGGCACATCTGGAAAGCACTTTCATGGCTGGAAACTGAGTGCTGGAGACTGCGTAAAGTTGGCAACCAGGACACTGAAGAGTACCGCAAGTCTTTGAAAACAAAAGAAAAGGCGCTAAGAAGGAAACAGCTAAAATTTCAGATGACACCTGTTATGTCAAGCTTCCTTCGTGGTGTGGTCATATCCGAAGTGCAACGTTACTTTTTCCTCAAATGGCTGGAAATGGATTTGGACAACCTGTCCTGGAACCAGCTATCAGCGCTGCAGGATCAGTACAAAGAGCTCAGTCAGAAACTTCCGCAAGATACAGAAGAAATAGCGACGATTGACAAGCAAATATCTGCTTGCTCTTTACGCCTGGAGCACTTTCTTCGAGAGTGTGGGCAGCTCTATGAATGTGCGGGTTACCTGCCAGATTACAGCGTTCAGAGAAAAACCATGGAACAACTCCCTGCCCTGTGTGCTCAGATGCTGCAGGATGGTTTCCCTCTTGAGCTCGTTGATGGAGATGCAGCAAACATCCCGGTTAAATGGATCACTGAGGTGCTAACCGAGCTACACTACATAATGCAGTCCAACAGTAAGCTCAAGGTCATTACTATCATCGGAGCTGAAAACTCCGGAAAATCGACTCTGCTAAACACAATGTTTGGAGTCAGGTTTGCTGTCAGCAAAGGAACATGCACCAAAGGGGCGTCCATCCAACTGATCAATATTGATGAAGAAGTCAAAGAAGAGCTGGGGTGCGACTGCATCGTGATCATCGACACTGAGGGACTGAAACCGCATCAGATGGTTCGCGATGATCACAGTCACGAACGTGATAAGGAAGTAGCGAGCCTTGCTGTAGCACTAAGTGATGCCACAATTGTCAGCATTTCCAGGGACAACTCAAGTGAGCAAGACATTTTGGAGATGGTGCTGTATGCTTTCACAAGGTTAAAGGATGTGAAATCGAAGCCACTGTGCCATTTTGTTCATACTGACACGAATGAGAAGCCTGTTGCAAAGAGGCACAATAGTAAAGATTGGTGGGAGAAGCTCAATGAGATCATCCGGAAGGACAGTGGGATGAAGAGGGCAAAAATCACCAGGGTCTCAGATGTGGTGGAGTTTGATCGAGACACTTGCAGCTGGCACATTCCATCGCTTTGGAACGGAACTCCACCGATGGCTCCGATCAGTGTCGACTATAGTGAGACTGCTCATGCTTTGAAAAAGTGTCTGTTAGGTGACCTCAAAAAGTGCCAGGCAAAGGGTGATCTGATGCAGTTTATCGAGAGGATGGAACGCCTCTGGAAGGAGCTATAAGAGGTGAAGCCTTTATCTGTGCCAATAGTGGAGAGGGGAAGCAGAATATTTTTGCAGAAGCCTATTTCAATTTAAAATGTTTAATCTTTCACTGTTTCCTTGTGGTATTACTGTTGGTCCCGCTGTCACAAAGACTAAGACAGTAGCATCATGGTTACAGCTAACAGCCTGGCTTATCCCAATTTGACCTGGAAAGCCTGAACCACGGACATAAAAAGACAGAGTAAAACACCCGGTTGTACTAATAAGTAGGCAGGTTTGTTGCTCACTGATCTCATGGAAAGAATGCTGTCTCAAGACCCGGCAGTATCAGCGGGAGCGTGCCTATGTTCCCACATTTACTTTTTCATAAATGTACCCTAACCCTAACCAGTTATTCATTCATTCATTCATTTATTTACTATGAAGTGCTTCCAAAAAATCTTGTGGGAGGATAGGGCTTAATGTGAAACTCTCGCCAAAAAGCAACCGAGGCTCTATTTGTGATGGAATATGAGTCAAACCTTCATGTAAAAGCCTAATTACAATGAAAAAGGCACTTATAGATATATACTTATACAGATATACTGTAGTTTCATTTTTGGGCAAGCTAATTTTCAATGGAGTGCAGATCTAACAGGAAGGCTTGAGGAGCAGTCCACCATTACTCTCCTACCTGTTAGGTCGCACTCAGGGATCTACACTTTTTGTCTGCCATGACGGCGGCGCGCCAGAGATCCAGCTCCTATGGTGAGTAGTTCAAAAGCCTTCTTTTTAGTAAACTCTGTGTACACAAACAATGTTCTCAATGCTCATGTTCATGTGTAGAGACCCTGGTGATACTACGAGCAAAGTTTCATGTTGTGTCGAGCCTTCTTAGTGTTTTAAAAATAGTGAGTTTGATGCTAGCGTGCCAGTGCCCCTGCACTCCATTGAAAATTAGTTTGCTCGAAAACGAAACTATGGTAAATCTTAAAAGTGCCTATTTTGTCGTAATTATGCTTTTACACGAAGATTTGACTCATATTCAATCACAAATAAAGCCTTGGTTGCTTTTTGGCGAGAGTTTTCACTTTAAATTGAAGGGAAATGAAGGAACACAAAACCTAATTTTGAAAATGTCCGAGAAATGTGGGAAGATCTTTAAAATGTGGGAACATATGGCGGGAAAGCAGACACAACACCAGAGCTCTACATTGAGTGTATGCCTATCTGTTCATTTTGCTTCACCCTGGTCTCTGTCACTCCATTTTTTTCGTTATTTCCACAGTTATTCCAGT
This sequence comes from Diplodus sargus, assembly GCA_903131615.1. Classification (NCBI taxonomy): domain Eukaryota; kingdom Metazoa; phylum Chordata; class Actinopteri; order Spariformes; family Sparidae; genus Diplodus; species Diplodus sargus. The sequence goes on from CAEMYA010000115.1 coordinate 9,289, forward strand.
TATTCCACTGTAACCTGGGGATAGGGACCGGGACAATGCAGTGCCTCTTAATGCTGTAAATTGACCTTTGTTTTACTGGGAAATAAAGACAGATAGCAATGTAAAAGTGAGACTTATAGGGGACCAATCTATTGTACAGCCATTAAGTATGTACTTCAGAATTATACATTAAAGCAAAGACGTTGTCAAAAGGGGTCAATAAAAACAAGTATACTCACTCATTCACTTTTTTTTAATTTACAATGCTTTTTTAAAAAAACAAAACATGTTGAACACTGTACAAATAAAATATTACACCCAATGATTGCATAAAATAAACATGTACTTTGAGATTGTCAAGTTCCATCTGAATAGGAAAACAGAGGTGTGGACATACACTTAATGTGTACAGATGTGTGGCAGATGTGTAGTCTTATCAGATCTTTATCAAAAAGTTTGTATCTGCAATAATTTTGTTTGTTTGCTTTGATTACTTTACATTTAAAAAAGCACAGCTGAAGATAGCGCTAAAATGAACTGATGTGTGTATGGATTTATGTGGTAGTTGGTACAAAAAATATGTATACATAATCTCATTTACTTGCTCTATCATTAGGAAAGATTTACTTTTGCTGTCTACTCTACAATAATATCACACAGTCAAAGTCATAACAGATGTGGCATAATTGACATCATGACAATGAATCCTCATATTTATATTCATACACCTCTCTTCAGATCAGGTCCGGTAAAGTACTAAACTGCATATTTAAAGGGTCAGTTCACCCAAATTCTGAAACAGCTAACCCTAACTCCTAACAGTATACATTTATATTCAAATTTAAATTTACTTAAGAGACTGCCCCTAACCCTCTACAATCTCTTGTTACATGTTAAATACATATAACATTCATACAACAATAACACATTAAGGATTCACTTATATTTGAGACATGATGGAAGTAGCTGAAAAAAAATACAGACACCAAGAAGTCTTTGTACATTGAGAAGAATTACATAAACATTAACAGTGTGCAGTCTGGTACATGGTGTGATTAGTGCAGTAGGTAGAGAGGTCTGAAGTCAGCGAGACATCATTCGCACAAACTCTGTGGAAAGAAAAGATGTTTTATTGTTGGCTCGGGAAAAGGTAATTATCTCTTATCTTCCTTCTGTGTTTAATCTGAACATCCTCCTTTAGCTCAGTTTTCTTCCCAGTAATGGATACTACATGTATGCCAAAGAAGATTTTATCATGCCTGAACTCTGTTTTTTAAAAGAAAATCATTATTTAATGCCACAGAAAGAAGTCCTGTGCCCATGTTGCAGACACTTTCCCTTCCTTCTTAGCTGTTTTTAGCTAAAGTAGTAATCATTCACCTTCAAAGTCCACCTGTCCGTCCCCATTGAGGTCTACGTCTCGAAGGATCTCGTCAATCTCGCGGTGGTTGAGCTGCTCCCCCATCAGCTTCTTCATGGCTTCCCTCAGCTCTCCGAGGCTGATCTGACCATCACCGTCAGAGTCAAACTGGGGTGGGGTGGGGGGAGAATGGATGTGGTAGAGAATAACAATGTAATAGATGTGAAAGTTGCTGAAAGGAGGTAAGATACTCAGGGTACCCCTACGGTAGAAGGTAGCCTTTTTGGCTTGAATTAATAGATTTTATTGCACACCTCTTTGAAGGCGTCCCTCAGCTCCTTCACACCAATCATGTCCGCAGTCTCAGCAAGCATCTTTGGACCCATTAGTTCCACAAAGTCCTCAAAGTCCACTCTGCCGCCACCTAGAGGGCAAGAAAAAAAAGGACAAACAGAAGACTAAAGTGATGTATGCCACTTTTCTTCTAATACACACTGTTTTTTGATGTTTTTGATGCGACATGGAGCCCTAACAGCTCTGCATTATGGATATACAGCTTACCCTCATACACTGAGTGCCAGATACCACCAGCCTGTACAACAGCACAAACATGAGGGGAGCTTGTTACAGCCTCCTGGCATACACAAGCTTGGTGACTGTCCTGGCTTAATCGATTCTAATTCAAATTCAGCAACAATTGAAGTTGCTGATCAGTGATAATATGTATATATATATATATATATATATATATATATATATATATATATATACATATACATACATTCCAATAAAATATTAATGAATATTTATATATTCAATCTACAGCCACTGTGTCTAAGTGCAATGAAACATTAAATATAAATCATCTAATCAATAATAAAATACTTTACATTTACTATGTAACAGCACTGTTATAAGCATAGGTGGAGGCAGGGACAACCTCAAATTTTGTTCTAGAACAATATAAAATTACAGATGTCCTTTGTGCCTCTCTCTGTATGTGTACTGACGTGTGCACCTAGCACTCACAGATCTGCTGGCTGAGTTCTATCAGTTCCATCTCTGTTGGCATGTACCCCATTGTCCTCATGCACTCGCCGAGGTCCTTACAGCTGATGAAGCCATCCTTGTCTTTGTCAAACTCCCTGAAAGCCTCGCGCAGCTCTGTGAGAAAAAAAATAATGACTGATTAGAAAAAGATAGAGACATTGCTGTTCTAAATGTGTACTCTATAGGTCTTATCCCATGTTTAGAGTTCTAATGGGATTAATACCATTTGACAAATTAATCTAATGGGAAAATCCTAGAAAGGATTGTTCTTGTTTGTGTTGCTTCGAGCCTTTTATCTTTCCTGAATCACATCTATGATTGTGTGTGTGTGTGGAGGCGGAGGTCATACACAAGTTCTTTTTTTAGAAATGCTACTAGTGGTAGGAGCCAAAGTTGTCAGACTTGATTGATAAAAGGCTTAAAGAGGAACTCTACCAATTTTAGACATCAAAGTCTGTTACAGGTGATTGGGAGTGATACTGCATACACACAAAAAAGTTGTTCCAGTGGGTACAGAGGGAAGTCTGATAAATGCCCTTGGGTGTCACTTGTGTCGGTCTGAAGACTATAAGTTTGAAAGTGGAAAATGAGCTTCTACTAGCATAACAAATCCTGTCACCACCATCTAAGTGCCACATATGAAAACCATCTTGGACAGCTAGGGACAGCAACACCACACTGATAAACCACATGCAGAACTGAGGTAAAAAACAAATGTTTTGTTGGCTTATGTTTGAATTAAATCAGCAAATGATTATTACAGCCTGCATGGTAACCTGTTGTAGCACTGCACATTTGTCTATATTCCGACAATGTTGTAGGAGTGATTGGCCAAAATAATATATAAACTATTAATTAACTTCAATAAATCCATTATCATTTATAACACGTGCCTCATTTGAAAGTAGTAACTTGATTTCTTTTGCTTACTGTTCAAAATCTGCTTGACAACTAAAATGTCAGTGTGTTTTTAGTGTAAATGATCCAATAAGTTCTTTTTTTCATTACCATGAATGTGGAGTGTAAAAGTGTGCACCAAACCTGAGAAAGATAGTTGAACTGTGCTTTAAATGTGAGGAATAATCGTTTCCTTTGAATAATAATCCTTCACTTTGATCTTCTACAGTTCAAGTAAGCTGACATTCAGTGGGAAGGCAAAGTCAGAAGGGTCTATTCAAATTCTCTTTACAGTAAAGCACAATTTTTCACAGTCAAACAGAAGGTTTGTGGTTTGAAAGGAAGGCTGTTCAGGGAGAAGATGGTGGAATGACTGCGGGAGCAAGATGGGAGGATTTGGATTAAGCATTTTGATAGCTCAGTACCTTCCATTTCCTCTGGCCGTAGATCTCTGTCCTGCGGTGGTGCAGATAGAGGACACAACAAACATGCAGATCAGTATAACTCTGTTGCACGCACACAGTGCAAAACATGCAGGAAACATTACAGTGCGTCAACAGGTTCTTTCACTCCTGTGAAACATTTTTTTCCCCTTGTTGCATCGACTCAGCAGAGATTCCAATGCAGGATTATTTGGGTTTTTGATCCGACTGACCTTAATAACCTTTTTAGTTGATCTGCTACAAAATTTCATGTCCAATTTCATTTTGCTCTCGCTGGTGGCGAAGCTTTGGAAGTCTGCTGTGCATATGCTCCACAACAACCATCAGAAATTTATTATCATCTGACGTCTCTCTTTCCGTTTCCAAACACGCATAAATAAAGCACAAACACCCGTATGCTCACATGCACAGGAAACAAAGCTGATGAAATGGTTCGTATGTTGGCAGAATTCTGAAAACTCTGCTTAACATGTACCAAGCAAAAAGGTGAACGAATACAAGTAAATCGCAAAAAGAGGAGCCGAAAAGGAGTCAGTGCCTAAACTGTCTCAGAAAAGAGTCAAAACAGCAACGCGTTTAGCTACACTCATACAAAAAAATTTACAGTTACAGTTTGGGTTTAGCGTGTGGTGGCATGGGCACAATGTGACGCCAGGATAAGTTCATTCTCGGCATGTTCTGTGAGGCTTTGACATCAGCAGCAGGAATAATACAGACCTGGATTAGAGAGTGCAAGGGGAGAGAACGGTGGGAGGGAGATTACAGCTGTAAATTGTATTACAAATCACGAAGGCTTATCGGTTTTTCATTTCCCTATTTGATGCAGATTTTTTTTATTCATCTGCATCTGTATCTGCATCTGCATCTGCACCATGGTTCGGCCGGGACTTGATTAAGAAATATTAACACACCTTCACAGACTGAACGTACAGCAAAGACACATGAACAAACTGCTGGATGTTGTTTCTGCGTATAGTTGTGACTGTCAGGCTGAAGTGTAAATTCAGGCACGGAGGCCTGAAGAGAAGTTTCTTGTTCCCATTTTGTTAGGATTTGCATTCCCAAACTATTTCCACAGTAGTGCCAGCTACAAGTACCACTGATTGCTTGTAGAACGACAACAACCCAGCATTGACAAAAGTTTTAGGAGCAACTACAATTATGTGCACCAAATTCACACTATACCATTTGTATAATGTGCTGCGTAAGTAGTACTCATTATCTGCCTTTTTTAAGAGCATCATTTTAGAGAACAAAGGGATTATGGGGGATTAATAACCAGTTACGACTATCACTCTCACCCTGTCCATCTCATAGATTTATCTGTGTACTCTGTCGAGGAATTCCATCTCTTTCCTCAATCTATGACTTATGGAAGGAAGTTGTCCTATGAGGTCAGGGCCGTGGTGGCTCAGTGAAGATTCTGCTGGGTGACTTGACTGACGTATGAAAGTCCGAACACTAGTCACTCGACAAGAACAAGAGTTTAATACCAGAGCATCTCTGTGAGCAGCTCTGTTGGGATGTAAGGCTGTAGTACATCTGTAAGGCTGACTAAATGCTGATTTACTCAAAACTACATGAGGGTAATGCAAATTCTAAGTGATGTATTGTAGACAACGGGTCAGGTTGTTTCTTGAATTTCATTCACCGCTCATCCAAGAGGCTTCTTCAGTTCTAACTATGTGGAGGGGAGTTGCAGGCTTTTTAACTCTGTGTAGGAGTGTCCTTACAGAGTTGTAAACATGTGAACTCTGAGTTTCTAGGTCATTGGTGACATGAACGCAACAAACGTCCAGTTGCCTTCGATATGACACTTAGATTAACCCTTACCTATATGACTGATACCCTCCATCAACACCACCTAAATGCTAATGTCAGCATGCTCAGGTTGATTGGACATTGGATCATTCCAAGACAAATTACAATGACCTGATGACGATGTAATGGCGTTGGATGAAAAATATAAGGATCACCAATAGTTATCAGGATTCCTTTCAAAACTTGGTAGGATCATTAGTTGAATGTTAACACTTTATATTTATATTCACAGCTAGTTGCTAACTTCATCCGCCTATAGTTTGGTGGTGGGCAGGTAGTGAATGGTGGGTTGTTACAGCTTGTTGGTTGAAACCAGCTGCAGCTGGAAACTCGGTTGATCAAAGGAGTGAGATTGAACCAAAACAGTAAATTGCAGACCATTGTTATTATACAAAATAATGATATAACCATGTTAAAGGAGAGGGGCTACCTGCATTCAGACATATGCATACAAAGAAGCAGATTGTCATTTTCTGCAGTAGCTTGTTTAAGCTGTGCTCAGCTCCAACAAAACAGCTTAACTTGTTAGGACTGACATGAATTGGCAGCACAATAACAGAAATTCTAATTTGGTATTATTGCAATATCTACAGAAATTAGAAAAAAGAAATGCTTGCAATTAGGGCTGTAACGATACACATATCGAAACTGAAATCACGACACTCAGATCCACGAACCTGTCTCGCGGTGTGAAAAGGCAGAATCGCGAAACAACCTCCAGTCCAGATCTGTCTGTTTGTTAGGGTGTTCCCCTGGTGTCCTCCTGTCAATCTAAACCCGCGGATAGTTTATAATCATATGGGGCCAGTTGTTCAAAACATTTAATCTGGATCAAAATGATCTGGATTTGGAAATCCCATTTTTTGCTATTCAGGATTAGGTAATCCGTCTAACTTTTATGCTGGTTTTTCAAAGCAACATTTAACTGGATCCTGGTCCAGATACACAGTTTTCAAGATGACCAAATCTGGATTACCAGTGCTCCTAACCAACCATCTGGATGGCATAATATTAGGAGCAACACTGCTCATTGTAAAACAAGATGCGCAACTGAGCATTTAAATGGAGTTCTGAAGAGACGCTTTGCATGCCTTAACTACTTGCGAGTGGAACCACAGGGAGCATGCAACATAATACTTGCATGTATTGTCCTGCCCAACATCGCTACCAGGCGCAATGTCCCTCTCTGTGATGATGTTTATGATGCACCTGAGCCTGTTGAAGAACCAGATCAACCTCTGGCCTTCTGTCAGAATGAGGGACTGACTGGACATGTAGTAAGGGATAAAATTGTTAGAAATTATTTTTGACAAGTTCATCTCTGATGATTGATTCTTTGAAATAAATATACAGTGATGAATGACAGAAAAATTGAATATATTATTTTTGTTTGTTATTGAAATCTGTTTGGGGGGATTGTTTCATTTATTTTATTTTTACTTTACTATACTGACAGGCTTAATTGGTAGCCAATGTCTACTTTATCTACTTTATCACTGTAATTGTTAAACAAGTCAAGTGCAAAATATAAGTAAAAGTATATTCACTAAATGATAGACATTTTTCTTTCTGAAATCCACCTTGAAATCCTACCCCCTGTTGGGATCAGGATAATCCTGTTTTTTTGGATCAAAGTTATCCAAATCCTACTGAAACGTTTCTAAAACTAGGATTGGATTCTGTGATCTAATCTGATTCCAGAATCCTTCTTCTCTCCCTTTTGAACAATCCATTTTCAAGATTTGATCCAATCCGATAACCAAAATCCGATCAGATTACCTTTGAACTACTGGCCCATAGATGCTGTTTTAATGTGTCGTGATTGAGATCCTGACCCACCAAACATCCTGGAAAGTGACAAAGTAAACTGGACGCTGTCTGACTCGTGGGGACGGAGGCTGTTTTCCAGGGGAAAGTTCACTAAAGGTACGTGCAGCTGGCTCATACATTCACACTGGTTCAGTTTGCCAATACTGCGCCTCTGATACTATCAGACGACTATCATATACACAAGTTATTTAAATGTTACATAAATGAAATGTTTAATTAAAAAGAAAGAAACGTCAAGGTTTGTATCGAATTGTGGGTCAAAAACCATGATACAAACTGAAGCGTGAGTTTGGTGTATCGTTACAGCCCTACTTGCAATCAAATCTATCTTTAACTATCTATAGTTTACTGTGTATAAACACTATTTTGTGCTATCAATTACTCACAGAATACAACTTTAGGGCAGTTGAGAGAGTCTGCAAACATAATAGTAAAAACAAAGCTGTACAAAAAGAATAATTGCCATCGACTCAATTACAAGTGAAAAGACAACAAGATGAGCTCATAAACAAAGGACATACGAGACCAACATCTTTGCTGGTATATTCAGACCTATGTGTACTGTATATTCAATACAATATCAATATTTCATGGTTATGGTGAATACCACAACATTGCATAACCTTCATCTTTTAAAGCCATGTGTCAAAGTTGTTTGCAAACAGATGTATATTTTTCTGGGACTGACTGAGAACATTATTATCTGTATCTGCTCAGCTAACAGAATGGTCTGTGTCTGTACTTGCAACTGGCGGAGCTTAAACTGATAATAGATGTTGCCTAACCCAGACATGGGTTATTATGAGAACAATATTTGCAGAACAGCCTCAGAAGTGTACTTCAGATCAATGTGTCAGACCAGAAGAAAAGAAAACTATTTACAGAACAAGACTACCCAATTATGGAATGCTATTTTAGTATGTTGTCCTTAAAAAGAGTGTACAAATTAAAAATATATTTTTTAATTTAACCATATGATTCATTAAGTTTATTTATATATTTAATTCCTATTTATTTAGTTCAGAATTAATTTTATTGGCATATTCATTTGTTTCATAAGTTCATATAATTATTTGTTTCATAAGATTATTTATTTGTATATTTATTCATTAAATATTTTTAAAAATGTAATTCCATATCTTATAACATACTGACACATTTACTCAGATGACACTCATACTTATTAAAAGAACATTATCTTTGCTGGACACTCTTGCCTCTGGCAATGCGATGAATGTCAAGCCAACATTCACCCCCTTTTTTTAGCGTTTTTTTGGTCTCCAACAAGAAAACATGTCTCGGCTCATGCCTACATTTGTCTGTATGCTGTTTATTGCTGTGCAAGTACTGCACAGCGAGCATTTCTCACTCTCCACGGTCATAGACAAGTTAATAAGATTTCCTTCAACGTTTTTGATTGGATTATTCATTTATCAAAAAATGCACTAAGGCCAACTGTCAAATACTGTACAAGACCATAGATTCTATGTGAATTATTTTATTACATTTCTCCTCTAAACTCAGCCCAAGGTCTTCCAATCTCTCAGGAGCCTATAGCTCAGTAAAGCACCTGTGATCAGTGACTGTCCTAATGGCTCTTTTCAATTAGCGCTGCTCACTGCCCAGCCAGGAAATTACTCTGTTATTGATCTCTCCCCTGGTCTATACATAGGAAATTGATCTGAAATAAGATAATATCTCCAAGAGTGTAAGACAGTTCATTTATGAACTAAATGGCAATCTGTCATATGACAAGTTACTCTCTTTCCCCATAGGTCAAACAATAAGTGGAAAATATTTTTTGACTTTCTTCACTTAAAATCTTATGTCCCTTTCAAGGTGTTTTAAGGTTTATTCCCTGAAACAAATGATGTTCTGTAACACACATTTTTGAGCAAAATCATACAGTAATATTTATGAAATATGGGGATATGGTGGTAGAGGATGTACGGGAGGTTGACACTCACAGGATGAAATTCTCATTGGTGGAGATGGAAAGGGTGAGATGATGTCACACTGATCTCAAGGATGGCCTCAAACCTCACCTTGCCTTGGACAATGACACGCTATGAGGATTTATGGATGAAGGGATCTATGGGTGATTTTGACCTTGATCATTCTGTTCTGTGTGAATGTCATACATACAAGCTGGCTCTGTGCGAAGCCCTGTCTGAGGAAGATACAAGCAGGCCCCACTATGTTGTGCAGCATGTTGCAGTTCTTAACCAGAGCACACAGGGGCTCATCGAAGTCCCGATCGCTCCCTGCTTCGTCCTCGTCGTCCGTGTCCACCTCACCTGCACCACCCAGCTCCCCCAGCATAGCGGCAGATAATTGGGCGCCACTTCGCTCTACGGGTGAGTCCCCCTTAGAGGAGGGGAACCAACCAAATTAGAATAAAACTTGCAATGTGCAATGAAACATGCTTGTTTTCACATGTACATTTCCGTTATGTTATGGCAGTCAAGAGCCAAATTTTAAAACTTATGAAACAAAATTTAGTGACACAAATGATTACGCTTAAAAGTGCTCAACAAAGCATGCTCCTACATATGTCAATGATTTAAAATCACTTTCCAAGCCGAAAGCAGCTAAATAAGTTCTTACCTGCTTCTTTTTACTGTTCTTTTTAGAGGCTTTGTTGATGTTTCCCATCACCCTGCCCCTGTTCTTCCTGTCTTCCCCCCTCCCTTTCCTCTTTGTTTGTCCCAACGCTTCTCTCCTGTTTCTCTTTCTCTCCCTCTGTTCTCAGTTGTCACAAGAAAAGTCCACTCTCAATCCAGTGCAGTCCGCAGGGCAACACACCCGTTGAGGCGAAGGCGAATGTGTCCCACTACTACTGAAAGCAAATGAGGACTCCGCTCAGTGCATGTGCTTCAATCCAAGATCCCATTGGTCCAGTGAGCGGCAAAGTAGGCATATGATGTCGCATTTGATCCTAAACTCCTATAGGTTGTTGGAGGTTGTCATGATGAGCTTTGAAATGTGTAGTGTGATATTATGGCAGAGCAGCAGGGTGCGGGAGATTGACGGGGTGTGGTGAGAGCGCTGGGTCAAATCTGGGTTGAGGCAACCTGCTGCTGCCAGACTCTGGCTCTGATTGCATGACTCGACCATTTTTTCTCTCTCCCTCTTCTATCCCTCTCTGACTCTGTGTCACACAAACAAGCTCTTTTTCCCCCGAGATTTATCTGTCACCCCCTCTCTCCCCGAGTGATCCCTTGAATTTGGACCAACTTAATCTAATCCATCCAGCCCACCTTTTTTTTTTCTGTCTGCCTCTCAAACATCATGCTTATGGTCTCAAAATGACTAGTCTGGCAGAACTTTGTGTATTTATATGTGTATTAATCTGTATGTGTGTGTGTGTGTGTGTGATAGAGAGAGAGAGAGAGAGAGAGAGAGTGAGAGAGAGAGAGAGAGAGAAAGAGAGGGAGTCAGAGAGTGAGAGAGAAAGGGGGAGGGGATGGTAGAATTATGGATGGAGAATTGGCTGCCTGTTTAATCCCCGACATTTCAGATTAGAGGGAAAGGGTTCTGTTTATGGGCCATGGGAGTACAGGCTTGTAGTGGGAGAAATAGAGCAAGAGTATTCAGAGTACTTAGCCTCTTTTCAAATACAAAGAAAGGGAGCAGACAGATGTTCAAGTTACAAAGGGGGGTACATACCAACTCACAGTGAAAATGAAAATAAGATTGGTCTCTGTTGGATAACAGGCAGAAAGGCTTTTAGAAATACTGCATCAGAATTTCAAATGACAAAGTAGAACCCCATCCAGTCATCCCAACCTTTCCAACATTTCCAATGTATTTATTCAAAGGTGTAATTTCTAAGAAAAGTCCAAAATTCAAATGTAGCTCCTAAAATATAGACAGACTCAGACTCTACTAACTCAGCCCAGTCACCAGGATATAACGCTAGCAGTACATGCATACAGTATGAGCCACCTTCAACATCAGAGGGTGCAGAGGATGGTAGTGTTATCACAAGCCAACAAGGCTGGTACAGGCAAAACAGTCGAGTTTGTGTTATAACACGGGATAATTTTAAGGACAACCAGGGTTTTTTCCAAACGTTTCTGTTGCAACAAACAAAGGCGTTTTTTTTAAGGAGACGCACAGACATTTCCAGCCTAATGTTAAGTAAACAAATGTAAAGTTGCAACATAAAGAAACGTTGAGTTTCAACTTATGGTAAAACTCAACATCTGTGGTTTCGCAGAAATTTACTTAGCTAACATTTATTCTGGTTAATGAGTTGGCTCACAATACTTGACTTGCTACACCACACTTTGGGTGTAGCAATTAGCTGCCATGAGCAAATAGCTCAGTTAGCTGTGGAGCTAAGCCACCCTATTATCTGGAAGCTGAAACCATTACCTGAAAACTTCAGCGGTTATCAAACAATCGCCTATTGTGGAACAAGGTGGTATTAGAAAAAAGGAAGGGTTTGGGGCTAGCTGGTTAGCATGCTAACTGCAGTAGACACCTCAGCAAAACAATACGTGGACAGCTTTTGACATAAGGTCAACACTTTTGATTATTCACACTCTGCTGATAATGTGAGTTAATATAAATATTATCTTCCTGGATGTTAATCCAAGTTTATATTAGAGTTAGCGTGTGCACAACTTAAGTAGTTCATTTAGTTCTAAACTATGAACAATTTAATTTTGAAGATTTTAACTAGAAAGCAACCAAAGTCTTTTGTTAGTATTGAAAAAAGATTTATTTGATCATTCCACTGTCCACTTATATGTTCTATAAATATGATCCTACTGGCACCTGGCAAGGTAAGTCATTATGGTATAAATTCCTTTAATTCAATACATACAGGTTTATTGTTGAAACAGTTACACTACCGATAAAACCCCAACAAGTGTGTCTTGTTGAGGGGAGGAGGAGTTTATCTCTACTCCAAATTTCCAGAAATATGACATGACCTGGATGTCCTCACTGGTAGCTATCAGCTCTGGTTAAGTATGGCTTATGTTTTTTGGCATCTCAGTTAGTGTATGAATTTTTGGCTTATTTCTCGTTTGCTTTCAACCACCTTGTTTCACTCCTAAGCCCAACAGCTGTATGGTAAGTCTGGCTCTCTTGGTTAATTCTGATCACTAATGTTGTTCATCAAGTAGAGGTAAACGTAAGCAAGCACCACCGCTTTGTTGGTAGAAACAGCTGTGAATATATTGATAAATATCAAGAAATCATTGGTTACTGTTCTTCCTCAACATATTCTTATTTCTTCTGACAGCTGCAGTTGTTGCTTCACATTCAAAGTTATTTCATTGCATCTTTGAAATTATATTAAAGACAATGTTCTTTGTTGCCCTTCTCTCATTAATTAGGAGTACAATAATGAGAACGTCACTGCGGATTTTTTTCTACCACAGTGTCAGTGTTGATATAACCACCAGATGTCACCGCAGCAGTTCAAATGAAAGTGGTTTTAATAAGAAATACATTTGAGTTTCATCCGGTAAAAACCGTGTCTCCTAAAACATATAATTTTCAGGAACTCTTAAAAACAATTCAGGCAAAATTTCAACAACACTTCCTTAATTTCACTCCTGCTTGGTGATTGCTGTAATTGAAGTGCTCTTAAAGCTCATCTAAACTCACTAAAGCTTACAATCACTGCTTTTTCATAACTGGGTACATTTTACTGTTTATACTTTTGTAAAATACTTAAATTGTTAGGTTTTTAAATTACTGTTCTGCTGCATTTTATCCATGGATATGAGACAGGATTATATGATCATCTATGCACTTTCAAATACATGAAAGTGACAGAACCAGGCTGTGATAATGAATGATCTCATGAACAGTAACAGTAATCTCTGGTACTCATTCTGATGCTGAATTTAGTCCAGCAAATGTTGGTCTGATGTTGTGTTAATATTCATATTTTATACATAAAAAATCCATATATATTTATGAATATCACATGTGTTGTTGAGTTTATCTCTATCCATCTACCGTAGATGAATGTTAGTGCTTTGGTCAAGGTGCCATATCATATCATTATCTGATATCATATAAGCATGAAAAGTAATTTCTTGGCAGTAAATGTACTTACGTGTCAAAAGTACATGTAAAAATAAATTCTACATGCACTACATTTTATATGTATGTACATACTGAAAACAATGGTCAGATGATTATCAGCCTGGCTGATTGTCAGATCAGATGTTCAGCATCTTTCTGATTATCAGAATCAGTGTTTTATTTTTGTTTTTATCTAAGTAACTACGGAGCCCCAGACATGACACGGTCCAAAAAAAATTATAATTGTGGTCGCAATATAGCTATAACGTGCTAACGAAATACAAATTTGTGGCAACAAAGTAGGTCAAATGTGTGCGTTATAGCTATATTGTGGCCATAATTTACATTTTTTTTGACCATGTCATGTCTGGGGCTCCATAGATTATCAATAGAAAAATAAATAAAAGATGCACTACTTTGGCTCCAATGCAGCAACCTGGACAGTAACCAGTCACCAAATTCTGTGAGTAAGAAGTACAATATTTGCTCCTAAAATATAGTGGAGTAGAAGTATGAAGTGAAGAACAACAACCTCATAGTTATAAACTTCAGTACATTTTCTTTTGCTCTCAGTGTTCATATCTTTCCAACAGATTGGTAACTCCTTATAAGAACCATCAATAATAATTGGTACATTTATTGTCAGTCAGACTTTAGTTAATAGTTGACAAACAACAAAATGTTCTAAAAACCATGTATTACTCAATAGTTATCTGTAAAGATGTACTGATGTTAATCAAGTTTCACAATTGGAAAATAAATGGTTCATAAACATTTAATTGTTTGTAAACAGTGAAATACCATTAACTAAAGATTAAATGACAGTGCATTGAACATTTATTAATGATAGTTTTTATAAAGAGTTACATCAACATATCTTTAAATACTGCATCCTCATTTGCTGCGCAGATCTCTGCACATTCCTGCTTTGATTCTGATTACTTTAGTCTGACTTCATAGAGATCAGCTCAGCGTGTGAAATGAGACACGAGACAGGCCGCTACCTTACACTGTCAACATTCCACCGGAAGAGTGCAGCAAAGCTCAGCCTGATGCTCGTGAATAGATGAACTTGTGTAAGCTGTAATACTTATGCACCATCACCAGATGCCAGCCTCGTGCCATGCATCATTTTAGTTAAGTAAACATCTGTGTGTCTTTGGAAAGCAGTACACTAAGCAGAAGTAGAGAGGGGAGGAACAGCAGGGTGGAGCAGTGACTGGTGCACACTCACAGAATCTCTACCAGCTCCACAGACACCCTCCACCCGACCCTGCGGTCTGACGTATCAATGGACTTGAGAGAAATGAAAACAAAAAAAAATCCACTGGGAATCTATTAAGTAGAGAGGACAGAGAGTGATGAGATGACTTGCAATAAAGGATTTGAATCCACAATGTCTCAGTTATATAATAGTATGTGCCTTAGCCCACTGGTCCAGCTGGATAGCCACCAGATTAGCGAATGGAAGCCTCCGTCCTGTAATGGGTTTTTTTTTTCTTCTGAATCGTAGATTTCACAATCATGCACAGAATGATTCAGCTGGGTTTCATTATGTTTCATTTCACTGCTACAATGGCTTAGGGTCATATTAAGTGGATATGTTTTGCACAACTCCAAAGGGTCACACACGTCAAAGTAGAAAAAGCACATGCACATAAAGAGAAAAAAGCTGTGTCGCTTTTATTTCGCTCACTTGAAAAAAAGACGACAACAAAAAAAAGCAGAAGCGCTAAAAGCTGGCGTCAATCAACAGCCCGGCGCGAACACAAATCTTTACAGCCATTAAACCCCAAACAGAGCGATTGGGTGAGAATTCATGCTCGATCCCTCGACAACAGCAAGCACACCAGATGCCTGAAAGACAAAGATAGAAGACAGGCCAACAGAGAATCCAGTGCCAGGACAGTGTGATGGATGCGTTCCAAAAGTCAGGATTTTGCATGCCATGCTATGTTGACAGCTTCGGTGTGGGTCAGATCAGACATTTTGGTTGAGATGGGCTGTGCCTGTGTGCGACTGCGTGCACAAACTTGCACACTGACACACAAACACAGTTATGGCGAATGCTGTAATGTGGATATGAGGCAGGATACAGGGTGACCTACAAACTTCAGCTATGCAGGGCAGTTTTGCAGCCATCATCATCACATTGGAATTATACACTACGGCCTGCATCAACAGTAGAAGAGTCATCTAACTTGCATCTAAGACAAGGCTGACAGCATAATCCCAGTGCACTAAAGACGGGTAATAACACTCTTATAGGTGGTAAACAAAGCCTGTTTGACGTCAGAGCTTTAACAGAAAGGCTCTCCCCTTCATTCAGTCTTCATCCGTATGCTCTGTGCCATCCGCACACATTGAAGAATGCCTCCTGACCCTGACCGTGTGCTGATCTCTCTGGCAGATGAATTTGGATGGTATATATCTGCTCTTCCAGGTAGGAGGATCAAGCAGAGGTGAACTGAGCTGAACCCAGCTGAGTTTGAGTTGGCACCGTTGTGTAGACGAAAAGCTCACAGCCCAGATCCACAGTTATTTGAAAACGACATAACACTGTTGTCAGCAGGTTACAAAATTACTGAAAAAGACATGAACAATGTCAAATCTGAGTATCAGCTTATTCGAACTCTTATTTTACATTAATATTCATGACAGTTACTGTACTCGTCATCGCATCTTTCACGAAAAGCTTGGGTGACCATCTCTGACGGTAAGATTTGACAGGCACTGCTTTTCTATTTTTTTATGGAGCCCTTAATGGCAGCATGCCATCATACATCAGCTCCTTATCAAACTGACCCCATTGTCAGTATTTGGGCCTTTCAATTAGTTAGCTACAGCAAACACTACATTTGCTAAAACAGTTTTTTCTTTGGCAGCCTTTTTTTCTGCACACAACTGAAATATTTAACGACACACACTAAAATTCGAAGTACCAATAGGTCAATTCAAGAGCACAATTACAAACTACTTGTTTTTAACACTGTTTTGTTGTTGTTTGTTTTCTCGTTCATCATTTTTGTGCGTATTCATTCTGTTTGAGTGCTCTTGACTGCCCTCAGCGACTTTTCAAGATTTAAATAAAGGTCTTTTAATGGTGTAAAAGAGTGTCAAGGTTTTATGTATTTCAATTATTAACTGTGCCTGTCATATATTGTTTTATTTGCATGCTGTTATTTTGTTGTCATTGTACCCTGTGAAGCACAGGTTTGAAAAGGTGCTACATAAATAAAATGTTACTTGCTTGCTTATGATTGTTATCATAGTCAAGTGTATCCCTATCCAAAGACCACTTCTTACAAACAATTTGAGTCCAGATCACGCTCCTACCCTTACATTTTGATTTAAATGAAAGTTGAATGAATTTGTACTGAATGTACATTTAAAAACGTGAATCCAGGTTTTGGTCCTACATGTTCAACTAAGCCCTTATATCATCAATAGAAAAATGTATGTAATGTTAAGTGTAACATGAAAAGGGTCACTCTTGGAAACCTGACCATCGCATTTACTTTGGTTCTATGAAGCATCCTGTCTTGCGTCTTCAGAGTTTTCATTTTCCAGCCCAAAACTTTGCGATTTACATTTTTCACAACTCTCAATCAATCCTGTGTCCATCTGCAGCAGGCAGCTGTTTTCACTGAACAAGCTCTCATAAAACCACTGCAAGCTACCTGCCAACTGACAAGGTTAGCAGCTGGTGAACATAATGGGACATTTAGCAGGCTAACTAGACACATTTTTCTCAGGATTTAGTGGAGCCCAGAGTAGAGCTGAAAGGAGAGTGAATATTGGATGTTTCAACTGCCTTATGCCATCAGTAGGCAGCTGTTTTCAGTGAATAAGCTTTCAAAAAAACAAAAAAACACTCAGCAGCAAACAGCACACACACAAAGTTAGTGGTTGGTGAACATAATGGAGCACTGGAATGGAACATGGAAAAATATATTAGAAACCGATCCATTCATAGAAGTTGATTCTGATTCAACATGCGAATCCCTCAAAACTAAACCAAATACAAATTCTGTTTCGAAGGCTGATACACTGTTTAACATCAATTCATCAAACTGTCTGTCTGTGTGTGAAAACATCAACATTTTGAGAGTGAGATCGGCATCAGAAAAGGATGAAAATGAAAATGAAAAAATAAGAGTATTACCTCATATATCCTTTTCTGACCTGCACTCTTCAAACTGTGCCGACTACAAAAGGTTGTGTAAGGAAAAAGTGCTGGTCCAGTCAGCGGAGGATTTCAATTTAACCTGACATCATTTTACAGACTGCCCCCACATATGGCCGCCCGGATTGTCCCACATTCCCCGCTCTCATTCTCGCCCACTTACCCATTCCCAAAAGGAGGATAATACCTTTTGCACTTGTCCAGATTTTGTTTATGCTTTTCCATGTGACCTAAAAGTTGGAGCTGCTGTGAGGTCCTATGGATTAGAGACTGTCTGCGAAAAAAAAAACAAGAACAGGATGAACGGACGGAAAGTCACAGAGAGGTTGGAGCTGCATGTTTATGAGTATAGAACCAACTGTTGGTGCTGAGAGTGACCCAGTGGTAATTGTCCATCAACTAACCCACTTTTAAATCTGCCTACTAAAGCTGCTCTTGTTTTTGCAGTTCTAATTGGGTTGTATGCGCTGTCTACAAACACTGATGTTCAACAGTAACTTCGTGCGTTGTTTTCTGACAAAGCCTGCTGCTCAAAAAAGAATTTCGAAAATAGGGGACTGTTCAAATCAATATTGTTGTATAACAAAGACTAATAAAATCTACATGTATGAAACTGTAAAAATGAAGTTATGTAATGAAAAACAAAATATGCATTTAATATGTATTTCTTCATTTTAAGGTTGAGAAAACAAAAATAGATTTTGTGCCACAACATCAATTATATGTTAGTTATTCAATCAATTAGGTACTTTTGCAGTGCCTGCAAGCATTTTGAACTATTTATGTGACTTCTTCTGGTCCAGAATTCACAGTCAGACTTCGGATCTCCGTGTAAAAAAAAAAAAAAGCACAACTGGTTCAAAAGAATGAAAATGAAAAGTTAAACACAAGGTCAAGAGACCACAACAGCGCATCACTGGGGCATGAAGCTGCATTGGCCAATCAAATACAGGCAACCACACAATATTTTGTCATTTAAGTACAGTAATTCTACTGCTTAGTTCAATAATACTGTTCTGAGTATTATGAACCAGTGTGCAGTGTTTTGGCACATGATCGCATACAAAACCATGGATTTTTCACTCAAACTGGACTTCTTGGATTATATTTCACGACTGCAGTGCCCAAAACACGCTGGTTGGTTGGTCTGTGGTACTGCTGCTTGCAAAAATAAGACCTGACACTGTGCACTCCTCGTTCCTCTTTATGAACAACATGGCTGCTACAACATAGTAGAACAGATAGAAGAAGACTTGAGTAAAGCTGGGCTCACACTACAGGAGTTTATGGCTGATTTAACCCTGATTCACCCTCCTGATAATTGGTCCTTGAGTGGTACCGATTATAACCACTTTAATTATCTGGTAATGTGAGGGATTTACAGATTCAGTCTGAAGCCTCCTGAACTGCACACAGACTCGTCCGGGCCACCTGATAACACGTTTGATTAGGTTGATTCCATAGGTACTTTCTGAACCAGACCACAATAACCAATGGGACAAGCGTGTCGAAGCAGCTGATGGTGCTGGACGATAATCATTCTAGCCCTTGTTAACATTAACTTAAAATCTCACCTCAAGTACCCACTGAAGAATAGAAATAAAACGTGTTGACCTCATTATCAGGACTCATTTACTTTGCTGCTTTTGTTTTTTCTCACTGCAGCGTCTTACTAAAGCAAGCTGTTGCGGTTCGCTAATATCCTTTTTGTTTACGTCTGCTCCCCCATGGGATCACATGAGAGGGATCACTTGTGAGTTTGCAAAATGTATTCATAGTGAATGTGTTGTGTGTTGTGAATCAGATGAACAGCTCTCGAGATATGTGCATACAGACAGACAGCAATTCCTAGCTCTACAGTTAGATTGCCTCAACAGCCTCTTAAAAAGACACCCATAAACACTTTGTGTATGTGCATGTCTACATACAAGTCCGTCCTCTCACAAAGAGTGACAGCAGCTGTTCCTGCAAGTGCCCAAAAACAACATGCTGTATGTTCACCTTGAAGTGACAAAGCCCTCTAGTGGCTGTAGCAATTATGACGAGAGCAAAGAAGGATGTGATGTGACATATTGTAGAGCAGCAAAGTCCAACACAGTAATTGTATTTAGAACACATTATCACATCTCAACTTGGCAACTTTGCCAAGCGGCCGCTGAAAAGATTTTCCCTGACCAAAGAAAAGTTTTCCCCATAGAACAAAATATTTTGTTGTGATATCCTGCTGCTGGCTGGCACGTAAACCTATTTCATTGGTGAAGTTCAGGTGATATATTTATCATTAACATATGACACCGAATACAAATGTCAGGTTACCACATGGCCAATTATACAGTATGTCAGGATACTGACTCATATTGACAGCATGTTCATTTCATACATACATCAACTTTGTAACTAACCTCTATCTAAGAATAGGCACATTTCTAACCAGTATGTTACATTTCTCTCTAAGAAATTATGCAGAGAAGTTAAAAGTTAAAAATTCGTCCTTCATAGAAATCCATCCAGTTCCTCAACAGTGTTTGTGTAACATGTTAAAAAAACCAACATGTTACAGTGATATATTACTTTTAGTGGTAACGTCGTAATATAACGCGATATTCTCAGTAATTCATTACTGCAGTCATGTCACGTAACGCGTTACAATCCACATTCCGGACTAAAGTGAAGCTTTTTTTGTTTTTTTAAGAACCCATCCACCCCAACATGACCATATAATATAGGCTCAGTGTGTGTTTAATATAGCCGAGCCTGTAAGTTCTTTGTTAAGCCTCTGTGCGTCTGAAATGAGACGTATTTCGTAGGCCTAATGATGAAGCCTAATCCTCCGAGTGCACTTTGAATTCTAGAATCACATATGCTCATACATTCCATGTTCTGTGGACCAAGATAAAAAGGCACAAAGAGATGTTTGTCTTGTCATGTCATTATAGGCTACGTTATAGAAGATATAGGTCTATTGTGTTTCAAATAGGCCCTATTCCTCTTTGTACTGAGCCTACAATAAAACATTTTTATTCCTATCCTATCTAATATATCAGACTGATCCTTTGTCTGCCTGCTCATCCCTGAGTCCAGGGACATTTGTTTACTCCAAAAGGTCGAGACTATTTAATTGTCCCACACGGGTTATTTGGGCATTTTTTGAAGCACTACTAGAAGTGTAGTGTAAGAAGTAATTTATTACTCTATGCAGACAGTAATACTGTAGCATAATACATCAATTTAGAATGAAGGTAACTAGTAATATGTAACATACTGCATTTTGAAAGTAAATTGTCCAACACTGTCCCTCCAGCATTTTCTCCGTATTTTGCGAGATGTCATAAGTGACGTGCGTCTAACTGGATGTCTTGTCCTCTCACTTGTTTAAGCTCTAATCTCCTCTTTATGTCGCAATCAATCTCTTCTGTCTTTCTTTATGACATCCAGCCCTCATCCCAGCCCTCCCTCCCGTCACTCTCTCATCAATCACGCCATCTGTTGCTGACTGTATGGATGCCTCATCTGAACATTTAGGACAAGGCTACAGGGAAAAAAATAACAGAGGAAAGACGGGATCTATTCTCAGTGGAGCTGTCATGAATGATTATTATTATGATTGTAAATAAATGACCAAAAGTAACATCTTTAATGACCACTTGACCTGAACTGAGCATTCCTTAAGCCCTGTGCCCCTCTTCTACTTTCTGGTCTTTGACAGCATTCAGTTTACAATGATAATGATGTTGATATTATTAAAGGAGACAAAAGCTGGCTGTTCATCTCCAGCTGACTGTGGATTTTGCTTGCTGAGTATACAACTGCTGGATGATTTAAGCAGCTGTAGCTGGACACAGAACAGTGCTCTCTGACTTTTTAATGATCTGTTTTAAAATATTGAAAATATACTGTGTATGGGGCAACAAAACTGAAACACTTTGTCCCAGGCAAAGACTATGAATAAGAAATAATGTGCTTTCCATACGTTGCTTCTTCAATTTGGCTTCTCAGTTGAGTTTGTATCTTCAAAACAATTTCACTTTTAACATTAAAGTGACACCATGTCCTATACTTATTTTCTAAAACTGAATACAGGGTTGATTAAAAACAGTTTTGATTTTGCTCCAACAAATCCACAAACCTGTCCAATAACTGTGCAGCCGCAGGAACTGATGCTGTCTGCTAACTATACAACTAAAATCCCTAATTACAGATCAAGTCTTACAGAGTCTGCTGCAATACACCCATTTAACACATCTGCATGCTTGCACACTTGAACACATAGCACCAGGACATAGATAGACTGTGTACAATGTGCTGACCTGTCCTCTGAGGGGTCACAGCTCAGGGTGTGAAATCAAACCTGAGAGGCCGGTGCCCTGAAGATCCACTGAGCCCGAGGGCTGATTATTCTTTTCTTGTGTCTCAATGTGACAACTCAGCTCTCTATCGCTTAACTTCCTGCTGTTTCTCTCTCTGACTTGTTGTCTGTTTTTCACTGTTTTATCAGCTGAAGTCTACAAGTTATGTCTTCTCTGTGGTCTGTCTTCAACAGGTGATCGTACCATGTGAGATAAGCAGTCTGTGAGAAATCTAATTCTTTGTTCAGCTCCTCGCTCTTAACATGATCCCAACTTGAAGTACAAAAAAGAAACCTTCCAAATATCTGCCTGATCTCCCTCTACATGACCAAATTTTTATGTAAATTATTTTGGATTAATCAGCTAAATGCGTATATATTCTTCTCAACTAATTACTTTAGAACGTATTGAAGACGTGCACGGAGTGTAGCCACGTCATATTCTTTCCTGCTTCCTTCTATATGCTTTTCACCCTTTTTTTTAAATTGTGGAGATGTCCAATTACATGTACATTGATATCAGCACAAACACAGTCAACATTACGGATGACTCCGGCTTTACACGAGTATTTCCAGTAGGCGAGAAATCATCTCACACGAAGACTCTGCTGTTTTGTGCAACATGTGTGAAGAGTCTGAAGATTGTCTGGAGTTAATGTGAAAATGGCAACACTCTTGTATTCAAGTGTATCATAGGCTATTTTCCTCACTCGATTTGTATTTATATTTTTACCAAAAACATTAGAGGGGCACTGTGAAGTTTTTCTCGTAAATAACAAAGAGTTATGGAAACAGACAGTGGTATTATTGTTGGAACTATCACAAAGACAAACCAAGTGCTTACTGTTTTTATCAGTGACAGCTACAAACAACAACTCATTCTTTCATTAAGTCCATAATGGAGACGAGGAAGCAGATACTAGTGACAGGCTGCCAGTCAAGCTTTCATGCCTGCTGGTAGGGAAGTCCCGATCCGATCACATGATTGAAAATCGGGGCCGATCACGTGGTTTCAGACTCGATCAGAATCGGACATTACATCTCGATCAGGGATTGGATATATATATGTGTATATTTATTCTCATTATTTTCTATCAGATCTATAATATTTCAAGACACATGAGAAAAATAACAGAACAAGAGAGCTGCATTTAATACAACACATTTGTGACGGCAAAAAGAAAACAAACACTCAAAGAATACAAAGAGTTCAGTCAAGCAATACAGGCAAAGACACCGAAGCGGCAAACACTCGCGGATACTTTCAAAAGGACAGAGAAATATCATCGAGACAGCGACATGGCCACAAATATTACAGAGAGGGTAATTAAATTAATCTCTCTGGATAACCAGCTCATCTCCATGTTAGAAGATCAGGCTTTTCTTCCTCACCTGGAGTTCTTGAATCCCCGGTATGTCCTACCATCTCTGCATTAGATCACATTTACTCCACTTTCGAGTTACAACGTGCCGGTATGCGCACCAGTTTCGTGGGTCTCATACAGCAGAGCATGTAAAACAGGCAATAGAGGAGATGCTGAATGCGTGTGATATAGACAAGCAACGCGTCCACGTCATTTTACATGACATTGTAAGGAGTATGAAAAAAGCAGTGGATGATATGGAGGTACCAAGCAGGGGATGCGTGTCACACACTTCAGCTGGCTGAACACCAGCTGCTGTAACAGTGCAGCGGCACACACTCACCTGCTAACACAAGGAAGGTGGAGGCCAATGTTGCAATAGCATATGCAGAATAAGAAAGAGCCGTATGAAAGTATTTACTTTGTTTCTACAAAATAAAATAAAAAACTATTAAGAAATGCAGGTACTTTTATTTCTTAATGCAGCTGTATTATCCAGGAAAATATTAGTTAAGGCTGAGTATCGGATCGGGACTCGGTATCGGGATCGGGGTAAAAAAAACCTGATCGGGACATCTTCTACCTGCTGGTATCAAATTGCATATGTGAAAGTGAAGTTCACAGAAAAAACAATCTAAATTCTGACAGTGTCATCATTCTGTAGACCTTACATCGTGCAATCAACATATTCTTATAATGATAAGAAACAAACCTATCTCAATGTTCTAAACGAACATTAGCTTTCTGCTGTTCTCAGTTCGTGGAGTGGAGAGAGACACTGAGACGAGGCACTTTAGAGCATGCATTAATTCATATCTTTTGGACTGTTACTGTAAATCCGACCCGAGTCCTTCAAAAAGGAAACCATTGTCCAGAAGCACTAAACAACTCAAACAAATCGTCCACAGGCTTGTATAGGCGGCTGAGAGAGACAGGGAAGTTCTCTGTTTGCACATCACATTACAATTTGCTCACATATGGCCAATTAATGATCAATACATGTGAATTGCTGCAAATTGTTAGACAACATTTTAGCTCTATATATCTACTAGTGGTCCTCAGGGTACCTTTAAATTAAGTTGATATCTTGCAAATTTTTGTTCACAGGCCAAGAAAATATTCTCACTCTCTATGTGCTCCCTGCTGTGTAGACTCACAGCAGCAGTAACCTGCTTCCCTTCATTCATACCAAGACATTCACTGCCCAGGTCAAAATCCTACCTGTCCGAAGACTGAGTCGACGATGGGTCGCAGCTTCCTCCTGTCTCCCTCCTGCAGCCAGAGGTCCTCGGGGTCTTCAACGGGGGAAGACAGACTCAAGGTCTTGGCCTTGGTCTTCGGAGGCCTCTTTATGCTCGCTGAACTCCATCGCCTGAATGACTCAATCTTCTTCTTGATGGAACCCTGGAGGATAGAATGAGGAGGTTGAAATTGGAATGTTGCTCCACATATGACGGACAGAAACGTGAATGGAAAGCAAGAGAAAGAGGGAACTAAGGGAGGGATGACATTTTATTTATCTGTTTGCAAACTTCAAGATTAGATGCACCCAAATTCCCAGAAAGAAAGGAAATCAGGTAAGGGTCGGCACAAACTTACTTTAGGTTTTGTTTCATTGACAAAAATATCATTTGCACAACCTTTGAACGAACTGGCTCAAAAAAGTTCCCACATTTGCAGGATTTGTTTGACAGCCTTAGAGAAACATTGCTGGAAATTGTCAGTTTCTTGCATGTGTAGTTTTGCTCTAAAAAGGAACTGCATTAAAATGAACAAAAAAATAATCAACTGTTCGGCTTGAAAGTTGTAAAGAAACAGTAAATGGTGTGTCCATGGCAGCCAGGCCTCTGGGTCAGCAGCGTTTATCATGTTGGAGGTGAAGCACTATGGATTTAGGACACTGCAAACTCATATTTTGGCATGACATCCACTGACCTTCTTCACTAACTTCCCCTCTGGCACTTCCACGGATGATACGCCCTTCGTGTCGCTCATCTTTGCAGCCCGGCTCACATGCACTCACGGATGTCCTCTTTCTCTCTGTCTCTCTCTCCTCCTGTCACGCTCTTGTCCACTCCTCCTCTCTAACTGTCTCTAGAGCATCTGACACTGACTGGTTCATAATCTGAGGCATATCTCCCACTGTTGTCGCTCCTCCTTCTCTCATCCCTCTCTCTCCCTCCTGTCATCCCTCCGCCTGTATCTGCATCCATCACTCACGTTTTCATCCGTCTATCCACCTCTTCACTTGGTCTCTCTCTCTCTGTAGACAATGCGCTCACACAGAGAGGCTCCTTCATTCAGCCACAGAAAAATGGTCTGGTTTGATATCTTGATAATTAATGTGTATTTTCCTGCTCTTGTGTTGGCCTCTGTCATTTAAAGCTGTTATGTTAATTGAAAAATATACAAAACAGAAATGTGACACACACTTACAACTTGCCTTTTCTATTTTTAGCCTGACACTATTTACTGTCCATGTATGTGACATCTCCAATAATCCCTTATTTATTTTCTCTCTTTCTGTCTGATCTCGTCTGTCCCGATGCTGA
Source organism: Diplodus sargus (assembly GCA_903131615.1). Classification (NCBI taxonomy): domain Eukaryota; kingdom Metazoa; phylum Chordata; class Actinopteri; order Spariformes; family Sparidae; genus Diplodus; species Diplodus sargus. The sequence continues at coordinate 35,167 of CAEMYA010000115.1, forward strand.
TGTAGGCTTGTCCTCAATCCTCTGTGCTCCATAGCGCTTCCCATTGTTTAATACATTTGCCATATCGGCCTGTGCAGTGCATGTACAGTACAAGCACACTTGGCTAGACTCCCAGAGTCTGCGACTAAACCGTTGCAGCGTATCCAAAAATCGAAAACAAAGTTCTCCCATGTGACCGCCACCACCCCCCCTCTGTGACCTCCTCAGCTTCCTGATGCAGCCCGCATCTGATTCAAGACAATGGTGCTGGCCATCAACGGAGCTGCACCCATCTAAGTTCAAACACTGGTCAGACCACACGCCCCAGTGCGAGCACTTCGCTCCACTACAGCGGCTGGCCGGCTGGTACCGTCATCGCTGAGAGCAAACAAAGGTCGCTGAGCGAAGTCACAACTCTTCTCTATCCTGGCGCCTCAGTGGTGGAACGACCTCCCGACCAATGTCAGGACAGCAGAATCACCCATCGTCTGCAATAGACTCAAGGCTTCACCTCGACCCCACATAGCATGACTTCCTTCTCTCTTCCTCTCTCTAATGTTACTCTAAAGATGTGCACTCATGAACTGAAATTTGGCACAAATCAACTTAACTTGAATTGGTACTCAGTAGTGCCAATGTAATTCAGTTGGTACTATCACGCTTGAGCAGAGAAGGTGCACCCAGACGCAGGAGGCATATCAACAGATAAGGTTTTATTCAGGAGACCAGGTGACTCGACAAAGCCTTAAATACTGAATTTCAATACAAACTTAACCAATGAGGTGCAGGTGGAGTCAGGTGGAGAAACACAAGTGAGGGTAATGAGTGGAAAAACACTAGGAACAGGGAAGGGCTAATTAGAGAGATGGATGACAGGTTGTTTGTTTCCAGGGTTGAGAAGGGTCGGTCATAGTAATTCTTGCACACTTCAAGGTCCTGGAGGTGCACTCATCCTGGAGCGATGGCAGGCTGAGTGAATGATATGCTTCCTTCATCACAGTCTGCTGCAGTGGTTTCAGCCACAAAGTTTAGAGGAGCCTGATACTGTGACGACTGGAGGTGCAGCTAAAATCCACAAATAGGATCTTGGGAAAAAGGAAGACAAAGAGCAGAAGGGAAGGGCAAAACAGAGCAAGAACAGACAGGTAGGTACAAAGAATAAAGATTAATAAGAAAGTTGTTTTAGGTGTGGTCTGTGGTCCCATGTGAAAGTAAAAAGACTCTTTGGCTCACAGTTGACTTCTTTTCCTTACGATACATAATACATTACATTACTCAAACTGCAGTCATACAAACATTTTTCTTTGACGATAGCTTAATAATCAAACAGCAAGGGAGCCCCGGGGTAAGTAATACAAACAATTACCACACACAAGTTAATTTTTGTCCAGCTGCATGTGGTCTCTTATCAGTGTTTGTATAATGTATAGGGTTATATTATGCAACAAAACAATACATTTACCTCCATTCATAAATCAAAAGTCATGAATGCTAAATGAAATGACTCACAAAAACAATGTACAGTTTGAACCCGAAGCTGGGCGTTAGCTTATGTTTGCTAACTCCAGCAGTATTCAACACCTTAAACACATCGTCCTCACTATAAAAGATTGTGCACTTTACAATCTGCACACCAATAAAAAAGTCATTAGTACATGCACATTGTTCCAAATTGTAAAATAAATTTGGTTTACAGTGTAAGTAACAGAAACAAACAAAGATAGCATATTGATTGAATTGTATAAAACATTTCTTCTATGTACATTATAATATACATACACCTGCTGCTATGTTTGAATTTACATTGACATGCAAATGCATTGACATGCATTACATTATGTACAATACATGCATATATATATATATATATATATGCATTTTTTTGGTAATCATTTTTTTTTTCCAATTCCATTTTTATCTTCCCTGTATGTGTAGAAACATGAGTGTGCACTTCAGTGCATGATGTTGAAAAGAAAATCGCTGATGTGTGATGCACCGTAATTTTCTAGTCAGCATCTGTCACCTATAAGTACTGCAGCTGTGCATTAAACCCTTTTAAAGCGACACTCACCGCCTGCCCTTCCATGTGTTCTCTCATTCCTTCTTTCCTTATCTCTCATCCGTACCAACTGTTTTCACAGCGCTTTATATAATCTCTCTGGCTCTATCGTTTTCAACATCTTACGTTCTCAGTGTTCTCGCTGTGCTCCTGCTGTCTCATTATCTTTATCCTTATCTGGATGTGTCAGTATTTTCTGTAGTTGAGCTTCAGTATACCTCTAATCTCTACATCATTTCATTCATGGCGGTTCAGGGTTAGGGTTAGATAGATGATAGATTAGATGAGATATTTATGACTCAGACCATGAATTATTAAGACCATTCAGCTGACTCATATACATTTGTTTCAGTTTGTAAAAAAGCAAGACCCTTCCTGTGTCGTAAATTGATTTCACTTTTCTCAGTTGGTCCAAAAGATTTCAAAGGTCAAAAAGTCACCAGGAGTCTTCAAGACTGAGTGCAGTAGAACTTTACAAACAAAGCATGAGATCAGACACAGACAAAGTCAGTGTGAACAAAGCGAACTGATCTGAGGTTCTAAACATTGAGCATCCTCTTTTAAACCCAGAACACTGGGAGTGTCTTCCCATGGCTTCATGGCCTCATCCAATCCATGCTCTTCTTTATTTCTGCTAACACAGGTATTTTTTTCTGGGAACCCCCATTCTTCCCTCTGCACCTGCTTGTAGTTTGGCGTACGTGACTCCAGTATCTTTGGCTACGTGCATAGCTGCATGCACACCAGTAGCTCTTAATCTCACTCTTGTGCTTTTCCTCAATATACACCGTTAGCTCTTAGAGAATCTGGCCTTCAGGCTTTTTAACAACCAAGATCCCCTTCTTGATATATCCCATTATATCCGATCACTCTTTGCACTGCATTTTAAAGAAATAATACAAGTTTGTATATTTGATTATATGATTTTGTTCTTATATTTGTGGTTAGACTTTCACACTTTACTTGTCATTCTACAGTAGCTACAACCAGTAGATGCACATTTCAATCATCTGGTGCCGAGTAGTATGTTTCAGCATCTCCTTCACACTTGATTACCCTTCATTTCTTACTTTTATCATATAGCTGTTATCAGTTATCATTAGTCACTAACTACTTACTGTAGTTACATTATATTGACCACCATCTACTTACTATGGTTATTTTATACTACACCTGGAGCTATTAAGATTTTCTTCAAATCTTTAATGAACTAATTTTATGACATGCTTTTGTTCCTGAATGTGAAGATGGGGATGACTGGTAGCAGTCCATTCACAGTGTATTTTGTTTGTTCCAAAATTGATATACTGGCATATGAACTCTCAGATTTATAACTTTTTGGTTAGTTTAGGCAATAAATCTCGCAACGAGTGAAATAAAATATAAGTATGAGGTAAGAAATGAAAAAAAAAAGTATCAACAGGTTCACACTGAGCACATGTGAAGGCATGAACAAGTTTGGAGACACTGTGGTGAATGTTATGTTGCCTGCAACATCATCCAGCATGACCAGTTTGGTGGTGGGTCAGTGCAGGTCTTCGGAGGCATATCTTTGGAGGCTCCCACAGACCTCCATGTCATAGCCGGTCCGACAACGGTTCCCTGACTGCTGTTAGGTGCCGGGATGAAATCTCAGAGCGGTTGTAAGGACCTTACACTGCTGCAGTGGGCCTGTGGTTCCTCCTAATGTAGGACAATGTCTGGTCGACTCAGTCACATTATGAGTAGCTGTTATAAGATTCCTCAAGTTGGATCAGCCTGTGATTCAAATTCATTTTACTTCGGTTTTTGGTGTGATTTTTGATCCAGCCCTGAGTGGGTTGAGGATTTTGGTTTCCACTGACAGTTGTTACAACATTTTTGTAAAGATTCTCAGCTTGAATAATGAATAATAACCTCGGACATCATTTCTAAATTTTTCTCCTCACCAGGCCGGGGTTCCCATGCTTTATATATAGAGAAATGTAAACAGGATGGTTGTCAGTCTCTGGCAACCTTTGGCATTAGCTCCACCTTTAAAAAGAATGTCCTTTGCTGTTTTCTTCACTGGTGTGAAAGTCAGTCGAAAGAAAGAGCAAGCGAGGACTCACAGAGAGCAAACAGAATCAGACGACAGACTGGAATTTAAATGTCTCTTTCTTATGTTAAAGGGCTCTACAGTAAAAAAAAAAGTTTGCACTTCATTACACCGAGGGTCTTTGTTTGCTCCATCACTTTAAGAGAAAAGGCCTTGCTCCACAGCCAAAAAGACATAAGAGAGAATTAGATGAATATAGAGAGGTAGGGAATGAGAGACAATTCCAAACGGAGGGAGAGAGAGAGGGAGAGACATAATCTGCTGGAAGTGAATGGCTGAGAGGAAAGTGGAGCTTTGTATATCAGTCTGACCCGTTAGGTTTAATCCTGCTCTGTCTTTATATTCTGAATCTTTACTCTCTGATATTCTCTCCAAATTACAACTACCTCCACGGTAATCCCACGCTGCAGTGGCCTACATTACACCTCAGCCTGTGTTGATGTGTGGGTGTGTCATATTGAATGTGATGGGACAAAACGATTGTGACCAGCAGTGATGAGACAGTCAATCAAAATGGGTATCAGATATGATCAAATCCAATCACTCAGGAGGGTGGCTAGACATCCAGCAATTCAGATTGAAAGTGCTCCTGGATTACAGGACCTGAAAAGCATAATCCTACTTCATCATTTCATGTCTTCTTCCCAATCAGTTCTATACTGCTCTCTGGTGGCCAAGACCTGCCAGCATGAACCCCGAATCTTTTGGCTTGAGAGACATTGAAAAGTGTAGTGTGGTGTTTCATTTGATTAAGTAATAAATAACGAACCAATAATGATTGGATTTGGTGCAGCAGAAACCTATTACTTTTCTTTATATAAATGCAAACCCCTTGAGTATGCATTTCTCTCACATCTTTGCTGTAAGAAGGGACAAGTTGAAAAATTTCAAGCCACAAGAATCAAATAATAACATGGAAATAAATGTCAGGAAAAGTATGAATGAAAACCAAATGAACTGAACCAGACCAATAGTTTCTGTCTGTGCAAAATACCTTTCAATTTAATGTCAGAGTAATACAGAAAAACAAAACAATTTTTCATTCATGGCAGTGACTGAATCTGCCCACATCAGGGAGATTAATAACCACATTAATACAAGGAAATGAAAGTAGAACAACTTCAAATGAATTTTAAATTCATACCTCACAATACAATTAATTAAAAACATACAAAAGATACAAAAAAGATAACCTAATCTAAAATTTGCATCTCAAAAACATTGTTAGAGAGAGAGCAGGAGGAAGAGTGTGTGTGTGTGTGTGTGTGTGTGTGTGTGTGTGTTTGTTGAAGAGCTATGGAAGATGAAATCTTTTTGCGAGTTCATACATTTTCCTAAACTGAGCGGAGGGCTCGGGTGCGAGCGAATGAGGCAGGGTTGGTAATGCACGCTCACCTCAGTCTCTGGGTTGGGTTATCAGGTACCATGGCACTTATCCAACACAGAAACTGAAAAAGCACCAATTTCATTTGTACCACAATGAAATTGGGAGAGTCTCACTGAGATCAGGATTGTTGGCATATATGAAAATGCAAATATTGAAGTAGGTTCGCAGATAGACAGAAACGGAGACAGTGCTGTTATACTGTTTTACACCTCCACCATCTTATTTGAGTGTTTCTGCAATCATCTCCCATCTGGCTGCAGCGTGCAAACGTAAAAAACTGAACAGCTGTCAAGAAAATCTTGATATTGATTCGGGGACAATGACATGGCCATCTTGCTTACTAGTCTTGTTGCTAAGTATACTGTAAGATTAGAATTGCTGTTTGTCAGTTGTATACAAAGTTATAGATATTGAATCTTGCTAACATAACTTTAGCTTTGTGGCTGAGCTGAAGGCTTCTATTTACTGGAGTAGTGAATGTTTCTATTGCACAAGACCCTTTTGGAATTTTGGTGATGGCTCCAGCAGTAAGTCAAACTCTCAGGTTTGCTCAAAGTTATTATGGAGTTATTGAGATTATGGACTTTGCAGAGGTTACCTTGCTATCGTGCGATTATCATTATCAAACTGAACTTCTGATCTGATGGAAAATTAAATGATCACTGAATTATTGCAATTAATAGAGGGGGCCACCTTAATGGCTATACCAAATTTCATGGCTAGCCCTAACCTCTCTAACTGATCCAACAGTTGTCAAGACATATCATGTAAAAGCACTGATGTCTACCTCATGGTGGCACTAGAGGACAAGTCAGGGGGTCACAAAGGCCGGTGAGGCTCAACCTCTGCAGACCATGAACATGGACCCTAATGCCAATATAAGCATGCTAACATGCTAATTTTCAAGTTAAACCAAAATGGTCAACCTCATGGTGGTGCTGAAGGAAAAGTCAGTCACCAACATCAGTAAGATTTATCCTGAGAACCACAAACATCTGTACCAAATTTATACGACAATCCATCCCAATTACTGTTGAGAAGCTGTGGACGGCCTGAAAAGCTAAGCTAAAGCCATGGCTAAACGTCTTTCACCTCAACAGCACAAAAACATCATGTCTGTCTAACTATGCTGCTAATTCTTGTTCCACATGCTTTTTGTGGTGTCGACAGTTTTTATGTGACAGAACAGAGTTTTCGATGTACTAGGCCTATGTGTGCATTAAGCCATATCTGACATGATTAATCAATCAGTCAAATAAACCAAACATAACAAAGACAAAAATCGAATAAAATCTAGCAGTTAAGTTCTGCCTCAGTTTTTGGTTCTTGTCTTGGGACAGGGGCTGAACAGGATAGCTTTTGTGTTTCAAGCCCCAAATCTTGACTGCACCTCCGCTTAATATGGGCTTTTAAAGTTTTTGTGGAACCCATCATTAACCCTCTTTCCTCTACCAGAACCTCAAACACAGCACCAAGACTCTGTCGTATTCTCACGCTGAAGTTTGGGCAGCTGAAGACGTACAGAATGGGGTTCAGCACTGAATTCAAGAATGCAAAGGTTGTGGCCAAGGGCAGCCCCACCTCCACCTTGTTGAGGAGGCTGTCCTTGTAGTCGGCTGCCACTTCGAGTATGCAGAAGATGTGATAGGGAGCCCAACACAGTGCAAATGCTGCAATCACAAATGTAACCATCTTAGTGAAGCTCTGGGACAGCAGACTTTGGCTGGACTGATTACAGGTGGAGGGGGAAAGGGACGGAGTTGACTTGAAAACAGATGGACTGGAGGCCAGAGGCTTGAGAGATATGTTAGTGGTTTTTGTGGTTGCTCCTGATTGTCCGTCTTTGTTTGACTCAATAAGGGCATTAGGGAGCCTAGTGCCATGCTGCTTCCTCCTCTTGCTTCTGTTCCACAGGCTTACGGCAATGTGGATGTAGCTCCCTGCAATCACCACCAGGGGGAACAGGAATGCTAGCAGCAACTTGGAGATGGCTGTTGTTGCCTGTCTTACTTTGCAGTCTCTCTCCAGAGAAGATGAATACATGGCGAAATGATGATAGCACAGTTTCCTCCCACCTGTTGTATTCACTGCACGGAACACAAAGTAAGGTAGTGTATTGATCGCTGCCCACAGCCAACCCAATGCACACACCTTCCATGCTCCTGCCACTGAGCGATGGTTCTGGCTCCACACTGGCTTGGCGACTAGAAGGCAGCGGTCCAGTGAAATGGCTGCCAACAGGAAGGCTGACACAAACATGTTCACGAAGAAGATGGAAGCCTGTGCTTTGCAAAGCCCATTGCCGAGGTCCCAGCTATGATTGGCTTGCAGGTACATGGTGAAGAGGGGCAGCGTCAGCGTCGTTAGGAAGTCAGACATGGCCAAGTTGAGTACCCAGACAGAGGTCACAGTGCGGCGCTGCAGGCGAAAGCCCACCACCCAGAGGATCAGGGCGTTCTCTATAATTCCCAGGCAGGACACCAGACCATGGAAGCAAACCAACAATGTATTGACTTCTGTGTCGTTGTGGCTTTGGTTCATCATGCTCTGTAGCAGGGGACAGAACTGCTGCCCCCTCGAGGGCTCTGATGTGTTCAGCATCAGCTCTCTGAAAGAAAAAAGTCAGGAAACGGATTAAAACCAGATTTAGGTTTAGTGTCAAGAGGCGAAGGTGCAAACATGCTTACGCTTGTTTTAAATCCTGAATACTTCATACGTGACCTTCTGCAGTATCTGATCTTTTTTTGTTCTTATTTACATAGAGAAACGTTTTCATGTGACGTTTTGCAGTGAACGTGATGTTGATGATGCTATAACCAGTAGACTTGCCCTTGCCTGTAGATAGATAATAAATCGTCACTCTGTTTCCTCATGTACAATGACTAAAGAAAATGAGTACCATAATCGTCTGGCTTGTTAGTCTTTATTGCTCAATTACAAATCTACTTAATTACAGAGGAAACTGTGATGAGTGTCTTACTGCTGGGGCAATCTGATAACCTGGCAGTCTACTCACCCTGGCATCTCTTTACACATGTGTGTGTGATATATACTATTATCATAATAATCGTGTGTTACTGTTCCTTTATTTAATCATCATATTACTGTTGGTTATCTACAGTTATGTCGTTTCATGCCTTTTAGTCCTTAAATTATCTACAAAATATGCATGGGGGAAAAAACATCAAACATGCCTTTTCATGCACGCTTGTGCAATAATTCTCCCCAGACAGACTTGTGGTGATTTCAAGGAGATGCACATTGTCTGAGAAATGATGAGGTGTAACCACGGCTTTGTTGATAAACGGGTCAACTCATCCCCTCAAGTCTCATCTATTGTCATCTGCAAGTAAAATGTGTGTTTTCCTTTCAAGCCTGTCAGCATCATAGAATAGTGTGTTAAAAGGGCCAGTCTCAAATTATTTAATTTATTGAAATGTTATTTTTAGGCAGTATCTTTACTGGTTACGTAAGGAAGGCCAACCTCTTTTATATTGTTTTATAAATGGTATAGTTTTATTTATTTTATCATACTGCTCAGAACATTTTTCTGCGCCTTTTAAGTGCTGTTTGGCTCATTTTTTCAACCTTTCAGTCGGCTTTGTGGTATTGGAGCATTAAAAAATGGTACTTATTGTGTATGTCCTCCTTATTAGGATAGGCTGATATGTGAGTATATGCAGTGTAGTATAAAGTACTCAAATACACTTTTCCCTTTATTCTTCTTTCTCTAGAAAACCTAATGAGACAAAACCTACATCCACATTAAACTCCATCTACTATAGTGTACATGTCCATGTATGTCTCAGAAATATGTTTATAGATGTGACATACAGACACAGTGTGAGTTACCATACACTCATATCATATTGAATTGTTATTTAGAAGCTGATGATGGAAAAAGCTAATGGCAGCGCCATCTCACGTCCCATTCATCTCTGCAGGGATGCATAATCCTTCACAGTTGGATGGTAACCTCTGTGGAGTCAATAATCCTGCCAATAATGCCAAAGTAAAAAATCAAGACCATTCATTCCAGTGTCAGGCAGGTTGTACAGATCAGGTTTCTTCATATAAATCTATGGGTTTCTTTCACAAATCAGCAACACAATTCCGACCACACTTGGGAGCTTTTCAAAACACAACTCTTTGACAACCACAAGTAGGCAAGTGCTGTCCTGAAAATATGTGGCAATGACAACCCCAGGTGTTCTTTCCCACCATCTCCAAAAACCAAATGGATGTGTTCGGTTTTTGAATGCTCCCGTTCAACAATATCCCATTGATGCACACGACATGCCAAAGCCTGTTCTTGTGGTCTAACCACATACCAGCAACTATGCATGTAGCTCAAGCAGTACTGTCAGTGAATGTTGTCAGGATTGGTGTTATCTGTGTATATCAACCTCTTTTCACTGAGATAACCTCTTTCTATCATTCATTTTGGCTGAAATCACCAGGACACATAATTTAACTAGCACAAAATGTGAAAGTACTAAAGATAACCTTATAGCTTTATCTGCTAAGATGCTGACTTTCTACACCTTTTCTGTTTTTGATACAAAGCCGATCGGCACTCTATCACCCCATGCTAGAATGTTTAACCAAGACGGTTTAAACACTGTTCTCTGAAGTCACTGGTTTGCTGGTAAGACACCAGAATAAAGACGACTGACATGCCAGGCTGCATAGTTGGCAGTGGTTGTGATACATACTGTTTTTATTGTTGTAAAGAATGAGAAATACTAAGAACTTAGCTAAAAATGAAAAGCTTGGTTGAACCGATTCTCACTGAAGGGAAGCAGAACGCCACTTTTTGCTGGACTCTGGTACCAGTGCTGTGGAGTGTGACATGAGGACTTGAGGCAGAGGAGGACTTCAGATCTATTTCAGTTAATACAAGTTGCAGATGTGACTGCTTACAGTGACTTGCTAGCAGCACGCACACAAGCTAGATGTATGTCTACTTTTGAATATCGAATACAAATTATATTAAACTGAACAACTAAGCCAAGATGACCTTTAAAAGAATGAAATGTAGAATCACAATGATCTGATGTCATAGCTTTGCAACTCACGCTGATGTTTTTCCTGGAACATCATAAGTAATCTTAATCCAGGACTAACATTGCAAACAACACATCCTCATGCCTAAATGACTGAATAGGTCCATTGTCCATTATGACCATTGTAGTGTTACAGTAATTTACGTACCAGACATGTGTTTGAAAGATGATGTCACTAAGAAACAACATTACCAAAGAATGATTGGTCAGTTTCAATGATGGCTGAGGAGCAACAGTACTTATGATCTTCCAGGAACAACACCAACACAGCAGTATCAGATTGTGCGACATGTCAGATTCTGTGACCTGATTAATCTATTAAGATCTTCTGGTCCCCTCTTCCAGTGTTCTTCTCTGTTACTAATTATCAGTTATTTTAGGTGACACAGCAGTATTTAAACAGTATAGTTCAATAGCTTGGTAGAGTACGAACATTCGAACATGCTTAGTCACATCCTCCTGTCTTGACTGCCTGGAAGAGGTAAACACAGCACCGTGTCTGCACAGGTACACAGACATGAGCAAATCTACCCATGACGTGACTCCTTTCCCCCTCAAGTGTAATATGCTTAGATGGTCTCAAATGTGGGGATGTTTTGGCATCAGTTAAGTTTTGACATCTTGTTGTGACAGCTGCCTTCAAGATAAAAAATTGAGAACGTGACTAGCCACAATAACAGAAACAAGTGTTCTTAGAAACGCTGACCAGACAGTACAGACAGAGAAATCATCGTCAAAACAGCAAACTGCTGAACCTACAGATTATTATTCATACTTCCTTTGTGTGATCACATTTCAGTGAACACAAGGTTGTGTATTATTTTTCAGTGTGCTGACTTTCGTGCCTGGCGAGCCATCAGCTGCTTTGCCGTATAGTTGCTTTTGACATTTAGTATCAGTTTTATTGGGGAAACCACACTAATATTTAGTCTTCCATCATTTGATATCATCAAAGGAACAAAGTATTTGAAACACCCCATCGGTAGCAAGCAATACAATTCAAAAGGATCATGAAGATTAATGAACACCTCTCTAAAACAGTTTAACAGTCATGAAGGTAGGATTTATTGCAGGGCTCTTTTATTAGACTGCATTTTGTGGCGGATGTATCAGGTAATAAACTGGGAACTATCTTTATTCACACAGGACAATTACCTAGGGATCTCTAGTATTTTAAAAACTGCAGCAGTTACCTGTGATCGTAATCCCATGCAAATCTGTCTGTCTGTCTGTCTGTAATTCGAGAAGATTCCATCGCAAATGAGCAACCAAATTTCATCAAACACAGAAGCCATGTGATGATTTTAGTCCCATGGGAATCAGCATCTTTGTGATTTTGGGTTATAGTTTTTGTTTCACATCTGCTTTCTGTTGCCTCACAACAGTCGCCTTAACAGTCATGAAATTTGGATTGTGGTTCATAACATGTTGCACAACCGTCCAAAGCTGTGCGGTGAGATCAGTTATATTGCCTATAAAAATGAGTGATGACAGACAGAGTTAGCAGCTCTGAAAGGCTGTTATAGTCAAGTACAGCCACAAAACATCCATTACTTGGTTTAAATGAGCTCCAAATGTGTATTTATGCTTGTAGCACATGCAGAGGGTGAGCAAATCAACTATATTATATTCATTCATTTAAGTTGATGTAATGTTGAGGCTTTGACATTATATCCTGCGGATAATGTCAGAAAATTTGACTACAACATTTACAGACCTCACTTATATGTGCAAATGCACCAAACGAAACACAGATGATGCTGATACTTTCAAAATCACATGAGGTCCCATGTAAATAGGACTACATAGTGCCATGTAAATTTGGCTTTTATATGTGTATATATATAGAATATGATGTCACTTCGCTATATATATGTATATATGTATATAAAGTGATGTGATACTGTGATATTGTATTGTTGTTGTAAAATTCCTAATGTTAAATACTATATAATCTGGTAATGCATGATATGTGTAGATAAGAGACAGTATCTCAGTATCTTACATGAGAATCTGTTCTTTCTACATAAAAAAAACACATGGAGCTGTTCATATTGTGTTGATGTGTTGTATGATGAAAATCTATCACTCACTCAAATATATTAGAAAAAAACATGCACTGTAGGAAGATAGGTCAGCACATGAAAAAAGAGGTCTGCAGCAACAACAACCACAACAACAAGCCCAATTGACAACAATAAAAACTGCATAAGGATGAGAGAGCACACCAATATGAAGTATAATACAATTTTGGACACATTTGGAACTGCTTAATAAAAGTCATGAGAAGATCAAAACAATGAAAAGTCTTCTTGTTGATGTGATCGCAGCTAAACAGTCATCGTAGTGCTGTGAACTGTGAATTCATTGACAAGTATTTGTAACACTCACCTTGACATTGGGTTACTCTCACAGCTGAGGAAGTTGCAATCAAGTGCTGTCTTCCTCTTTGTCCTCTTGTCATAGACACTCATCCCTCCTGTTCTTCCACTTTCTACACCTCTTTTGGACATGCCCACTGCTCCGCCCCCGAATCCACCTATACACAAATATGAACTGACATACCTCCTCTTCCTCCGCTTGTATGCTAATAAGATTTGTGGTTACTGAGGGAGTGTGTGATAGAGGATGCAAATTCAAATGAAATTTAAAAACGGACATGTATGTGCAGGGAGAGAATGTGAAAAAATAGCATATGAAAGAGAGAAAAACAGAAATCAACAGAAAAGGAGTGAAGTGTGATGTGTGTGATATGTCATCATCTGTCCTACGTAACTGAGCATCATGTCAGGGCCGGACTTGTGTGAACTAGTTCCTCTGATACATCAGTCCGTGCTAGACTTTATGTGACCATAAACTGCATCAACACAAAGTATAAATCAACACTTTATTCAGGCAGTACCACTCTGCTTTCAACTACAACAGCAAGTCAAGTCAATTTGTGCTTAAAAAGTCCAACATCACAAATCACAATCTGTAGTGCACACAATATTCACATCAATGGGCCAGTTGTTCAAAGGTAATCTGATCGGATTTTGGTTATCGGATTGGATCAAATCTTGAAAATGGGTTGTTCAAAAGGGAAAGAAGGATTCTGAAATCGGATAAGATCACGGAATCCAATCCTAGTTTGAATCCGGATCAAACCTTCAGTTTGTGTTGTTCGAAACGTTGCAGTAGGATTTGGATAACTTTGATCCAAAAAAACAGGATTATCCTGATCCCAACAGGAGGTAGGATTTCAAGGTGGATTTCAGGGAGAAAATTTAGTAAAACTTTAAAATTGGTCAAATAATACATTTTTATCATTTAGTGTATATACTTTTACTTATATTTTGCACTTGAGTTGTTTAACCGTTACAGTGATAAAGTAGACATAGGCTACCAATTAAGCCTTTCAGTATAGTAAATCAGTATAGTAAAGTAAAAATAAAATAAAATAAAAATCATCTTGAAACATGAAACAATCCCCCCAAACAGATTTTAATAACAAACAAAAATAATATTTAAATTTTTTCTGTCATTCATCACTATATATTTATTTCAAAGAAAAAATCAACAGATATGAAACTGTCAAAAATAATTTCTAACAATTGCATCCCTTACTACACGTCCAGTCAGTCCCTCATTCCGACAGAAGGCCAACGGTTGGTCTGGTTCTTCAACAGGCTCAGGTGCATCATAAACATCATCACAGAGAGGGACATTGTGCCTGGTAGCGATGATGTGCAGGAAAATACACGCAAGTATTATGTTGCATGCTCCCTGTGGTTCCACTCGCAAGTAGTTAAGGCATGCAAAGTGTCTCTTCAGAACTCCATTTAAATGCGCAATTGCACATCTTATTTTGCACTGAGCAGTGTTGAAGCGTGCCTGCGCAGGTGTGGTTGCTGCAAGAAAAAGAGTCATCAGCCAGGAGAGATATAGGCACTGTCCCCTAATATTATGCCATCCGATCGGTTGGTTTAGAGCACTGGCAATCCGGATTTGGTAATCTTGAAAACTGTGTATCTGGATTGGGGTGATCCAATCCAATGTTGCTTTGAAAAACCGGGATAAAATTCAGACGGATTACCTGATCCTGGATAGCAAAAAATGGGATTTCCAAATCCGGATCATTTTGATCCAGATTAAATGTTTTGAACAACTGGCCCAATATTCTCAGTCATTTTTTGGGGCAGGTATTATATGTAGGCATAGATCGAAGATGTTGAGCGTTACCAAACCCCACTGCTAATTTCTTTTCCATGAATTAAAGATATCTGTATTGTAAAAAACAACATAGCCTACATAGAAACAAGTACACCATATAGCTGAAATAGACCATTTAAAGAGATATCCCGTCCCCACGTGGATAAAGGCAGATGTAAAAATTCTCTAATGTGTGTCTGACATGGTTTTAGCAGGGGAAAGAAGTGCAAGTAGCACATTAAAACTAAAACTACACCTACTCCCTCTCCCTCATTCAAAATTCCAGAAGATAAGAATATGCAAATATTTCTATATTCATCCATATTAAAGTCCATTGTCAGTGTCTGTGCCCTGAAGGCTTTAAGTTTAATATCATGGAACCTTGACTATTTATGCCATGGAAATATGACACATACAAACACCCCGCACATACTCAGACAAACTGAGTCAGCTGCAGTGAATAAGCAGAGCTACACACACGTTTAAAATGACTGATGACAGGATTTAAATTCAATTTTATGTCTATTAGTTTATCTCGATTAGTTAATGCCTGCTAGCACCTGGGCTCCGAAAAACACAATCACACATTTTAACATAATACAGTATACATTAAATACAATCAAGCAATATATTACTTTTAAAGATCCCTCATCAAATCATTAACAAATCATCAAATTAGAAATCTTAAAGCTTTTCTTTACCTTTTTTGAGATGCCCAAACTCAAATTTCTGTTGCTTTGATGAGACTATATTATGAAAAAGGACCTACGCAAAGTAAAACCCATCACTTCAAACAAACTGGTCATTTCAAAATGCATGATAAATGTCAGAGTGTAAAAATTACCCACACATCCAGTGTTTCCTTGACAGTCAGTAAAAATATTACCACCGCAGTTTGAGAAAATGGAACATTTTCCTGAGGGTCATACTGACTTATAAAAAGGTAAGCGAACGGCCACAAATTTCGTGATTGGATCAAAACATTACCCACCGAGTGCTTAATTATGTTAAACTAATTCTGAGTACCAAAGACAGAACAGAACTTCAGCAATGAATGAGGAAAAGATCAGGCTAATATTAACTACTCATGAACAAACACATGATCTTACACTTCATCGTAGTCGTTGTTGAAATACGCAGCACAAAGGACAGGTGTTTATCAGTCAGTAGTGATCTGTAACCTGGCTTGTTGAATTCAATCGTATCTCAATCTGGACAACTGCTATTGTAACTTGTCATGTGAAGTGAATGACCAAGAGTCAACTTGAGGCCTATTGTCCGACAGAATGGTAGATAGCGCCCTCTGTTGGAATCAAACAAAAAAGCAATGCAGATTCACTGTAGTCATTTGCTACAAGATTAAGTAACATGCTGCCTCTCATTTTTTATTTTTTTTGTATTGGTCCACCGGCTGGAACTGGCACCCAGACCATATTTTGCCCGTGTGTGATCAATATCTACAAAACTAGAAGATCTATGCTCTATAATGCAAAACACAAACAAGATGAGGGCCATACAGCGTAGGCATGTCCCTTTAATCGTTATCAAATAACCAAATATGAACAATATTAGTGCTGCAACCAGTTATAGCACTAGAATCAAAACTAAGACAGGGATGGATGTGGAACTTGTATCAAAATTGATTCACTGCCACCACTGCTATAAAACAGTTAGAGGGGAAACACTGTAAGTTAATCAAGTTTCATATGTGAAATCTCAATTTGTATGGTAACCATAAATGTTGTTTGTAGAATTCATCTCCTTCTGAACCTCAATATATTTGTCTTCTCTCACTCGCTGGGTGCCTGGCTGTACTTGAATAAATCACTTTTTATAACAGATACAATGAACTGAGAGTCCTTGAGTTCTTATATGGAAGCTAAAACCGGCCATATAAGAGTAATCAAAGATGATACAATTAGACATAATAAAACAATGAAGAAATTAATCAAGTATCTAAGAGTAACCCACAGGAGGATCTCAGGCTACACTTAATCCCCCATAAGGGATTAAACAATCATTGATCATCATAGATCCTAAAATCTAAAACAGTTCTAAAACATGAAGTCAGCCAGTGTAATGAAACCAGAAAGGGGTTAAATTTACTATATTGTATGAATTTATCAGGAGTCTGGCAGCAGCATTTTGAATTAGCTGAAGTATGGAAAGGCTGTATAGCAGGTGTAGAGCGAGGGTTAGGGTTTGGGTCTGACAAGAAGCCACATTGACATCTTGGCACACAGAAAGGACAGCACCTTAGAGATTCTGTGTGGCTGGTAAAAACAAGACTGAGCAGCATGCTGATTGAAATTGAGATTACTTTTCAAAAGATGTAGACACCACTATGTCTTCAGCTTCAGGTGATACAGGTGGAGATTGCGCAATCCTTGGCAAATGATTAAGTTGAAAATGTCAGATGGAGTTGTAGCCATTATGCATCAAGTGTAGAATATACAGTGCTGCTTGAAAGTTTGTGAACCCTCCAGACATAGTCACTGTTTTTGTAAAAAATGTTAAAATAACCTTATTACACATACATCTAAATCCCAATTTGTAAAGCACACCTTCCAAATAACGGACACACACACAAAAAGAGATATATTTTCATTGTTTAATTCAACAAAAGTGGTTTATTTCATAAAAACTGAAAACTTAACATGTGCAAAAGTATGTGAACCCTTGGATTAAACCAAACATCTTCTGTAACCACTCTCTCGCATCTGCTTATGGGAATTTTTGCCCACTCCTTCTTGCAGAACTCAGCCAGCTGAGAGAGGTTGGAGGGACATCTGGCATGTACCAACTTCTTCTGGTCTCGCCACAACATTTCAATTGGATTAAGGTCCGCACTTTGACGAGGCCAAACCAGAGTACGAATCCTCTTTCTCTGAAGCCATTCCTTTGTAGTTTTGCTGGAATGCTTTGGGCCATTGTCTCGTTGCATAATCCATTATCCAAATTCGACTCCCTGATTGTTGGCAGGAGATTCTGGTCAATAATTTGTTGATATGCCAGAGAATTCATGGTTTCTTGGATAATATGGAGTCGTCCAGGTCCAGAAGCAGAAAAGCAGCCCCAGACCTTCACATTTCCACCACCATGCTTCACTGTTGGGAGGAGGTTCTTTTCTTCATATGCAGTGTTGGCTTTTCTCCAAACATTTTGGTTTTGATTGTGACCAAATCATTCTATTTTGGACTTGTCTGTCCAGAGAATGGACTTCCAGAAGGCCTCTGATTTGTCCAAGTGCTCTTTGGCAAAGTTGAAAGGGGCAGCTTTGTTCTTTTTTGAGAGTAGAGGCTTCCTTCTAGCAACCCTCCCATGAATGCCATGGCTGTTCATTTTTTGTCTGATTGTAGACGCATGCACATTTGTCCCAGATGCTACTAGAGAGGTCTGCAACTCTCTAGAGGTGATGTGTGGGTTGGCCTTTACCTGATTTATTATTTTTCAGGTGCTTCTGGGTGATAGTTTTGATGGGTGTCCACTTCTGAAGCAAAAAAACTGTAAGAATCCCAATTTAACCTTGAAACCCTGATCTCAGCGCTGTGAAAAGGTGGAGTGAAACACAAGGCTTTATTCATAAGTAGGCAGGTTTTTTTTAGGGATGCACCGATACCGATACTGTTCTAATATACTCGTACTCGTTAAAGTTCGCCGATAGAGGAGAGTGGGGTAAAGTGAGAAATTTTTTTACATTTGCTCCCCTCTGAGTGAGTTAAAACGATTTATGAGTAAGATTTACACATTTCCTATTAATTCAGGGTGTTTCCTAGTGATAGAAATGATCAAAATGTATTCAGGATGAAGGGCAGAGAAAATATGATTTTTTTTAAAAAAGTGGTCTTGTGTCTCACTTTACCCCAGCTTAGGGGTAAACTAAGACAGACCAGAGAAATCAAGGGGGTAAAGTGAACCACTTACTTTTTCACTCTGAAACTACCATAACAACACTTGTTGTAGCAGTTACAATCCTGACAGCTAGCTTGACAACCACACATTCCAGAACCAATGTCAGACTAGTAATAGAATCATGGTGATTGGTCAATTAAGCACATTTTTTCTGAGCACTTGAAAGTAACTCTGAACAAAATCAAATACAACATAATATAATTCAAAAAATTTTAATTAACATTCAAATGACAGAACCGGTCTGGGCGTCAGAACACAGGACCCTTAGAGACAGCTAGTGTCTGGGCATCAGAGCAGAGGAAGGAATCAGAACCAGCTAGAACAGCCTGGGACTCAGAACACAGGACTAAACCCACCTGGATTAGAACATCAGCATACTGTCATACAGTACTCTAAAACTAGGCCTACTCTACATTCCAACCCTGAAGGTTACAGGGGAAGATGAAGAGTTGCTCTCTCCGTGTGGTTCCTCTAGGCCTTTTAGGTTGAGGCAGCTTCTTCACCACAGTACTTTTGGGAACATGTGCCACATCATTTTCCTTTATGGCAAATGTGGGTCTCTCCCACTCTTTTGTGTTTCCCTGGATTCTTCTGAGAAATTGTGCAAGTATTTCTTCATCCTCAACTTTCTCAACCATGATCACGTGTGGAGGGAATGTATGCCTGTTAAAGATGAGAGGCAAGGGAAGAACCGTATCAGAATTAAAACCAAATCTTACAGGTAAAGCCTCCATAAAACATTTTCAGCTAAAGAATTCATTCTGTCACCTGTCCATCACTGCATCACTGTCCATCACTGCAGCCAGATTGTCAAAGAACTCCCTGAC
The DNA here is from genome assembly GCA_903131615.1 of Diplodus sargus. Lineage (NCBI taxonomy): Eukaryota > Metazoa > Chordata > Actinopteri > Spariformes > Sparidae > Diplodus > Diplodus sargus. The sequence goes on from CAEMYA010000115.1 coordinate 54,665, forward strand.
TGTAGTTTTATTGAAGGCTGTAGCCCTTCCCAGGGATGTTGCCTCTGGAGTTCGGACAGAGAGATGCCGACGTACTAGGAATATGCCAAACCAATCTTCAACTAGATTAGAAAATTCATTATTATAAGATTTAGCTTTGTGGCAAGATCAGTTGGCCTTAGTTAACCTACTGTTCAGCTAGTTGATTTAAGTGTTTGGCAAGCTCCTCCTCCATCTCATCTGTTAATATTCTCTTTGCCTCAGCTACTGCACCCCAGGCTACTGATTTTACTTCCCCTTTCTCTTTTTTCTTTATGAATCGTAGGAGGTAGCTGCAGCTGCTCTGATGGACTTCTTTCCTTCCTTGACCTCAGAGGCTGCACTCTCCATCTCTTTAAGGGGTGTTTTGCCCCAGGTTGTCTTCCTGGTGTATTTCCTTGGCATGATGGCTTTTCTACAATGTTTATGACATAAAAAAAAAAAAAAAGATATGTAATGTCATAATACATTAAAATATGTTTAAGACTAAACTTAAATTGTGCTTCATGGTGGTGGACAGTGTCTCACTTTACCCCACAGCATTTGTCTCACTTTACCCCACCACCACCATTTTAGAAAAAACAACTTCTCTTAGCAATTAAGACTAATTAGTGGGGCGGCTTAGCTGAAAAATCGTGCACTTTGTGATAAAAGCATGAAATTTGGTACAGTTAAGGCCAAAGGCAGTCTGAAAAAAATTGGATATCGGGCCATCTTGAATTTTCAACATGGCGGCTGTGGTGGCCATTTTAAAAATAGCCGCCACTGACAACAGTATTTAGATCAATTTTCTTATTTGCATGGTATAAAATATGGTGTTGATGATCTTGTTAGTTAAATGTATTTACCATACCTAGTTTAAGGAAGTTTATACATGAAGAATACATATAAATCAATAAAAATTCAAGATGATTGCCACGATCAGCATGAACATTGTAATTGTAATAACGTTTTTTATATTGCATATCAAATGGTCAATCTCCATAAATAATTTTACATTTTATCAAGCAGAAATAAAATCTAGAATGTGTAATAAGCCCGGAATCTTCCTTTGTCCTCACAATTCAAGATGGCCACCATTTACGTAAGTGGTGCTAGTTAAAATTAGCTAAAGAGAATTTAGTTTAATTTCAATCTTTTTCCTTAAACTTCACAAATACCTATTTCTCAAAAATAGTGACATGTTGATGTCACCTTCAAGTCCTTCAATTCATTGGAAAGATCAGATATGACTTGACAATTTCAACATGTCTCGAGTTCATATTTGTCATACGCTTGGCTCTAGGTAGGCTTACAACTAGATAAATAAAACTTATTTTAAACTTGTTTTGTTATCACAATTAGCTCACAACTAGATAAATAAAACTTATTTAAGAAAAACCCTTATTTTTCCCCCATAGACA
>CAEMYA010000115.1:85130-108706 GCA_903131615.1 Diplodus sargus
AGATCCACAGCTCAGGTGGGAGAATCTGTCCACAGGACAACTATTAGTCATGCACTCCACAAATCAGGCCTTTATGGAAGAGTGGCAAGAAGAGAGCCATTGTTGAAACAAAGCCATGCAGTTTGCCTCAAGCCATGTGGGGGAAGGTACTCTGCTCAGATGAGACCAAAATTGACGTTTTTGGCCTAAATGCAAAACACTGTGTGGCAGAAAACTAATACTGCACCCTGAACACACCATCCCCACGGTGAAACACGGCGGTGGCAGCATCATGCTGTGGGGATGCTTTTCTTAAGCAGGGACAGGGAATCTGGTCAGAGTTAATGGGAAGATGGATGGAGCCAAATAGAGGACAATCTTGGAAGAAAACCTGTAAAAGTCTGTGAAAGACTTGAGACTGGGATGGAGGTTCACCTTCCAGCAGGACAACAAGCCTAAACATACTGCCAGAGCTACAATGGAATAGTTTAGATCAAAGCATATTCATGTGTTAGAACGGCCCAGTCAGGGGCCGTCCACACGGACAAAAATGATCTTCCCCCCCCGTCTTCCTCTGCATCATTTCAGGAATATTTGCATCCAGAAGGATCCACTGAAAACGACTGAAAACGCTGTGGTTCGTACTCCAGACCTATAGGTGGCGCTTGAAATTCACAAAAAATGGAGAAGAAGAGACGGAGCATGCGCAAGCTTGCGCGCTGTAAACAGACAGTAGACGGAGAAACCGAACACAAGAAGAAGAAAAAAACGAAAATGGCTAGTGCAAAGAAACCAGAATTGTTTGTGTGGTCCATTAATGAGGTCGAACTGCTGCTGCGACTCACACTCAACTACAAGGCAAGTAAGTTGCAAGAAACATGAACACAAGCAGTAGTCCGCTATTGTTGTTGTTGAAAGGTAGTGAGCAATACTATAAAGTGTGATGGGCCAGTAGGTTCGGCTGCTGGAGCACAGTGAAATATTCAAATGAGACTCCAAGACAAAAGGTTAACTTTTGAAGGGTGCCTTCTTGTAATAAAGTGAAAGAACAAAAAAGACATAAACATACACAGTAAATATAGGTACCACTCACAGCAATGTCAACACCAGTTGCATTGAATCACAGAATATCACCTTAGCAATTGCTTAGATTCACCTTAAATCAATAATCTCTATCCTAGGTTTACCCTTATAACATGAATTTAAATGTACTGCCATTAAATTCAGGCTTCTCTCCGATCAGATCTTGCACAACAATTTGACTAAAAAGAAACAAAACAACCAAATTATGCATACAATCACCACTCTGAGGGAAAATATCCCACCACTCGGTTCACAATTCAGAGTTCCACAGGATGACAGGACAAGTCTTTCATTCAATTCAGTCCAGTCCAAGAGAAAAAAAATAAATAAATAAAAGTTGAAGTGTGTTCAAGTGTGTGTGTGTGTGTGTGTGTGTGTGTGTGTGTGTGTGTGTGTGTGTGTGTGTGTTTGTCAGTCTAGGGGAATGGGATTGATAGGGTTGAGTGTGAGAGTGTTTGTAAAAGTTGGCCTACCACACCATTAAGCGCAGTAGTAACAGGATTCGTTACTACTGTAGTATCTTGAGATACTGCCACTCGTTCTCTCTCTTTAGATCCGGGTGGGAAAGCTTGCCATCAACATCACTGAAAAATCTAATCCATGGAAAGCAAAAACAACAACAACAACAACAACAACAACAACAAACCTGAACTGTCAACATGCAGTGTCAGAGAAATATCATGAGTTTCAATTATCTTCTGTCTATCCTGCAGTAGTTCCTATCATGCTGTGTCAGCTTAACACATGTCTAGATCCTTTAACCTTTCGCCGTAAATTTCAACATATTAACTATATGTAAAATTCAATATACAAAATACATATGCATAAGTGCAACACAAAATTACCCTTATCCACTGTATAATCAAAATGTAAACCATAACCCGTCTCTTGTGTAACAAAATAGCTTCTCACAGCCAACAGTTAAGTGCATACATTAGCCAAATGAGGTGCAAATTACATGAAACCTCTTATTTAGAAAGAAAATGGACATCTCACAGATCTCATGTAACAGGCTGGGCGCTCAGTAAAACACAGTTTCTAAAACCAAAACACACAACAAAAGCAACAAAATGCTTAATACATAACCCACAGGTAAGTTAGCTCTGGCTATGAAATTAAACATTTGCAAAGTTCTTGAACTACCTTGCTCCTTGGAGCTGTAGAGATGAAGCGCATGTTAGAGACTCACGGTCATTTTCAAGGCTAATGCTATTAGATGGAGCTACTAGCGTTGCAGCTAGCGACTATACTTACGCACTTCTTCCAAGCAGTACTTCACTAGCACTTCAATAAACTCAAAGCGGACTTCAGTATTATGAAGTTTAAGCTGTATCCTCTTAAATTTCTGTCAATTTTCACTCAGTTTACCGTGTGTCAGCAATGCTACCACGCAACACTGGCTCCGTTTCTCCATACACCAGAAGAAAGAGATACACACACTGGCTCTCAAGACTGGAGCAGGAGGGCGGGACTAGCCGTGGTCAAACAGTTGCTGACTGGTCAAAACTAACATGTCACTCTCTTCTAAAATGCCAAATGGATACTAAACTGAGTGAAACAACTAAACTATAAATCATTTTTCCCTTGCATGCAAGTCACTCTGTTATGTGGGTTACATAGTGCATAGTACAGTTTTCTTATTCAAGCACACTACCAAAAATGAGTTCGGGATATTGGGATATAGGTGCATATATGCATGGATATGCAAATTCACAAAATACAAAATAAAAATTCAGGGATACCACAGAATAAAGAATCCAGTGCAACACAAAAATATCCCAATATCTAATAAATAAATAACTAGTTTGAGTAGATAAATCATCCAATAATGGGCATTTTCCTGGGGAGATGATCTTCTCAGGGCAGGTACGGTCAGATCTTCAGTGAACAGAGAACCAATGATGGCTGAGGAGCAACAGTACTTATGATGTTCCAGGAACAACACCAACACGCCAGTATCAGATTGTGCGACATGTCAGATTCTGTGACCTGATTAATCTATTAAGATCTTCTGGTCCCCTCTTCCAGTGTTCTTCTCTGTTACTAATTCTCAGTTATTTTAGGTGACACAGCAGTATTTAAACAGTATAGTTCAATAGCTTGGTAGAGTTTTGAATAAATGAAAATGATATCTAAAATTAGCAGACATGTGGAACACCTTATCATCAATACATATTTTAAAATAAAAATGGACTTTTCAAAGGCTGCCATAGTATTTTGGCAAACAGCCATTCGAACATGCTTAGTCACATCCTCCTGTCTTGACTGCCTGGAAGAGGTAAACACAGCAGACAGCACCGTGTCTGCACAGGTACACAGACATGAGCAAATCTACCCATGACGTGACTCCTTTCCCCCTCAAGTGTAAAATGCTTAGATGGTCTCAAATGTGGGGATGTTTTGGCATCAATTAAGTTTTGACATCTTGTTGTGACAGCTGCCTTCAAGATAAAAAATTGATAACTTGACTAGTCACAATAAGAGAAACAAGTGTTCTTAGAAACGCTGACCATACAGTACAGACAGAGAAATTATGGTAAGAGTGAGCCAAACAGCAAACTGCTAAACCTGCTGATTCTTATTAATACTTCCTTTGTGTGATCACATTCCAGTGAACACAAGGTTGTGTATTATTTTTCAGCGTGCTGACTTTCCTGCCTGACGAGCCATTGACTGCTGTTTGGTTGCTGAATTCATTGAGAAGTATTTGTAACATTCACCTTAACACTGGGTTACTCTCACTGCTGAGGAAGTTGCAATCAAGTTCTGTCCTCTTCTCTGTCTTTTTGTCACAGACACTCATCCCCTCTGTTCTACACAAATATTAACTGACATACCTCCTCTTCCTTCGCTCATATGCTGACAAGAATTATGATTGGTGAGGGAGTGTGCGATAGAGGATGCAAATTCAACTGAATATTACATTCAGACAGGTATGTGCAGGGAGAGAGCGTGCCAAAAAAAAAAAAAAATAGCATATGAGAAAAACAGAAATGAACAGAAATAGGAGTGAAGTGTGATGTGTGTGATGTATCATCATCTGTCCTACGTAACTGAGCATCATATCAGGGCCGGACTTGTGTGAACTAGTTCCTCTGATACTTCAGTCTGTGCTGGAGTTAGCTGTTTATCAACACTTTATTCAGGCAGTACCACTCTGCTTTCAACTACAACAGCAACTCAAGTCAATGTGTACTTAAAAAGCCCCACCATCACAAATCACAATCTGTAGTGCACACAATATTCACATGTCATTCTTTGGCAGTTCACAGTAACTGTCAGAGTGAAGTGTGAAGTGGAGAAAACTATGTTTCCTGTTGGTCACAAATGTCTAAGTCACCATCTAGTGGTGGACATGACTTCACACACATGTAATCTGTTTGCTTTGTATTATATGTATGCAGAGATCGAAGATGTTGAGTGTTACCAAACCCCACTGCTAATTTCTTTATGTACAAATAATACCTCTGTCTTTCCATGGAATTAGATATATTTGTATTGTAAAAAAACAACATAGCCTACATAGAAAACAGTACACCATATAGCTGAAATAGACCATTTAATGAGATATGCTGTCCCCGCATGGATAAAGGCAGAAGTAAAAATTCTTTAATGCATGTCGACATGGTTTTAGCAGGGGAAAGAAGTGTAAGTACCACATTAAAACTAAAACTACACCTACTGCCTTTCAAAATTCTAGAAGATATCAATATGCAAATATTTCTATATTTGTCCATCTCATTTTATTTTTGAGATGCTCAAACTCAAAATTCTGTTGCTTTGATGAGACTACATTATGAAACAGGGCCTACACAAAGTTTAACACATCACTTCAAACAAACATTTTAAAGTGCATAGTAAATGTCAAGTGATTAAAATGACCCATGCATCCAGTGGTTCCTCCATATCAATTCACCACAGTGAAATATAAAATATTACCACCACAGCTGAAGAAAATGGAAATCAAACATTATAATCTTGATCAGGGGTGAGCAACATTTTTTTCCTGAGGGCCATACTGACTTACAAAATGTAAGTTGTCAAATTGGGCAATTTGCATCACATAGATCTTAATTATATGAAACTAAATCTGAGTACCAAAGGCAGAACAGACCTTCAGCACTGACTGAAGAAAACATCAGGCTAATATTAACTACTCATGAACAAATACAAAAGATTTAGACACCACAATGTCTTCAGCTAGAGGTGATCCAGTCAGATGGACGTGTACCTATTATGCATCAAGTCATCAGAGTGTACCTAAGTCTCATTTACATACTATATAAAACATCCAGTTGAGGTAGTTCCCCTATGTAACAAGACATCTTTAAGTTTTAGCCTATTGCATACTAATATATTATGTGGAAACTTTTCAACTGTCCTCTAAGAATCCCAATTTAACCTTGAAACCCCGATCTCAACGCTGTGAAAAGGCGGTGAAAAACACACGGCTATATATGTACATACTCTTCCATCAGTGCGGTTCTTTTATTCGTTTGCAGCGTAAAGTTTCCACAGTTACTCCAGTTGTAGCTGGGAATAGTGACCCGGGAGAACAACGTCACTTCTGGTGTATGTGGCGCAATGGCAGAATGGCAGAAATGGACCTTTTCCAGAAACAAACTGAGCACAGTGGCAGACTGAACAGCTTAATGGAAACAAGATTTATAGAGAACCAATCTATAAATGCAGATGGTGTTATTTTTAGAGCTGTGCAATCAATATTTACTTCAGAATGCTAAGTTAAATCAAAAACCTTTTCTGTTGGAAGTTTAAGCTGAGCACTGTGTGTAGGTCAAAATGTTAATTGTTTCATATCAAATCATTAAAAACATTCTTACAACAAATGGCAAAGGTTCATATGACTTGCATTGATGCCACCAAACACACCTCACAGTGTAGTATATATATGTGATGGTCCATTCCAATGAACCTTGTTAAGTCATTTTCCCATTAGAAAGGATTGCGTTATCGTTATCTTGAGGAATAGGCCATTAATAATAAGAATACAGAGGATCTATTCATGAGTCAGCTTAGTTTTTATATGAACCCTGCTTTGTTTTTCAGTCACCTGTTGAAACAGGTTGTGTTTCACCATATTAAAATGGGTCAAACACTGAACCATGACTCATATTTGAGTTTGTAACTTCATGTGGGCAGATGGCTAGAGTGATTTCAAAGGAAAAACTATCCACCCGTCTCACAATTTCAGTCAGCAGAAACACAGCCTCATAGATCTCCCCGGAACAGCCCACACCCACTTCTACTGTGTGAGCACAGATGACTGTACTTTCACAATAAAACCATAAAAGGTATTTTGTCGTTGTCTTGCAAGATATGACAAGATTTCTGAAATATGTTTGAGTAAGTGTTAGATGAGTACATTCTGAGAGTCTCAACAGGTGAGATTTAAGTCAAAGAGTCGAGTTTTGGACAAAAGTTTGGCACCCCACCCCAGGCCATTTTGTGTTGTGATGATTTTTTGAAAGGCATTATATACCAACAAAAGCTTTTATTCAAAGTGTGGCTGTGAAAATGAGGACGAAACAGTTCTGAGAGAATGTCAAACTCTGACCTCAGAACAGTTACTACCTAAATCGATCCCACCTCCGTGGCAACCTTTGCCTAAGTCCTGTATAGTATACCCTCAACACAGGTCAGAGTAACAGGAATGAAATGGAATTAAATATTTTAAAATGAAATTAAAATTCATACCCAGTCTACGTGTATCTATGTGGATAAATAAAACACATTTTAAACCAGAAAGCAGCTCCCTTCCACCGGACATGATAAAAAGTGAAGTCAGCAGTAACCATGTAACCACTACACCATGCTGTTGGAGCCATTAACCTCCAGTCCTCCACCTCTAACTGGAATGGTGGGAAGAATATCTTGTAAGTATTATGTGAACTTGCCCCACCTTTGTGTGAACTTTCCCAAGCAGTGAAATCTTGTTGCGCACGGTGGGGTCATTTCGAGGATAAACTCATAAAACATTATCTATCTTTCTTATCTTTTTATTATTCTTCTAAATTTCAGTAGGGATGTGACATAAATTGTGACAGCATTTACACCCCCTATTAACTGTTCACACCAAGTTTTTATGAGGGAAACCCTTTAATTTTAACAGATTGTACTTGTGTACAACTGATAATGATGTGAGGTGGACGATAGCATGCACACACCAACACACCCACCTAGTTGTGTTAAATGTTTATGTCTCCACCCATCATGTATAAGGCACTGTAGCCTATATATTCAGCTATCGAGGGGTGGTGGGACTGCATGTTGCACGGAAGTAGAGGCATCACAACTAAGAAACAACAAGGTATGACTGTATTTTGTATTAAGTTTTTTGTATTTATTAAGTGTTTTCCAGTTTAATCAACCTGTAAGAACATACCATTGTTATAAATGATGATCTATACATTTGTTTTTTTGGTATGTGCTAGACATAATAATATTTGAATTATTTTGGCCAAGTTCTCGTGTTTTTACACCATAGACATTTATTTTAATCTTTTATTTGACAAAACATAGAGGATTGAAGATGTGAGTTTCAATTCACTGTTCAAATAATCATTGAGAAATCTGTGTGAATAGCAAAAAAACACAATGTAAAAAGGGATAAGTTTGATGGGGAGTGGCATCATTGGTGCTATCTACAAATATGTGTTTAACATGTGTCTTTACCCATGAACTCCTCATGTCACATACATTACACTGAATGTAACACATCTGGATATTTGAAAGAATGCCAAAGAAATAATGATAACATATCTGATAGAGATGCACCGATCAGGATTTTTGGGGCCGATCACCGATCACTGATCATCCATAAATTCTTCTATATTGTTGTCTTGTGTAACTTTCATTTATTTAATTAATGATTATTCTTACACAACAGTGACATTGTATTATTAAGTATAAAAATTAGGAGATGAGAAATTATCATGAATTGACCACCGTTTTATTGCAGGCTGAGGCAATGTACAATAGTTCTCACTCTAGAGACTCTCTTAGAGACAACTTGGACTCAGCTTACACAGAGTAACTGTAGCTTACTAGTGGGAATGCATGCAGTCAGGGTGGGAATTTCGTCATTTAAGGGGAAAAGGTTAATTGGGCCCTCACTTTTTTTTTCAGGCCACCAAAATGTGTTGATTTACCTTTCAGACTGATACCATAACATCCTAATTTATAATAAGACATGGATTATCTATTAAAACTTTTTTAAATACCAAAATCAAGTTAAAGTAACATTAGAAAGTAGTTTTTGTTAAGTAGGGTTAGGGTGAGGTGAGTTTTGTGACACTACACTGAATATTAGTGTTATTGAATATTTCTCCCAATAGAAATTCCCCCAAACAATAAAAAATTGTAGAATAACCAGCAGGAGACCACTGATGTGTGGAGTGATTTTGGTGACACTACTCTCTGAATAATAGTGAAGTTATTGAATTTGTTGTAGTTTCTCTTTTCGGTGTTGCACTTTGTAGACGGTCCCTGCGCCCCCGTTTCACAGCCGGCTGACCATGGAGACCAGAGATAATGTCCAGCCGCTCGTTTTGATTAACATACGGTTGTAGCTCGTTTTCTTCCTTACTACGGTAGGAAAGAGCCGTCGTGTTTTAACAAGGTTTCACTTTTAAGTTGTTGATCCGGTAAGTTCGAATCTGTGAATATATTTCCAACTTTACCAAACTAAATCCTACCACATAAGTCAGTTACGTATCATGTCAAAACCGGCTGAGCTCGCTCGCTGTGCTGTAAGTGTTGTTTTTTTGTTTTGAGACGCTGCTGCTGTTTGAGAGGCTTTCACGTGAGATCATCGTGATGATGACACTCCACCTGCCCGAACCGCGGACTCTCTGAAGTTACTGTGAGTGACTACTGTACACTTGGGTGGCTGTAATTAAAGGCAAGCCCACTACGCTGACCGGGCCAGGGGCACAGAGGCCACTGTGGCTGTACGATGAGTTTTTTTTCCAGCTACATCAAGGCAAAAGTGCAGGGCTGGCCGCCGTGAAATTCCCACCCTGCATGCACTCAATGCACTGTCTCTATATTGAAACGTCATCTGATCGGCCTGATTTGATCTATTTTGAGAACTCCGATCAAAACCGATAGGGGCATTATCGGCCGATTGCGATCGGTTGCCAATCGATCGGTGCATCTCTAATATCTGACATAAGAAATATGACATTATGACTCACAAATAAATTCTTGGATTCTAATATGTCTTCTACACTTCCAAAAATATTTGCCGATGTCAGCATCCAAAACCAGAAAACAAATCAGTTGAATGAACAGTCCTTTTATATCTTTAATCATTTAACCAACCCTAACTGATACTAATGATACTGATTTTTCTCTGCCTGTAGATCAACCATGACTTCATTGCTTGGCACAGCCCTGCTGGCTTTAGCCTTATCAGGGCCTACCATGGCCTTTGTACCCATCGGGGGTGGGGCATCCACTCATGTTAGCATTACAGGATCGGCTCTGTTGCAAAAAGTGACAGACACATGTCGGGCTGTGGCTGAGGCAGCTGGTCATGAGTTCAAACCCACGGTAGGATGGATGATCAAACATATGCAAGACAGCACAGAAATACTCAAACATTCACCGTGATTAAAAGGCATGTGTATGCTTAAATTCAGCCAGGATATAAACACGAAGTGTCACTTTAATAGAATATGTATTTAAAGGTATATGTGACAATTCATAAACATACCTATTCTCAGAACAAGTTTTGTCAAACCTGAGCTACTCACTCAACCTTGGCTATGCAAATGTCCTATGAAATAAAGAGAAGAGAGAATTTCACAGAGAAGAGAAGCCACTTGAGAACTCCACATCATAGATGAGAAGTGACAGTGGAGCGACTTGAACCTTTCTGAGTTATAAACCATTAACATAACTTCCTTGTTGGGGCTAACAAGTTGCCTTCCACTTATTCAACGTGCTTAAATATGAGTCATATTTCAGAAAAGTGCCCATTTGTGCTTGTTAAGCTAACTGCTTGTTAATGAGAGTTAAGAATAATCTAATCTGACAGCTGTCTGTGTCGGCTGTTTACCTGCCACAAATCTTCAACTTCTTCCAGATACTGAGTTTATTGTGACTTTGCTGTTGTAAACATTGCTGTTCCTACTAACAGTCACAGCAGTCATTTCTTGGTTTTGTCACATTTTTAGATGTGTAGCCTGTATTTCTAGTTTGCGCTTGCCCTACAATAAATAGCCCAATAATAAACCAGTTTTTTATTGCTTTTTAGAATTGCAGCTGAATTGCATGTCTTCCAAACCTCAGTATTATGATATTGTGACTGAACTCATGATGACAATGATTTGTTGACACAAAAGAAATGGCAATTGCATATCACTCACAGCTACACAGGATACACAGCAAAGTACTTAGCTTTCTATAAGTACTTTGTTTATTAATTTTATGTTAATCTACATATTGTGTTATTAAGGCCTGAAAAAAAAATTGGTGCGTGCTATGCACACACACATACTGCCCTTTTCTGACATTGAACCCCTGCCCCTCTATAATGTGCACGTCCCTGATAGGAGTATCTAGGATGTCACTTTCACAGGGTGATTTTGAAGGTGGGGACACATGGGCGAGTCGAGTCCACTAGTGAATTTTCAACAGTAAATAGATAAGCATTCTATCCAAAGAAAGTGTTACCAAACATAGAAACATAAAACATGGACCTTTTAATTACCAGATTTTATATAGAGCAGCAGTTATAGGCCCTGTTTACTGAATTTTGTTTAAGGCATGCTATGGTTGTGACTTAAGCCTGGCAAATGTGAGTCCACCATTTTGGTCATGAAGCTATTGGAACAACTATTGTTTGGATTATCATGACATTTTGTAGAGACATTCATGGTGGTTGACTTACTGACACTGCTTTTAATCAAAATGTCCTGACCGATTTGAAAGCATTCAGGACTCATCCTGAGAACAGCTGCTTTACTCCTGTTGATTTTTTTGTTAAAAAACAAAAACAAAGAATGAAGGACTCAGCTCACGTCATTCCTACTGTTGTATGACAACAACAGGTATATAATCGACTGAACAGGTACAACATTTTACTAATTGTTGTGTTGTTTGTGAACTTTTGGATTCTACTGGAACTATTGTTTCTCACTTTTCACCTCTCACCACAGGGTTCATCTCCTGAGGAGCTGGTCCAGGCCTGTCTCGGCCCCACAGCCACAGGAGAAGTCTCTGGGGCCAAGTTTCACTCTGCTCTTCAGCAAATCTACACACAGAACGGACTGGTAGACCGTGACTTTGTCAACAGGTAGAAGTGGATCAAAATCATAACATTTACTAAAAATCAATCAAATAGTTGTCAAATAATCTAATCTTAAAATATGACTTGATTTTACACTTGAAATATCCCTTCAGTGCTCCACACCACTTCAACTCAGAGGCCTTTCTGGAAGGACGTGGCCTAATCACGGAGGGCATGGTGGCCATTAAGGCTAACATTCGCAAGGAGAACTTCCAGGCTGCCAGGGAAACACTGGGCAGAGTTCTTCATACACTACAGGTGAGAGGACTGAACAAAACAGCTGGTTACAGAGAGGTTAAAGGTCAAGATGACGAGGATATGGAATAACAAATGGGCAAGTATTGAATGAAAGAATGATAAGGTTTGTGGGGGCGGAATGAGCAAGACTGAAAGGAACCAAGGTTCTAAAGTACAGTGTGTTAAATATGAATCATATCTCCCTCTACGTGTATGTATACAAGGGTTAATGTGTGTGTGTTTCCATGCACTGTTAGGACTTCTACGCCCATAGTAACTGGGTGGAGCTGGGATACACAGACCCATACATCAACCTTATACGTCCAGACCATCAACTGGAAAACCTGGCAGGTGTGTATGTTTGTGTGTGTTATTGGTGCCGCAGAGGTGATTCAGTCTGATTGACTGGTGGGTGTGTATTTTTTTCAGATAATCATACAGATATTAACATTGATGTCAGAGTTCTATCATATACTGTACAACTTGTGTAAGCCTGATGAAATTAAACTTACCTCGCTATACTGATTGTGCGTCCCATTTGCCTTTTGCTTGTGTAGATGTCGCCACTGCCACTTGCAGTGACTGTGCCAGTGGATCATGCCCCAATCCCATCCTCTCTGACATCCTGAAGAAGAAGAAACTCACATCAGGTTACATGGGAATCTTCTCCTCTGCCAAGCCTCAAGGTATCAGCGACAAACATATTCCCGAGCAACATTCGCACACATATTCACAGACATAAGGAGTAGGACTGGCTGAGTGTTACCACAAAACAAGACATTTCACCCACTTACTTGTGTAACTGAAAACTGATTAAGCAAATGATATAGAAGTTTGCCTTGAAGCTGATGAATGTAAGTGGCCATGTATAGACTTAAAGGTGCAATATGTAAGAATTGGCATCCTGTCAAATTCATAAAAAAGGGGGGGTCAGGATTTCACCAGAGGAACTGCTAACGGCTGTTAGCGGCTGTCAACTAGTAAGCTCTGTCCGCCATGCAGCTAGCAGTGCAGACCATGGATCGAAGACTCTGCATGCAGCTTGAAATGAAATGGAATCCGCTCAGTGATGCAGAGTAAAAGTAACCTGTGTCTACTGTGTTGTGGGGCCCATAGAGCGTGCACACTCAAGAACTTCAGGTTTACTGCCCAGCTAGCTTGAATGTGAATAAAGTAAGTGAATGGTGTGGCTCTTCTACACTTTCCAAATGTTATTGGACTGAATTGTTCAAATCATGATGGTGCGCTCTTCCTGGAAACATTTAGAGCAGACTGGGAGCTTGGAGCACTGCGGCAGCGTTGGTGTCGACATGCTAGCACAAGAACTTTGAACCGGAATTAGCATGCTAACTTCAGTAGATATCTCTGGGGCGCAGTAGACATCATAATGTCATAATATAAACTGTTATTTTTTTACATTCTGTTGAACATTTTGGTAAATGTTTGAATGTTTTCAAGTAAAATTCTTACATATTGTACTTTTAAGTAAAAAAACAAGAAAAGAATGGGCCTCATCTTGTTATCTTGCCACAATTGCATGAGAAGATTAATATCACTCTCACATCTGTCAATTCAATAAAAAGCAGTCACTTCCTGGAGTCTTCTCATCATCATGAGTAGCCAGACAACCAGTAAGACCCAAGGAAGTGACTGTTCCTTGCCAAGAAGTTACACAGTTTATGTGACACATGACATGAGCTTTATACAGTAGTTGCGAGTGGATTTTCATACCTTTGGACCTGGCCAGGCTAGCTTTTTTACCCCTCTTTGTACTCAGCTAAGTTAACAAGCTGCTGACTTTTTATTGAATGGACATAAACTGTATGAGGATGGTTTCGATCTTCTCATCCAAATCCCAGCATGAAAGTAAATAAGTGCATATCCCCAAAATGTCAAACTACTCCTTCAATCCCCATAAGGAATCTGGATGTTGTACTTAAGCACAACTAACTCACATCAGCCCTTTAACTCTCATCTGACTCATTCCATTCACCCTAGTACAGATTTGGTTTAATAACGTATTCAAATCCAGATGCAGTATGACAGTTATAGTGGGATTCAGTCTATCCAGAACACGATGGAGTACATAACTTGCACAAGTCCACTATAAATAGCTATTTCAACCAGTCTGATCTGTCCCTTCTGTCCTGCACCAGGTAAATGCAGCCATGGAGGTGCAGCTGACCTGACTAGCACAGCAGTTCCTCGTGGAGGTATCAGCAAAGATGAGCGTCGCGCAGACAACGTGGCCTTCCACAATGCTGCAGTGAATCTGGCCACAGCTGCCAGCCTGCAGCTACTGGAGGACATCCGGTCAGCTGCCGGGGACAAAGACTTTCTGAGGTGTGCTTTTCGGATCTCAAATCTCAAAATGTTAATTCATGATGTAAACTGACTGAGAAGGATGGGTAGATTGACCTAAGCTTTAATTTTTCACTCTTTCTTTCTCCCTCACAGAATGATGGGGATTGCTCGCTCCTCTGTCGTGTGCTTTGTTATTGACACCACTGGCAGTATGTCAGATGACATCGATGAAGCCAGGGCTGTTGTTTATGAACTAATTGACAGCAAAAAAGGAACACAGGATGAGCCGTCTGAGTACATTCTGGTGCCTTTCAATGACCCCGGTATGAACTCTTCTATCTTACTGATGTTTAGGAAGTGCAGCTAACTGTAGGATGAAAAGTGATTTTAGAAAGGAAGGCTACATTTGGTTCAAAAAGCTTTGACCATGGCCCTTTTCTATGTGCTCTATATGTAGGTTTTGGACCTATGATCAGAACAACAGACCCTGATGAGATGAAAAGAGAAATCTCTAAGCTCAAAGCCAAAGGAGGTGGTGATATTCCTGAGATGTGCTTGTCAGGACTTCAGGTACTAAAACTGTCAGATGGTTATTGATTTGGGAAAAACATTCCAGGTATTTTTTATCAATCCCTTAACGATTGTTGCAATCCAAAATCCACTTACCAGTTTCATTACTTTGTTTGTCCAGTTGGCTCTCACTGGTGCCCCTTCCTCCTCCCATATTTACGTTTTCACCGATGCTATAGCCAAAGACATCGACCTCAAGGACACTATTATTGCTCTCATGAGGAACACCAAGTCAACCGTAAATACCCACACTGATGGCACCAATGATGTTCTGTCTACTCAGTTTATTCAGTGATTTTAGCTTGAAATGCTAGGGCTATAATCTCCACATTAAATGATCTCCACAGGTGTCATTTTTCATGACGGGGGGTGGTGCGAGGCGTCGTCGTTCCCTCAGAGCTGCTAGCTTTGAAGACTACAAGGACCTGGCTTTGGCCTCTGGAGGCCAGGCCATCCAAGTGTCCAAGAAACAGCTGCCTCAGGCCACAGATGTCATTCTCGACACATCCACTTCAGCTCTGGTAAGACAGCGCAGTTCTAATGGCACAGTCTGTACTATCTGAGGCAAGTGCCAGGTCTTTCTTCATTGGACCAGTTTGAAAAGTACAGATGTAAATCATCCATGTTGCTCCTCTTGTCCTCCACTCTCCATCAGGTGACAGTTCTTCAGCGAGCAAGGAGCCCTGGGAAGCAGGAGACCTTTTCCTTTGTAATAGATGAATCTCTGGAAAATATCACTATCTACATCACAGGAAAATCCATTACTTTCACACTGACCAGCCCTGCAGGTAACACACCATTCCTTATGTAATGTTTGCGCAGGTTTAAAGATCCAGTAGCATTTTGCAGTGATATTGCGGATTGTAACAAACTGTGTTATACCTGAGCACTGACCAGTGCAGAGGCCCTTTTGTAATGCAGTTATTATTTCACAAAGTAAATCACATTGTTGTGTTGCTCAGGGCTTGAAAATTTTATTGATTAACAGGTTTTGTACCTAGAGCTTTAACCTGATCAACTTCACATTTTGTCACGGAAATCGTCAAAAACTCCTTTAGGATGAAAAGTTTTTGAAGCTTAAGTTTCTGTTGGGTTAGGGTTAGGGTTAGGGTTAGGGTTAGTGGCACCTAGTGGTGAAATTTAATGATTTGTCATGAAACTTAAAGTTGCTGTAAATCAACAGTACATGGTCGAATTTACCCCAAACTTGCCAAGTGGCAACAAGAATTACATGGTTTGTATTTGATAAGTATTTAATATACTCACAAGTTAAAGATATTCACCTCAAATGTAGTCAGAAATGACTGAAGACCTTGATGATGCTATTGTGACAATTTTACAGTCATTGAACCATGTGCCAACAGTGGAACAGCAAATTTTGATGTTTTGCCATAAAACAGGAAGCTGCTGTACATTTACTATACATGGTCGAATCTGTCAAAGACTGTTCCATAAAGTCCAAGCCTGAAGACATTTACATGCCAATAATCAATTATTGTCACAGTGCCAGCTATTGGCAGTGCTTGAAACTTTCGATAACTTTCTATTGTTGCCAGGCTAGCCCATGTCCAGTCTTCGCCAAGTTTCCCCAAAAAGTCCAATACACATTGCGCCACCAACTGGCAACAGGAAGCAAAGCTAGGTTGACAATGATCATTTCATTTACATGACATTTTCATGGTGTGGTCCACATAGTGGACACAGGAAGGAATATTGAACTGCTTGTCACAGTGTCCACAACACATTCAATTCAATGTTTCATTACGATGTGTATGAGGGTGCGAGGGCCCGTTCAATACTGCTTGCAGCTTTAATTATGAACAATATATTCCATTGCTGCCAGTAGAGCCCCTAAATCCTACACACTGGACCTTCAAGTGTCCAATCTTCTGACTGAGAATGCCATTGCGTTACATATTAATGACCAATAATGTATGTTACCAAATTCCAGGTGTGAGCCAGAGCCAAAACGAGGCCAGTGGTAAACTGGGGACCGTACAGACAGTGGGCAACCTGTGGAGAATTCGTCTCAATGCAGCCAAGCAGACAGGAACCTGGAGGATAAATATAAACTCCAAAGAACCATACACACTTAAAATCACAGGTCAGAAGTTATCACAGGAACTGTGTCTTCTTGTGCATGCACTTAAATTGCAGATTAAAGGAGTTGTTCACCTTGTGGGCAAATACACTTATTCACTTTCTTTCATTTTTCAAATTCACTGGAAACCCATGAGAGTGGTGGTAATCCACTATAACTTTAGGAAAGAAAGCAAATAAATGTATTTCCCAAGATGTCTGAAATCGAATAGTTCCTAAAGGTAATCTGACCCAATAATCGCACTGATCTACATTGTGTTAACTATACATACAATTGGATACATTCATACTGCAATTATTGTCGAAATAATGGAACACAAATCATTGCTCATCTGTTGATTGATTCTGAGTTTAGAACAATGAGGGGAGGCTGTTAGGCCTCATAAGTCCTTCTTTTGCTGTATGTCTGTATTTACTCTAAGTCTGTACTTGTGTTTCCAGGCCAAAGTACCATCACCTTTATCTATGACTTTGTGGAAAGCTTCAAGGGACCTCACCCAGGTTACGCAGTCCTCAGTGGGCGTCCACAAGCAGGTACACTACGTATAATAAAGCAATTTTACTGTTTTACAACCTCAGTATTTAATGAACTCTAGACCATTATGGTGATTATGTGTGATCATCAATCATACATGTGATAGTCCTTCTACATCTTTATAATTAAGACTTTGTTTTATTTGCTGGCTGGAATTTTAATTTTTGGATTAGATTCTATGTCTGCACATTCTTCCCAATCGTATATCATGTGTCGATGTTTTGTCACGTGCCTCAATGTGCATTTCTGTGCTATGACACCATCATCTAGAGTTTAAAAATCCCCAAAGCTACCTTTAAGGAGACTTTTGCAAATGTGTAAGATAACAAAGTATGGTTTCCAGATGCAGCAAGCAGCAATTTTCAGTAAAAACCTCTGATAAACCCACTGTACAATACCCAGCACCAAACAGCAGACTAACAAAACTAGCAACTAGCTCCTGAACATAGTGGATGATTTAGAAATAGACAGAAATATGACTCATCAGCAAATGCTTACTAACAAGTTTGCCATGATGCCTTCATGAAGACAAATTTAGGCATGATAAGTAAATAAGTTACTAGACTAAATGTGTTGGTATCCAGAACCAGTTCACATTTTGGAAATGCAAATATTAGTTTCAAAGCCAACTTTCCTCAGGCCTAAAAGACTCCTGTTAAATCAGGTAAGACATTTTCTCCATGGAAATTAATTTTCCTCCTGTTCTACTTCCCTTCTTTGTTTCTCTCTTCTGGAAACCCAGGCCAGCCGGCCACCTTGATGCTCTCAGTAATGGGCAGGAAAGGGCCATCCTCGCTGACTATTGGAGATGTCGGCCTGGTAACGGTTTCTAGTCCTGAGACTGTTAGTAATAGCACAACCACTGACATGGGCAACGGAGACATTCTGGTGACAGTCGATGCAGTCCCTGAGGGGGAGTTTGTTGTCATTCTTAGTGGAACTGACAAACTGTCAAACAGTGAATTTCAGAGGCAGTCTACCACACAGATGTCAGTCTCCAAAGTGAATATACAGGTTGGTCTCCTCACTTTCTCTTCTCATCCTGTGTACCATTTAAGATCTTGATGAAAGAATATTTAGACATTTACAGAGTGTTTTTAACTGCCTAGCGGTACAAAAGACCATACCACTCCTTTTCACCTATTTCATTCCTCCTTCTTCTCTTTCATTCCCTGTAGGCTGTGGTAGACAACAATATGGAGCCAGGCAAAGCTCTCACAATCCCCTTCAGTGTCATGACCCAGGGCTCTGGTGGCAAATACTCCATTGGGGCCAAAAATGACAGAAACTTTGAAATGTCTTACCCAACCAGGTGAGAGAAAGCAGCTAAAAACGGTTCCTTTGTTAAATATCCTTCTCCATATTGACACTTCTCTAGTTATAACTGGGTGGTGTAACATCTGCAACCCCACCCACTAGTTGGAGTAAAGGTTAGGCTTAGGCTTAAGGTGCCAGTATATTCACCCATCTTCTTGTTTCTCAGTTTGTACATTCTCACAAACTTTCATATAAAAGGAACACATCTGTATAGTTCTGCTCCCATCATTGTTTGTATAATCCAGCTGTAATGGATATACCTACATCTACACTCATAGCTCCTCCAGCAAACCTACTTATCCTATCTGCTATTTCCACAAGATGTCTTCCATTCTTTAACTGACACATTCTTCAAGATATCCCGCTGAGATCATTTTATTAAGGACGTTTTTAAGACATGCAAACAATTCAATACATTATCTTTAATTATTATTTAATGGCATATTTCATGTCTTAAAACAAAACATGTAAACATCTTAATCCTGTGGTAACCACAGAACTCATTTTAAGGCATTAACTAAAACTGAAGCAAGACCAAGAATGCTAACTGATTTTAGGATTCATTACTACTGCACTCTGCTAAGATGATGAACATGATAATATTATACCTGCTTAGCATGAGCATGTTAGCATTGTCGGTATGAGCATGCTACCATGCTAAAATTAGCATTTAGCTATGCACAAGTGAACCCACAGAGCCATTAGTATGGCTGTAGACTTTTAATTCACATCAAAATCAAAATCATATTCACAATAATGGTTCCTATGATCATGAAGCATTTCTTTCTCTCTTCTCTCGACAGCCTCACCTTGACACCCGAACAGTATGCGAATGCTACTTTGACCATTACGCCACCTGCCAACACACCATCAGGCACTGATGTCACTCTGACTATAGAAGCCAAGTCGTCCAATGGTCTAGACTCCAATTACGCCGTGTTGAGATTGTCAGTTGTTACCAAGGTAACAAGACATATCCTTGATCACACAGTCCAAAAGAATGGATAAAAAAGCTTTGAGACATGCCTGCAATCATCGCTCTTACAAAGTCATTGATATCCTGCAGAATACAGAATACAGAATACAGAATAATTCTTACATACACTTCCCACTTTTCTTTCCGTGTTCTGTGTCCAGATTACAGATTTTGTTCCACCTTCGTGTGAAGTGGTTGGTGTGCAGGCTGCTGATTGTCCTCGAGATGTGTCCCAGTGTGGATCTTTCCAGTGGGAGCTCTGGGCCAACCTTACTGATGGAAATGGCACAGGGATAGAGACCGTTTCCCTGCGTCAGGGCAATGGAAGCTTGACATACACCTCCCTGAGTGCTCCTGTCATTCAGGCAAACTACACAGCCTCCTGCTGCTCGCAGATTGTTGAGTTGGTAGCTGTGGATAAAGTTGGCAATGTGGGCACGTGCTATCATTCCATTGAACAGATTCCAGATTCTGTTCCGCCTTTGTGTGAAGTGGTTGGTGTGCAGGCTGCTGATTGCCCTCAAGATGTGTCCCAGTGTGGACCTTTCCAGTGGGAGCTCTGGGCCAACCTTACTGATGGAAATGGCACAGGGATAGAGACCGTTTCCCTGCGTCAGGGCAGTGGAAAGTTGACATACACCTCCCTGAGTGCTCCTGTCATTCAGGCAAACTACACAGCCTCCTGCTGCTCGCAGATTGTTGAGTTTGTAGCTGTAGATAAATCTGGCAATGTGGGCAAGTGCTATCATTCCATTGAACGCTCGGCTGGCCCTCCGGCTTTAACCCTGTCACCACTACTGTGGTTATGCCTGCTGGTATCTGCCTTTATAACAAGGTTTTAAGGGGCTGTGGTGTGGTTCTTCAGATACAATGCTTACATAAAATGTGAGCACTGAATAAGCAATGGATAATAAATGTGCCCCTAAGTTGCCATGGATACATGATTTATGTTATTAAAAGGATGATATTTTTCTCGTGTTTTTGATACATTTCAATTTTGCTGACAAAAATATAATTTGGACAAATATTTGGTTTCCTGCAAAGAGAACCATATTTAATAGGAATGCACAATATCTATTGGACTAATTTATTTAAATAAATTGTGATTTATTTGTATCTGTGAAATTCAAACCCATAAATAGATCCAATATTATAAAGCCAAATGGCTTTGAGCAGCATTTGCACAACTGATACATTAAGAGGCTGTTTGCACCTTGAAATTTGGTTTGAGATCTGCCAATATAGTGTACACAGAATAGAAGGAAACATGATTTTGACTACTAGAATTACAATATACAGTGCTACACTGATTGATGACATATTTACCAATGTAATTGACAGAAAAATAGTAAGTGGACTATTTATAAATTATATAAGCAACCATCTGCCAGTTTTTATAACTCTTCAGAGCAGTACCAGGACTAAGACAGACAGTAAAACTACCATATTTACTAGACACAAAACAGAAGCTGCAATTCATTCTTTCAGAAATTATCTAACACATCAAAACTGGAACAAAGTTTATGTGGAAAATGTTGATAAAGCATATGAGTCATTCTTGTCCACAATAACTGCTCTCTATGAAAAAAACTGTCCTCTAGCAAAGAAAGTATTAAAGCAAAAAATTGCTGGGAAACCGTGGTTAAGTAAGGGAATACAGAATGCATGCAAGAAGAAAACTCAGTTATATAAAGAATTTTTAAAGAAAAGAACAACTGAAGCAGAGAACATCTATATGACTTATAAAAACAAACTGACAAGAATTATGAGAAGCAGCAAAAGGGATTACTACAGTAAATTACTGGAGGACAACAAGAGTGATATTAAACAAACATGGAAGGTACTGAATGAGATAATCAAACAAAAAAATGCAAAACCAGAATACCCAATGGGGTAAAAAGAACAATATATTCACTGACATGAATTTTTTTTGTTGGTGTTGGTCCTGGTCTGGCTAGTGAGATTGTAAGGAATAATAGTAGAGATGATCTTGAAAGTGGTGACTTAACTGTAAAAGAATCGATGTTTAGGGGAACAAATGAAATTGTTGAAATTGTAAAGTCATTTAAGAGTAGGAGGTCCACAGGACAACTTGCATTAATGGAATTTGTTGAAGAAATAACAACTGCAATAGAGAAAAAAGAATATGCAATAGGAATATTCATAGGTCAAAAAAAAAAAAAGCATTTGACACTGTCGATCATGATCTCTTGTTAAAGAAGATGCATATATATGGAGTCAGAGGGATGGCACTGTCTTGGTTTGGCAGTTACCTGGAGAGTAGGTATCAGTGCATACAAATTAATAGCAACTTCAGATCTCAATTCAGAAGGTCAGTTGTGGGGTTGCCGTGGGCTTGGTACTGGGACCAATGTTGTTTATATTATATATATAATCAGCATATGTAAAGTTTCTAAGTTATTAAAAATGATTGTGTTTGCAGATGATACAAATCTACTCTGTTGTGGCAATAACTTTGAGCAACTCATGGTTACAGTTGAGATGGAATTGAAAAAAAAAACTACAGAGATGGTATGATTACAACAAGCTAACATTGAACCTAAATAAACAAAATGTATTATTTTTGGAAATCGACCAATCAACTCAAAAAGGAAACTCATGATAAACAATGTTGTCACTGAAACTGTGTCTGAAATCAAATTTCTCGTAATAATAATTGATAATAAATTGTGCTGGAAGCCACATATAAACTACATCAAAACTAAAATATCAAAGTCAATTGCAGTATTATGCAAAGTTTAAGATGTTCTAAACCAAGCATCACTATACACCTTGTACTGCTCCTTTACACTTCCATACATAAGCTACTGTGTGGAAGTGTGGGGTAAGACGTAAAAAACAAACACATAGGAAACCAATCATTATCCTTCAAAAAAGAGCAGTAACAATTGTTAAAAGAACCACTTACAGAGAAACAATGAATCCACTGTTTATCAGGTTAAAAGCTCTAAAATTTAACGATTTGGTCGAATTCAAAACACTTCATCTTATGTATAAAGCCAAAAATAGATTATTACCCAGCAGTATCCAAGAGTTGTTTCAATTAAAAGAAAATCGTTACAGCCTGAGGGGAACCAATATATTCAAGAAACAACTAGTAAGAACAAATACTAAATATCATTGTATTACAGTCAAAGGAGTCACATTATGGAATAATTGTAACAAGGAACTGAAAACATGTACATCATTAAATAAGTTCAAACGACTGTTCAAAGACAACTGTCGAACTGTCTATGGGTGGTATATTTGACTTCTACACATAGAACACTACAACCACGGTTGATATCAAGCATTTTTACTGCAGGGCGTCATTGGCCCCTGACGGCGTCTGGACCCCGGTGCAGCTGCACCGCTTGCACTGCCGATAGTTATGCCAGTGCATGTATATATATATATATATATATATATATATATATATATATGTATATATTAGGGCTGCCTGGCGATTAAAAAAATAATCTAATTAATTACAGGATTTGTAATTAATTAATCTAATTAATCGCATTTTAATCTCATATCTGCTAAAGGCACCCAAATAAAGAATTTGAATTCTAGGACATTACAAAATTGTATTGCGTGACTAATCAATTGAATACACTAAGAAGAGAAGAACTTGCCGTTCAAAGGCCCTAGCAACAATGTGGTCGACTCGCTCCCCTGAGTTGTCCATGTCTGTTGTCACCCTGCTTTGACTCGCGACTAGGGCTGTAACGATACAGCAAACTCACGATTCGGTTTGTATCATGATTTTTGACTCACAGTTGGATACAAACCTCGATTTTTTTCTTTCCAAATTCAACATTTTATTTATGTAACATTTTAAATAACTTACTTGTCTGATAGTATCAGAGGTGCAGTATTGTGAAGGGCGTGTCTATCTGATGGTCTGTTAACTGCACAGATCCCTCACTCAACTTAATATAGAGAAACGTCCCACAAAACAACGTTACAGAACCAAACTAAGGTAACGTAGTAACTGTAACTGTCTTTGGCAACAAGCTAAAAATACCACAGCTGTACGTTGAGAAGCGTCCTTCCTCCCGCCTGTCCTACAGACTCCTCATCATATTTCTGCCATGCGTCACCGGCAAAAAAAACTTTACCTCACCAAGTGTTTCTGGTAAAAAAAAATCTCTGCG
>CAEMYA010000115.1:118003-164229 GCA_903131615.1 Diplodus sargus
GCAACATCATCTAAAATCATAATTTATCCAAAATGATTGAAAATGATGATCACAAAGGTTTAAATAATGACAGTGGGTCCAGGTATATGTGATAACAATGTGTAGTGGGCAGTGGAATAACTATAAATTTCCGTTTGCGGTAACTGCTGACTCAGATAAGGGATGAGATTAAATAGATTCTGGAACTTAGCCTGGTCTGGAGCAGGCTAGCTCCACAGAATAAATCTCCATGGTAACTTATACCATAACATATCCTACTGCCTCCTATCCCACTTTTGTGCAACCAGATCACGGATAAGTTGAGCCAGGATAACCAAGATATCCCGGCTTAATCCCTTATCCTAGTTTTGTGCAACGGGCCCCAGGAGTGCAGGGGAACACAGAGACTAAATACACAGACGCTGATGACAAGACGAGGAACAGGTGAGGTGGACCAACAGGTGAGATAACGAAGGGGAGGAGCACATGAGAACATGAAGGGAACAAAGCAATATACAGAGGGAGCCAGAGGGAACATAGGAAAATAGACAGGAGAACTTAAAGGACACATGAGGGCAAAAACAAGACACAAGACAAGAAACAAAAACATGGAAATCAAATACAAGAACACAAGACAAAACCAGACAACACAATGAACAAGAATCTACAGACATGACAGTATGTCCATGTACAAAAAGGTCTAAACTGTAATACAAATAAAAGTTTTTTATTTTTTACATTGCAATGTTTTGATAAAAACTTTGCTTACACATTAGATTTTCACATTGTAATTTTTTTTGTGTTACAGGTCAACTTTGACAGCTATAAAGCCATTGTGTCATTTGTCTATATCGGAACCTGGTTAGTAGTGAATACATTTGTATAATATAATTGTGTTCAATTATTTGCTGGATGATGTATGTACATTTTAATTGATATTTTTTGTGTTTCCTAAGCTTACAGTACATCAATGCAGCAGAGGGCAGCGTGTATTTGGTTGATCCAGCAACCAAATCCAATGAGCAGGGGGAGTCGGACAATGCTGCGCAAAGATTCCGGTACTTATTGTCTTACAGCTAATCAGCATAACTACCTAGAATCTTTTTTTGTTTGTTAGTAGTGGTAATAACACAAGGAAAAGGTAACAGGCATTTTCAAAGGGCTTGAAAAGTGTAATAGAAGAATGTACATGCAAGTTCCAGATGGGCAATTTGATCAATGTTTAACTGACTTCCATGTTTTCCTCGCATGTCAGTCACTCACATTTAAGATGCAAGGAAGACCTATAAGGGAAAATGTTCTGCTTGCACATTTGTTTTATAAATGACAGCTCCTTCCCTTGCCGCATCACTTGCTGTACATGTCCTCAAGTAGACTTCAAATGCCAACATGTGAGTCAGCACTTGTCAACATCATTTTTAAACACTAACTTTAGGTATCACGTTTAAACGGAGGCTACAAACGTTGGGATGTGGGACCCAAACAAATGTATAATGTCCCACGGGCCTGAGCTCATTAACCAGAACACCGACATCAATAATTTCAGGACTGAACAGAAATCATCTTAACCCTAAATTAGGCAGTAGTTAAACTGATGGGCACATTACAAATGTACAGCAGTAGTGAGAGGAGTAACGTGTACCACAATACAGCAAAAGTATGTAAGGATCATTGAGAAATGTGCACAGAAATACTAATACTTTAGATATTTATGCATATCAGGATGTCGTATCAAGCCAAAAAGGACATATAAGGCACTTTTGGAGATGACCCATTACATGATGCAATGTCTTTATATAGTGCAACATGTTTTTCAGTCTTTCAATATCCAATCCATAAAGCTGTGGTCAACACCATTGTCTTATATTGTGTACACACTGTATATGTAAGTACAGTCATCATTAAAGTCATTGTTCACACAGAGACTACTTCAAAATGAGGAGGATCTGCCACAGTAAAACAGACTGGGTGGACATAAAACTGAAAGGGGCTGTCATGCACCACCCAGTCCAACAGGGCGGCAGCAGTTGTGGTTTCATAGTCACCATGGTGAGATTAAAATTAAAGAGAAAAATCTTTGTAGTACAGCTATCATGTTAGTCTTAACATGTTACTATTTAGTTATTAAATATACATAACATATTGTGTCATTATTTAGATGGCGAAGGCAGTCATGGAGGCCTTTCCACAACCTCCAATGATGATTTTTGGAACAACAAAAAAAGAAATGGCAGTGCAGCGCAAATATTTTGCTCTGTAAATACTGAAAGCCTCAGGTGTGTGAAAGCAATTTGTACAGTAAATGTATTGTGTTGATGTTGTGTTCAAGATCTAAAATGTGCATTTCTGTATTAGTGCTTAACACAGAAACCAGCTGTGCTATGTGTGCAGCAACGAAACCACCTGCTCCAGGGCCTTCCTTCGCTGACTGTGTAAGGATTAGTTAACTTCCTTTCAGTAAATTTAAGCATTTTATCTAAATTGAGCATTAGAGAGTGATGACAGTAAATGAAAGTGGAGAGAAAAAAAAGGACTTTTAAAAAAGGCCTCAACCAAGTGTACTCGTTTTACTGTTCTATGTGCCGACATAATAATGCACATAATTGAGATATAATTTTATATAGGTTATATATTAAATTATTTTTTTGTGTGGAGGGGAAACAAAATGCTGTATGGAATCTGTAGCAGTGTCTGAAAGGTAGTTCTACTGTAAGATAAAGATAAGGGTGTGAAGACCAGAGCCAGGGGGTAAGATCATGCCCATACACACACACACACACACACACACACACACACACACACACACACACACACACACACACACACACAGTGGGTGCTTTTCATTATGCTAACTTTTTTCCCATAGCTTTCCTCAGTCAGATGTCTTCCTTGTGTCTCTTCTAATTAAGTATTTGAAAGACAAATATGAGGAAGACACAGTAGGTACAATGGTGTTTAGCATTTAAAAGTAATTCTGTTCTCCTTTTACAGATTCAGTGTGACAGCTGTTGCAGGTGGTTCCACATACAGTGCATACAAATGGACACAGCAGAGCTGCAAAAGAAGAAGAGTGTGGACTGGAATTGCATGGTGTGTGAAAAGTAAAAAAATAGGATTGTGTAGGATTTGTTGTCGAGGTCAAATATACCACCCACTCCTCCCTCTGATCATTGGACTGATTTGGCTATTTAGAAAAAAAACAACAAACAATATAACTACTCATTCATATTTCATTTGTAACACTACAACCCTTTCATTGTATATTGTATATATTTCACATTTTCTACTTTACTATTTTATTATTTATTTTTATTTTATTGTGTACTTTAATGTTTTATTTTATTTTATTTTAGTGTCAACTTTAATATTTTATTATATTTTATTTTGATGTCTACTTTACTATTTCATTTTATTTATTTCATTTTCTATTGTAGTGTTTCATTTATACATTCATATTTATCTCTTGTTTCCATTCATGCTTTCGATTTGTATTTTTCACGGAGCATTGGAACAAAAACAGTTTCCCCCTGGGGATTAATAAAGTATTCTGATTTAGAATCTAGATCTGAATCTGAATCCATATCCAGGAATTATTGAGCAAAGTCAATTTACAGTAACTCAAATATGGTGCAATATGCAATCTCTAGGTATAAATATGTGACTTTTATTGTTAAATTTCTCCACAATGCTTCAGTAAAAATGCTTGATATGAAGTGTAGTTGTGGTCTTGGATGTGTACAAGTCAAGGATACCACCCATAGACAGGAAGTATTGAGCAAAGTGTTTTTACAGTATGTCAAACAGAAGAAAATATGTATTCTCCAGGTATGATTACGAGCCCTTTATACTTGAATATCTCCACATCGGTGCAGTAAAAGTGCTTGATATGAAGTGTAGTTGTAGTGTTCCATGTGTAGAAGTCAAATATACCACCCATAGGCAGGAATTATTGAGCAAAGTGAAATTACAGTAAGTCAAATATGTGCAATTTTTGGTTAGAAATATGGGACTGTTATACTTGAATTTTTCCACATTGCTGCAGTAAAAGTGCTTGATATGAAGTGTAGTTATGGTGTTCTATGAGTAGAAGTCAATAGACAGGAATTATTGAGCAAACTGAATTTTACAGTAAGTCAAATTACAGTAATGCTGAGAACACTTGTACAGTCAAAATGTTTGTGCGGCTGATTTGACCATGGAGAACGGAACAATGGCTGGCTTGACCACAGTAGCATACTCTGGCTGGTCCTCTCCTGCCCGCCGCTGCTGTCTTCACCTTCAAACTGCTGTTGCTTGATCACTGCTGTGTCAGAGGACATGGAACCTACAGCAGCCCCTCCAGCGAACATGTCTGTGATTTTAGTACATTTTGCAGCATCTACAGTGAGATTCTTCTCTTAGCACGCAACTTTTCTTTCTCTTTGGTTGTTCCATGTTGTCACTCCTCGCGCTTAACACTTTGAAACCAGCAGAAGTTACAGGTGACAGCGCAGGGAAGGGGTGGGGCCTCTGTCATACTATATCCTGATTGGCTCAGTCCACTGTCTATATTGAGGATGGAGTAATGGGCCACCCCCTCTAAACTTTGCACTTAGGAAAAAAAAGAGGAGGGCTGAGAGATTTCATTGGATTGGCCCAATATCCTTCTAGAAAATCAAACTGATGGGCCGTTGCGGTTGATGTAAATGATTTATAATTAACTTTTTTGATTAAATTATGACAGTTGGTCCACTGGGCATTGCCGCTATGCCAGATGGCCAGTACATGCCTGAAACCTGAATATGTTTCATATTTCATATTCACTTTAAAGTATCCACCTTTTGCTTTGATGGCAGCTGTGCTCAATCTTAGCATTCTCTTGATCAGATTCATAAGGTAGTCACCTGGAAGGGTTTCAAACAGTGTTGAGGGAGTTCCCAGAGGTGCTGAGCACTTGTTTACCGAAACTCATCCCAAACCATCTCAACTCGGTTTAGGCTGAGTGGTTGTGGAGGCCAGGTCATCTGATGCAGCACTCCATCACTCTCCTTCTTGGTCAGATAGCCATTACAGAGCCTGGAGGTGTGTTTTGGACCAGTGTCCTGTTGAAAAACAAATGATGGTCCCACTAAGTGCAAACCAGATGGGATGGCATGCAGGTGAAGTGTGCCTTGAATTTTCGAATAAGTCACTAAAAACGTCATCAGTAAAAGCACCCCCACACCATCACACCTCCTCATCTATGCTACTCAGTGGTAACCAATCATGTAGAAACCATCCTCTCACCTGGGTGGAACCAGAAATCTCAAATTTGGACTCCTCAAACCTAAGTCCAGATTTCCACTGGTCTAATGTCCATTCCTTGTGTTTCTAGGCCCAAGCTCTTCTTCTGTTGTCGTTGATCTTCCTCAGTAGTGGCTTCTCTGCAGCAATGCGACCGGGAAGGCCTGTTTTAAAGCAGTCTCCTCTGAACAGTTGATGCTGATATGCGTCTGCTACTTGAACTCCGTGAAGAATTTATGTGGAGCAGCACTCATGAGAGCCAGCTTCATCATGTGTTTGACGATTTTCGCAATTGCACTTGAGGATACATTCAAAGTTTTTGATATTTTCCAGATTGACTGACCTTTATGTCTTCAAGTAATGATGGTCTGTTGTTTCTCTTTATTTAGCTGTGTGATTCTTGCCAGGATATGTATTAGAAAAGTAGATGAATAGCGCTATTCACTGTATTCAACTGTGTACCAACCCAGCTTTACACAACACAACTGATGGTCTCAAACACATTAAGAAGGCAAGAAATCGCACAAATTAATTCGAGTCATACCTGTTAATTGAAAATCATTCCAGGTGACTACCTCATGAATCTGATTTACAGAATGATAGAAGTGTGCAAAGTTGTTATCAAAGCAAAAGGTGGCTACTTTGAAGAATATAAAATACAAATCTTATTCTGATTTGTTTAAGAATGTTCAGTTTATTGCATCGTTCCATGGGTTCTTTCTTAGTTTGAATGTCTTAATTATTGATCTACAATTTAGAAAATAACAAAAAATAAAGAAAAAAAACAGAATGAGGAGGTGTGTCCAAACATTAGACTGGTAGTGAATATGAAACTTAATTGTATAAATAATTGAAATTATTGACATTTTTTCAGTTAAATAATGACACTCACAATTCAGCCACTTTAATACATTTATTGTATTTTCCAAATTCACCTGGTTACTGCAGATTTTCACTAAGTCCCATCTCCAAAATAGACCTTTCATGTTCATCATAACAGCTACTTGAGGTTTGTGTAAAATTAACCTTGGAGTTACAATATCTACAACTTCTTTCTACTCTGTGAAGAGCACAAAGTACCTGAAGAACATTGTTTTTAAAGATTAGTCTGACATTGTGGTCATTCTGCTTATTCATTTATTACTGAGTTACCATTTTAATAGCTGTGCACTAAGTCTTAGGCGTCTGCTCACAGTCCTACATGTAAATGTCTTAGCTTACAGACTTGGGGCACAGTGAATCATCTACTCTGGCTCTGTCTAAAGCATCAAAATACAATTACGAGCAACTCTTCAATTCTTAAACCATTTAGATTCAGCGTTGGAAGTTCTCTGTACAATTAAAATTCCTTACTAAACTTAAAAAATCATATTTTTACAATATCAACAAAGCTTTACAGGTGCATCTTCCAGTATAACCTAAAAATATTCCTAATGCAAGAGGAGACATCATCCTCTGTATTTAAAGGACACATTGCATCAAAGAAAAAACAAACAGATCCCTTCTAAAACAAATGTTCTCAGATTATATTATCAAAACCTTATATCTCTCAGAGATAAATAACGCTACCCTACTCAGTGGAACACGATGTCATCTTGAAAGTCCACCTCATTGGATTTTGTGTACATTTTTGACATGCTTTTTCAGGTGGCCTGACTGTGTGAAGTGCTTGGGGCAGTGTGGGCAGGCATGTGGTTTCTCCCCTGTGTGGATATACTTGTGCCTTTTCATGTTATTGAAGTCTAAAAATCCTTTCCCACAGTATGGACACCAGTGTCTCTTCTCCCCATTATGCCACCTTAAATGCACATTCAGGTCTACCCTCCTTGTGAATTTCTTTTCACAAAGGTTGCAATGGAATGGTTTCTCTCCTGTGTGGATACGTATGTGGGCTTCCACATCTAGCTTTGTGAAGCATCCTTTGTTGCAGATCTGACAGACAAAAGGTTTTATCCTACTGTGCACCATCTGCAGGTGTTTCGTGAGGCCAAAGCGGTAGACAAAGCCCTTCCCGCACTGCTGGCAGACATGGATCCTACCATTCCGGTGCACCCGGCCATGCCTTTTTAGACCCTTGGAGTCTACAAAGCGCTTCCCACAGAGCGTGCATGAGAAAGGTCGCCGTCCTGTGTGGAGACTGACGTGGCTTTCTAGGGCGGCACTGCTGCTGAGGACGCGACCACACTCTCCGCACTGGTTTTTGAGCAGACGCCTTCCTATGACTGATAAAGGCTGTAACGGCGATACAACAGGGGGTGCTTTGATGGGTATTGGGAGGAGAGAAACACTGTGGGGGTAAACCTGTATATTACACTGGGATTTGGGAGATACCATCTCTTTCTTAACAGATGAGTTCACTGATCTCTTTGCTCCTGCTGGGGGTGTTTTACTGGCTTGCAGTCTTGGAGGAGTCCACACAGCTTTAGCTGTACATCTTTTTACAGCCTTACAGATAGCATGACTCTCTGCTAACTGGCTTGTTTTAGCTCCACTCTGCAATTTTGCCTGATTGGAATTTCTTTTAGCTATGGTTTTTGCTTTTGCGTTTTTAGCCAACTTCTTCGCATTCACCACTCTTAAATTCTTTTTAAGAGTGGCGTCACCTTGAATTAATCTGGATTTCTTAATAGATGTAGATTCCCGAGTCTTTCTCAGACTGTTACCGTCTTTAGATAATTTAGGCCCCCTAACACTTGGGGAATCAGATTCATTCTCGGTATTTTTCGTACTAGCACCATCTGCAGCTGCACTACAAGTCCTTGGACTACAGGGACTAGATTCTGCTTTAATCGGTTTGGTGCAAGAATCATCTTTAGCTAAGGTGCACCTTCTACGGCAGAAAGAAGTTGATTCGCTGGTAGACATTCTAGGGGTAGAACAATTTTTACTTACACCAGATATACTTGGATTGACTGATGTAGATTTAGTCCTTTCAGGATCAACAACATCTGTACTAGAACTAGACCTCTTAGATCTTAGAGAAGTAGTTTTAGTATTAGGGCTAACACCATTTCTAGTTGAACTAGCCCTCCTTGTGAGCAGATTGTTTCTGGGCTTTTCAGGAGTAGCATTTTCTTTAGTTGAGCTGGACCTCCTCGGACTAACAGAGGTGGATTGTTCATTTGTGGAAACTACACCATCTCTATCTAAACCAGACCTCCTTGGACTCACGGGAGTTGCTTCACTGTTGGGCTTAGAGCTCCCAGGACAGGCAGATGTTTCACTAACAGATAGTTTAACACCATCTTTAAATAGTCCAGGTTTCTTACGAGTCATGGGAGTAGGGTCAGTAGTTGTAGTAGTAGTAGTACTAGTTGTCAGAGTTGTAGAATCTTCAACTGCTCCTGGGTATTTTGGGCGCATTGGAATACTATCTGTGTTTTCATCATTGAGACAATCATTCTCCAATCTGAGTTTCTTGGGGCTTACGGTGTAGTTCGCCGTTTCTGTGAGTGGTTCTGGATTTGAATCAGTTCTTTTAGCTTGTAAATGGGTTTTGATGTGACTTCGGAGCTGGGCCATGAGGGTAGTTTGCTGTAACCTTTTCTTGTCACTGATGCTGCTCTCTGCATGGGAAGTTTCTGCTTCTACAGAGTCGGAGGAGGCCTTTAACATGAAGGAAATAAGAAAAATATATTCAGATAATATACATGCAGAACAATCACAATAATACCCTGAACACAGAAATTCCAGTTAATTATGAAACAATCATGCACAAGATGACCATAAATAAAAACAAACTCCATTTCAACTTCAGCAAAACTTCAACATTTTCTTTTTACACAACTTAAAATGCTGGGGTTTGCTTTCCTATCACAAAGGTGAGTATACATGGATTATTCTGTGTCTGGGTAACCAAAATAGGCTACCTGAATGTGTAGTAACTAATGCAAACATTATTTTATAATTATAAAATAAATATAATTCACAGCAAACATACTGTTAAACAGACTGAGAAGAGTTAAGTGATCCGTACCTCTTTGGTGTCTTGTGCTACAGGTGATACTGCCAGTTGTGCCAGGAACTGGGTCTTACTCATCTGTGAATGGGGGTCAGATGTATCCTTTGTGTTTTTCGTGGGGGTCACACACACAGAAGCAGCTGACCGCTTCTCTCCTATTGGTTCGTCAATAGATAACTCATGATCTTCCAAATTAGAAGACGTTTCACCGGCTAAACCAGATGCAGCTAAAGGATCAGTCACGCTGGTGGCTATGGGAGTTGGCTCCTCCAAACTAATGTGGTTTTCAGAGGATAATATCTTTTCTTCAATATCATTTGACTCTCCTGATATCCGAGTGGTAAACACAGACATAGCAACAGAAGTTTCTTTTAAATTGGGACAGCTGTCAGTAGATAGCACAAGCGTATCTGATGGTTGTGTCGATGTGATAAACGCTAAAGGTTTCTCTTGTGTGGCATCTCGTTTCAAAATGGACTGAGAGCCAGCTGATCCACTTGTAGGCAGTCTTGAAACAAAGACAGACTCTTCAGTTGTAATTGGAAATGGGAGCCTTGATAATCTGACCACAGCAGGGAGTTTTTCCTTAGTTTGCAGGTTTGTCAAAGTCTTCAAACTGTCAGATGTATTATCTCTCTTTTGCAACGAGATTGGGGTCACACCATTTAAGGCGGTTTGTGTATCCTCAGAAACGCTCAACTCCTGCGTCGAAGAAATTAACTGCGATGTTGACACCAGAACGGGGGCAGCTGATCTGCCTGGATCCTGCTGTGCTGTCAAAATCTGTGCCTGTTGTTTCCTTGATGCTGCAGCTGACACCTGTCTTAGAATTGCAGTGCTTATTTTGTGGGGTAGTAGAGTCCCTG
Organism: Diplodus sargus; assembly: GCA_903131615.1. Lineage (NCBI taxonomy): Eukaryota > Metazoa > Chordata > Actinopteri > Spariformes > Sparidae > Diplodus > Diplodus sargus. The sequence goes on from CAEMYA010000115.1 coordinate 128,072, forward strand.
AATACAGGCCTTTGGAGGTGCTGGTGGACTTTGTGACAACAGGGAGTAATTTGCTTGTTGTTACATGTATTGTTTTCTGAGTAGCAGAGGAAGAAGAGGGCATTTCAACAGGTAAGCCTGCAGCTGTACAACCTTGGCGTTTACTTTTATTTTGTGTAGTAATAACTGTTGATATATCACTAGGAAGTTGGTTTGGAGACTGTTCTGCAATCTTGCAAGACATGGATGAGAATGCTGGTCTTGGCACGATAACTATTTTATGAGGTAATGCTTTACCCCGGCCAGTGGTTGCTACTGATGTTATCAGAGAATGGGGATGGAGTTGCTCAAATGACTGCACAGTTGTTTGAGCAGCACTTGGTGGGGGCAATGAAGATAGAGACAGTGTATGTTGTTTTGGTTTGACAACATTAATGTGGGCCTGAGCTTCACTGGTTGGAGGGGCACACTGCGTCTGGGCTCGTTCTTTTCTTTGCGGAGAGAAGCTTCTATTGTCTGGTAGTGACTGGTTCATGGCCTCAACTAATAGCAGTGCATCCTGAAGAGTTACAGATGTGTGGCATTCACTCGGCTGAACTGGTGGTGCTTGTGGTGACTCAGCTGGTAAAGTGTTAAGTGTTTCAACTGCAGAGGAAGCTTCAGTGGATGGAGCCTGAATTGTGCCCTCCTCCATGTCCATGGAGAGTTGCTGAGTCTCAGATGGTTTTTCCTTTTCAGAGGAACATCTTCTACTTGAGCACACTACTGAAGCTGCCAAAGAACCAACCTTACTGTTCTCTACATCTTCTAAAGAAGTGTCTGCTCTCTGCTGATTTGATGAGGTGATAACTGATGAAGACAGGGATTTTTCCTTCATTTGCTGTTGCGCATGTTTTGCTTTCTTCGGTGGCCGTCCTCTTCCACGTCGTATTTGCAAGCCAGGCTGGGAACAAGCCTCAACTTCTGGCAGACTATCTTTTAATGATTCACATGCTTCTCTGTTGTTTAGTGGTACTGGTTGTGCCAACTGGTCCTGTGTAGATTGCACATCTGTATTTTGTTGCAGAGTAACATCACTTTGCTCGTTAACTGACATTTCACCTTCTCTTTGAGATTGTTGGGATGCAACTGGTGACTGCAGATGCTCGGATGTCATGAGTTCTCCCTGTTTACCAATTTCTGCCATCTTCTGACTGACTTCAGACTTTTCTTCTAGGTCATCTTTTACTGCAGCGAGAGAAATTACTAATGAATGCTCTAGTTCAGATGACTGGTTCTGGGCTCCTTGTGAACCACTATATGTCACCAAAATGGGTAGGTCCATGGCCACTTGGGTCTCTTTGTGTATTTGAGGCAAGGATGTACCTCTAGTCGAGCATACTGTGTTAATAATAGGACCTTCATTTTCAGTTCCACAAGGAGAGAACCATGGTGAATCTAGGAAGATAAATATCAAATGTGAGAAGAAATGAAAATATGAGAATGGTGAAAGGTAAACCTTTACAAATTCAGTCTGCTTAATTAAAACTTCCAAAAGATCAAACTTTATTTAAATTAAAAAAAGAAAAATCCCCACCTGCTTTATCTCTCAAGACTTGCCTTGATGCCACAGTGGATTCAACTTCTTCTTGCTTCAAGACAGACTGCACAGAAGAGTCATTATAAGCGTTATGTAGAGGGGTGACAAAACCTTAAATGTCAAGAGGACACAAATGGAAAAATAAATGGGTTAGCTGCCAAATAAACACTCACCTCCTGTTTGACAAGTATAAATGCCATCTGAGAATTTCCCTCTCCTTGGCTCTCATAATCGTGCTCCTGCAAAGCATAATGCACCTCCTCATAACTGCGTTGTTGCCTTTGGTTTTGCAATGATGAAAGCCGCAATGGTTGGCATTGCTCTACCAGCATTGCGCGAAGAGGAACAAGGTCTGTAAACATAAACACACAAAAGCAGGTGATATTTAAACACTGTTACTTTTAAATATTGCCAGTGTTTATTGTGAGTTGAATGCATAGTTGCATTATAATGTCTTAATCTTAATATTAGGAAATCTGAGTGTCGTCTGCATACAAATAGAGACTAGGGTTGTCTTTTACCCTTTGAATCGTAGGCTGTCTTTGTTTCATTGAAGCTTGTCAGTGTATTTGTTTGTTGTACTGACATTCAGAAGCCCTCCTCCCAAACCCGGCTTCAGCTGGGTTGATAGGAGGGCTGGCTGTAAACACTTATTATTTATGGAAGCAGATGTTAGCTTCCAGTAAAAATGACTAAATTGTTGTGAGGCAGAAGTTACTCTCAGTGTGGGTCTCAGCAACGTCATAAAATCCAACAAAGCAACACAGCATGGAGCATCGTCACAATGTAATTCAGTTGTCTAACTGAGGCCGAACGATCAAAACAAACTGCAGACTCTCGATTATCAGCACCCAAATCCACTCAGCTCTGAGTGTTCGTGATGAGCCAAAATTTCTTCAGGGGTTGGATGATTGCGCTGCAAGCTGTGGATTCCCAACACCTGTGGTAACATCCCTGCTAGTAGGCTGGTCAGCTAGCTATAGTTTGGACTGTATTCATAAATTCAGACCCATTGAGTCTGAATTTAAGACATATACTTTTTAAGGCCTTTTCTTAGAAAAATTTTATGACATCTTAAGACTTTTTGAGGACCATTTTTTAAGGCATCTTGTTTATCACTCATATAGATGCATTTATGTATGCTGGTTATGGCATTAGAAATTAAGTTTATTAACAATAATAATTATAATAATAATATTATGTCTGTTTTTTCTGATTTTATTACATACTGTATTTTCCAGACTATAAGTCGCACTTTTTTTCATAGTTTGGCTTAAAGTCCAGGTGGGACTAATACATCAAAATATATATAGTTTAACATGTTTTTAAATGTTAATTCATACTGACTGACATGAACCAAGAAGTAGACATTACCGTCTACAGCCGCGGGAGGGCACTGTAGGCTTGTGACAACTTACCGATAACTTGTTTGTTGGACTCGCTGGCTTGCTATGTTAAGACCATTCAGCCTCCAAGGTATGTTCTTTAAGCTACTGTGTAGCTGAATAACTGTTAATGTGTTATGTCAACATACCGGACACCTATTAAGCCTGTTGTTCTGTGTGCTATTGTGTAGTTGAATAACTTGCCTTTCCAGATTAAATGTCTTTTCTTGGTCTTGGATTTTGTGAAATACATTTCTAAATAAATGCAACTTATAGTCAGGTGCGAGTTATACATGTTTTTTTTCCTCTTCATGATGCATTTTTTGACTGATGCGACTTATACTACGGAGTGACTTAAGGCAGCAACACACCGGCCCAACCGTTAGACGTCTGAAGCGTTTGGAGAGACTCGGACGAGGTCGGGAACATTTCTGTTTGGTGTGCACGGTGTGTGGGGGGGGAAAATACTGTGTGCGCTTTGTTTTTCTATGGACTCCGTTCCGTCATTCCTCGTTTTCATGCTTTGCAGGCAGTACTGGCACGCGACTAGCTGTTATCATGTCCGTTCAGGATGAATTAATTTGTGTTTGTTTGGTAATGCCTCGCTGCATGTTTAGTATGCAGCTGTTTTTATCTGAAAGTTAAGTTTTGTTTTGAGTAAAGAGAGCTGCGTGCATAAGCCTCTCGTTTACAACCCACAACACAAGCGCCAGCTGCTTATTGCATCTCACGCAAGTGCAGAACGTACACCCTGCTGTGGAGTAGGCAGCACGTCGAAATGGTGTGTTTCAATGCAAATTTTGTGCCGAACGGGTCAGACGAGAGGCAACAGAGTGGTCGGATAAGGCAGTTGGACGTCTGGGCGGTGTGAGGGGGCCTTTACAGTCCGGAAGATACGGTACTTGAAAAAATTACAAGTGTTCCTCATTAAACCATTAACTTTAGACCAAACACAACAAGCTTCCTGTTGCTTGGAGGACGCAATGCTGGAGAATATAATTCTAAACTAGCTGTAATACTGAAAAATATGTCTATACATCTGCAATAAGTGTTAACACGGACAGCATATCTATAGAGGTATATACTGATTGCCAGCTAGTACATAATGTAATATATGCATGTAATTCATCGCCAACTGAGTACTTACTCATTATCCCATGATTTCAAGTATCATTACATCATACATTAAAAAGACTGCTGAAAAACATCCCTGTTAAGTGTATTAAACACCTCTGTCTCTTTCTTAACTAATTTATAACTACCTGAACGTTGTTGAAACACTCAGGTTTCACTAAGGCGAAGTTAACGTAATGTTACTGCTCGCCAGGGCAGCATTGTATGGTTTCCCTCTCAATCTGGCTCCCACGCTCTACACTATGCTAGGCTAAGCTAATACCAGTGATACTTCAGCATACTTAACTTCGAGCTGCCGTGTGAAAGGCATATTACCACGCCTAAACCAATAACCCATTTGCGCTAAATCATCAACTAGCAGTGTCCGACATCTATATTGGAGAGGATTAGTAAGGTTACGGTAAACAGCACCGTATCACAACTCACCACACTGAACCGCCGTGTCACGTCTCTCAGAAGGGTCTCTTCGCCCCGGCGGAGGCTCGCTTTCTCTGAGGCAAACAGTCCCTTGGCCTCTCGTCCTCTCAAACTGGGTGCACCTTGCCTTGAGCTCCTCGTTCTCCTTTTTCATTTTAGCTATTTCTGCCTTCAGCTCGTCGACCATAGTTTCGAAAAGTTTCGTGGTCTCTGCGACGGCACTCTTCAGCATGCTCTCCATGACGGAGGCGTACTTCGACTGGAAATCGTCCGCTGACATTTTTGGGATGGTTTACCGTTCACCCAAATGTAAATATGACGACCGCGTAGACATTACGATTTACAACAGCGTTATTAAATACATGTTATCAGGAGCTGGCTCAACATGGCTTCCTCCTGTACAGAAACAGCTGCGGCCTCCGCTTTGTATGACGCACTTTGAGTTCTTCTTCTTGTTCTGCTTTTTGTCAGCTTCTAGATTCACACCGCCACCTACTGTACCGGAGCCTGCACTACAGGACCCACGTTACATGCGCCTGTAAGAATAAATATGAATGAACGAATGAATTTATATACAAATTTATTTCGGACATGTGAAAAACGTTGAATCATTTCCACAGGTTAGCATAATAAAATGAAAAGCATGTTGCAAAGTATATCATGTATATCCCATTCCGAAAAGGATTATATATATACAATTCAATAACTATGTACATTCATATATCAATATATTTGCATACACGCCCATATATTAATACATTATGTACAGAACACATGTACATATTCATGTCTACATGCGCACACATTTGTGTACATATACACTCACACACATACAAATATACACACATAGCTGTATATAATATACATAATATACACATTGATCAAATTTCTATATATTATTGTAAAAATTATTACCACAAATGTATATTACATAACATATTAATATTTTATTCACACAGACACAGGCATACATCTAGATCGAGAACACAGAGATATTTTAGAGATCCCCCTGTACCTTTTGAAAATCATCTCCTGGAGCCTTTTAAATACAATTTAAAAATAAAATAAAGATGAATATCTTTTATTCAACAATCTGCTGAGCACTGAGGAATCTATTATGCATGTGTATTTCTATTTCAAACTATCCCTCCCTGATGACATTTAGTTTTCTCAAGAGTGTGATTCAGTTCTGCTGATGAGAGTGGTATATTTATTAAATCCTTCATCATTTGATATAGTAATTTCATATCCTCAGATATTGTAGCTTACACTCCTCTTTGCCCCTATTCACAAATATTATTAGAGTGATAAGCCGAGCTGTTCAGTTTTATTGGTGTTTACAAAAGGATACCCACACCCTATTTGAATCACCTTCATTCTCTCTTATCCTTTGTCCATTTCTGTTTAGTTTGCATTTTATATTATTCGTTGACATTTCATATTAAAATAAATATTTTGGAAACTTCTATTATTGTTATCAACATTTTTAAGCGCTTTCTTTAAGATTGTATTGCACTATGTTACTCCCTAATTCTTTTTTGCAGTAATTGTAACGGAAGCATAAAATCATAAAATTATAATTCTGATAGTGCCACCTTTCCCCGAAAACTTACATTTCCAATCATTTCCCAATTTGTTGCTTCACAAATATTGTACCATCTTCCACATTCACTCCGTTATATCTCTCTACAAAAACCTAATGCTGCTAAGCCAAGTTCCTTAAATATATGTTATACCATTGAACAATAATCATTCCTTTTTGTGCTTGTCTGACTTTTCTCAGTTGGCTCCTTCCTCCATTTCCGTTTGTTCTTGCAAAATAATTGTTGACCGTTTTCACTTGAATTTCCACTGCTCTTCCACTGATGCAAGTATATCAATCACAACTGTCTTTTTTTACGGGAAATGTATGATTAGTACGGAAACAATAAGCTGCTGCGTGTGTGAGTAATTATTTACCATTAATGTGCACACCATTCATTGCCCAAGAAGGCTGACTCTTTATCGGAAACAACCGGAGCGATGAAGATTGTCCCACCTCGCGACCCGTACTTTAAATCTCGGAAGTGCGAATGTTTACGGAATCAGGAGGAAATGCGACAGCTCCACGGAAAACAATTTGTAACGTTAGCCCAAAGCTAAGTAGTTTAACAACGTCTGCAGTTCACACACACTGCACGCGTGTACGATATGGTAAATGTATGTTTCCGATAATAGCTCACGACACAGCGGTCAGAATCTGTGACGTTTACTCTGAATCAAAACTAGTGCTGCAAGCTAGTTAGCTAACGGTGACATGTCAAGCTACCTATTGTTTGATTAACACCAGGTTTGGCAGGATGGCGGTAACAACACGGTAAAAAAGTGGAACAACTCGCTCACATCTACAACCTGTATAACGTTGTCTACGCTGCAAACCGAGTTTAAAGGGGCAGACGTTAGCTGTGCCCGACAAGTGCCTCTACATTAAGTGCCAGACGAAAGTTGCCTTCTCTCCAGTTCACTGAGAAGAAAAAGACTGTCCGCTCACTGGTGGCACAATGGCCGAGGCTATAGTAACGTTTCAGTCTCAGCTCTCCGGAGTCATGGAGACCGTCTTCAAAGCTGCCATGTATGAGATCACCCGCCTGGTGGAGGATAGCTTTCTGGAGGAGGTGACGCGGTGCAGGGAGCAGGTGGAGTCCCTGAAGAGAAGGCTGAAGTGGTCCGAGACTCGACGGAAGGAGAGAGAGGGGGACAGACCGAGGGGGAGGTGTTCAGACTGCGGGAGAGCCGGGCTGTCCGGTGAGGAAGAACCCAGAGCGACAGGTGAGACCGTCATGTGCTGTACGATCAGACAATATTATTACCAAATACTGATTTAGTCACAGGGGTGACCTAATGCACACCTGCACTCACTAGAATTACATGCAACACTTTATAACATCCATCATTGATAAATGTAGGTATTTCACAATAATTAAATAAGTAAGTTAAGGTATATAAACATAGGTTGAGGCTTTCTAATAGTACTCCAATAATATTTATAGATTATTATGAATTGTTACTGAGATTAAAATCAATACAATTCACTTATCTAAGGTGGCTGAGCTCTGTTTGAGTTGAAAATGCATAGGTCCTTGGGAATCATTTAATAATCATACATGTGGGGGAATAATCTAGGAGACTTATCACCATTAGATTAAAGGCCCTGTTTCTATTTTTGTGTCTCACTCCCAACTCGTCAAAAACTGACGCATGGGATGACGACCTGTCCTACAATCCCAAAGCATTATTTGATTGGGGTGAGTTGGGAGTCAAAAATCAACTTCTTACAAAGAGGCAAGTGAACCAAGTTATATCAATGAACCGCTCTGCTAGTTGCAGCATGGACTCTGCGCAGGCGCTCTGATAAACTTCCGTGACTCTGGAGCGGATGCTGTCGTTGTGTGCCACGCTGTGAGCGACACAAAATACACCTTTGAATCTAATGTGAGCAGGCAGAGCATCTGGACTGAGACACAACTGTAGAAATTTAAGTGGAATCACATGTAAGTCCATCTCCCAACTTTGTTTGAATCCGATTCGCAAAACAGCATTTCATGTATTTTTTTCTCAATTTGTGGATATTTGGCCTGGCAGAAAACTCCCTGATGGACCAACTGTCCACGACCTGCGCAGTAGTAAACTAAGGGGCAGATTGAAAGAAGAGTTAACCTGAACTTGAAATATTTTTTTTTATAATCCACTCACCCTCATGTTGATTTGGTTGGTAGGAGTCAGGTAAAGTTTTGCAGTCAACAAAACATGTCTGGAGCTTCACAGCAAAACAAGCATGGCAACGTTCACCTAAACAGCTGAAGTAGATTGTGACTTGTTTTACAGTTTTAAAAAAGTGACAGAAAATATGAATAAAATGGCTCCATACAGCTTGTCTGGCATAATCCAAGTTTCTGAAAGTCTCAAGAAACTGCTTTGAAAAATGTTACGTGCATTCTTTTCTTTTAAAAAAAGTATAAAAAAGAAAATCCATATCTTCTTCTGCAGAGAGAAATCTCAAACAGGAGCGAGTGCTGCAAGAAGAACTCAACAACTCTCAGAGCACTGATGGTGAGACATGCAGTCATGAAGCAGAAGAGGCCCCCAGTGCTATGAAGGCGCCACAGGTAGCCGACGGTTTATTACATTATTTAAGCCTCAATAATAAGGTTTAATTCTTAAAAATGTGTGTCAGCACAGTCAGTGGAAATTCAGTTGTACATCTCTCATCAATCAAATAATCTCTGTGATATTTATAGTATTTTTTGTGTGTAAATTTTAAATGCGTTTGCATTCAGTCAGGCCAGCCTGTTGATGTAATACCAATCTTTTGGTTTCCCCTGAGGTGAGTAAAGTTAAACTTCCTGTAATAATGTTGTCTTTCTGCCTGTTTTGTTTGCCAGCCGGCAGGTGTGCAGGGTGAAAAGCTGGACAGACTGCTCAAGGAGGAAGCCCTGCGGATAACTCCAGAAAATACTGAGCCCCAAGAGAGATGGGGAGTCAATTTGGAAGGTCAGTGTCTTAAAATAGATTAAGGAAGAAATTATTTTTCAAGGGAATTTTAAGCAGATTAATATCCTTAATTTTCCAGTCACAAATAAGTAGAGCCAGACTGATGTATTGGTTGGCTGCAATTTTAGGAAGATATTGGCCCATTACAGACATATCGATTTAGGCGTATATGCTGTCCGATATATGAACATCATGCAGAGAATAGATGTTTGGGAAAATGTATAGTTATTAAAATTCTCAGTGAAGTGAATTGTTTCTGTAAAGTTAATGTTAACTTATGCCTCCATAACTGCACATACATATTTGTCACAAGTGTTTGATATCAGCATTGGCCCCATACCCAGTATCAACTGGGATCTACATGTTAATCTGTTGTAATTTCTACAGTACTTTCATCTGAAAATTCTAAACCAGATGTTTCTCATTACTGACCATGTTGCACATTCCACATTTAATACAGTATATTTTTCATTGTAGTCCCTGTAACCATGTATCCATCCCTGTAAGAAAATCTTTTTCTCCTCTCATTGGTCAGAAACAGAATCATCAGGTCAGCCGGGGCCCAGTAAACGTTACACTGACCAGAAGATCCCAAAGTGCCACGTGAACTGGGAAGTTGGCTTTGACCAGCGACCAGATTCGGGCCAGGACGGACACTCGGGTGACCCATCGGAACCGCTTTTCCAGAGCAGATATGCTATGGAAGACTTGACTGGCTTTGACAAGACTGGCTATGGAGACGGCAATATGATAGACATGGGTAACTTGGATGGGTTACAAGGATCACCATCCCACCTGGGCGATGATCTGAGCTACATGGGGCACTATGAGGGGGATGTGGAAGCACCAGAAGGAGCTGAGCATCAAGCTTATCAAACAGGTGCTCCGAGGAGCAGAAGGAGCGTGGTCGGTTCAGCTGCAGGCTCACCCTCAAGGACTAACATTGATGTGGGTGGAGAGTTCAGTTGTTTATTGATCAATGAAGAAGGATACCTGCAGGACCCAAATATCTTGTACCCCGTGTCTGGTGAATCAGGCAGCAGGCTGAACCTCCGAGGGCAGAGCATTCGCACGGACCCGACTTTGAACAGCACAGCGGATATGTATGGACCAACAGATGCATACAGTGATACTTTAAACCTGGGTGAGAGGTTGCAGCATCAGGCAGGAGGTCGAGGAGGGAGGAGACACACCTGTAACCAGTGCTCCATGTCCTTTGCTGATTCAGCCTCACTAAAGGCTCATAAACAGACCCACAAAGGCACCGGACAGGCGCCACCGTACTCCTGCACCCAGTGCGGAAAGACCTTTGCTCAAGCCTGTAACCTCAAAGTCCACCAGAGGATTCACTCGGGGCAGGGGCTCCACCTCTGCAGCCACTGCGGTAAAGGTTTCCCTTCTTTCTCTGACCTAAAGACACACAAATGTGGCCAGACAGGTGACAAACCTTACTGCTGCTCCGTATGCGGGAACAAGTTCAGCCGTCTCTGGAATCTGAAGTTGCACCGGAGAATTCATACGCAGGAAAAACCTCATCGATGCACCATGTGTGATAAGAGCTTCACACGGGCAGACATACTGAAGGTTCACCAGCGCACCCACACAGGAGAGCGACCATACTGCTGCACTGTGTGTGGCCTGAGCTTCAAACGCCTCGATCACCTGAAATCACATCAACGCAAACACATGACAGACCTATAAAGCTAGGCTTGGGAGAGAGCCTCAGAGCATTCAAGGTTGTTTGTTGTAGTAGATTATATAAAAATGTATGCTTTTATTTATGAGCTATTCATCGGCCATTCAAGTCATGATTATTTTCATTCTACTCTTCAGTTCAAAGTACTTTGTTTATTTCAAAAGCTTTTTTGTTGTATGAAAAACATGGGACAAAGATAGCATACATGCTTCATGTGTTTGATAAAGTATGTCCCATCTGTTGCCATTTTTTTGCTGCATATTTTGTTACTGAAAGAAGTGACCTTGAGTAAACTTGAAGAAAGGCAGAGTAACACTATTGTTGTGATTATTTCATTACACATTCAAAATAAAACTAAAAATGGTGTCTGCAATTTATTTTTTTCTCTAAATGAAACATTAAAGCAAAAGCTGTGAGTTTCAGTCGTTTTTATATCACAAGCTGTTCCTAAATTCTTATTTTTGAATCAATTAATTGACCTGAAAATCCTTGCAAACTGACATAATGGTCATTGGACCTGAGAAAGATGACATTTTCCTGAGGAAATAAGAACCCCAACCTTTACTCTCCAATAAACTCTATTGCAGGACACAGTGAGGGTGTGTATTTTCACAGGAATATTTTCATAGCAAGTATCCATTTTTTAATTAAAGCCTACAATTAAATTTACCAGCTAAGTGAATCCAATGTGGCAAAAGGAGGAGACTGGGATGGAGAAATGCCTTTGATATAGCCAGCCAAGCAACCACAGGCACAACTAGAGTTTAATGCAGCGGTCCTCAACAGGCGGCCCCTTCACTATGTTGTGGTTGGGTCGGCACGTGTATACTCGGAATTGTTTCCATGCCAACGATACACAGACAGCTGCTGCGTGCGCAATTTTTAACTTTCACTTTCGTTTTTGAAGCAGTTCTCATCAGAGTCCTGCACGGGTCTTATTTTGCCAACCCGCACCCGCCCGTACCCGCCATAATTAAAACAGCATCCGACCCGTTTTCCGACAGTAGCACAAATTACATTCCGCAACCGAGCCGCTATAAATTGATGAAGGAAAATTAGACGGACGCAATTTTAAAAAATGAAAGTAAGTCAGCGTGGGGAATGGGAGGGGGCACAAGCACGCATAAATGAGCTCTGTTCCAAGTTCACTGCTAAAAGAAAAGTGGACAGTGAAATTCTGCAATTCTAAGAGAAATGGACTAGAAAATGTGCTTTATTCTCCCTCCAACCAGCACAAAACCCATGTGCTTAATATGACAGGAGACTATAGCTGTGATGAAGATTCCCAATTTGAAAAAGCATTAGCATAGGAATTTTGAAGAGACATTTCCTCAAAATTCAGAGGTAAGAACAACAAAAATAAATGCACTGAAATCTTCATATCAAGCTGCAAGCAGGATTCTTGTCACATCTATGACATAACAACAAAAAGCAACAGAGTGCCCACTTAGAGTGGTGTGGATTTTGGGTAAGCACAAGTATTCTCAAATGCAGAAATCATAAAATAATGCATGACTGAAGTGATGGACACAATGTTTGAAGGCAAATAAAAAGAGGGAATATTCAACTATGTATTTTAATTTATGTCAAAATGGAAATTACATTTTCTTTGAGTTTGTATTTTTGTTGTTGTTTTGAATGAAAAGGACATTTTGTTTTGAATATTGCAGTATTATTACATGTGGCCTGACCGACCTCAATACATGGAACTTTGAGTCATTGAAAAAAATCTTTGTGGCCCTTTAAGGTTTGTATTTGAGTACCCCTGGTTCAATCCATGAAGCTTGATTTGTTGTCAAGCAAGATGAATTGCGCCTTGTGAGAACAGAGGCTTATAGGCCTGGTCAGTGTGGCTGCAGGTGAGGAGTATGACAGCAGAGACACATCAAGACAATCATGATCAAAAATCCTGTAAGTGTCAAGGGAAATCTATGTATTTCCCTTGACAAAAGAAAAGAAAAGTACTTAGGGTGGCATTCCAGTGTGCATTCTGCATTGGGAATTAGAGTCAGTTTAACTTTAATTTAACTTAAGATCATCGTGTCACTTTTTGTATACCTTAAAAAAAAACAGCTGTAGCGCAGGCTGCACTTTCAGGACCTTAGTTTAATATTTTATTCCCGTTTTGAAGGTTTATTCCACCCAAATAATACTTTCTGATTCATTATTTATGGGGAGTAGATAACAGCATTACTTACCACTTAAAAGGTCATCCGTCTGTCTTCAGTTGTTTTGTCTATCATATAAAACTTTATTCACTTTCAGTACTCACACTCATTTGTTGTCTCTCTTGCCCCCTATCTACCTCTCTATTAAAGACATACTGAAATACAGATACTTGACTGTACTATTTTGAGACACAAGAAACTGAAGTATCATTTATTAATGTAGTTTGTAAAAGTACATTAACTCAAATCTATTACAACAGGAATCCTTATTGTGTTGCGTGTGCTTATTAAATTAATTGAATTGAATATTGATTGAATTACAAATATATTTCGTATATATTAGAAATGTTGTTGTTATTTAAAAACAGTTCTCAGTATATTTGAAGAAAAAAGTAAAGGTATTCAAAAGGTACGGCATTTGTGAAAAAATATGTGCACAAGTACACGTAAGTGCATTAGAATGGTGTCCCAAAATACAGATCAGATACAGATACAAATCCAAAAAACAGTTAGTTGTACTTTAGTGTCTTTAGTAGCACTGATGATGTATCAGTGTGGGGGGTAATAACGTGAAAAGTTTATATATTGTTAAACCAATGTCGAAATATAAGTTTCTAGCTTTTATGAGTAAAAATCACAAAGTCATGCTCTATTTAAAATTGGATAAACAAAAATCTAATTTTTGCTTTCTTCCAACAGAGCACTGTAGGAGAGAGCGGCCAGTCTGTGTAGTTCAATAGCTTAAACATGTTCCTACGTCGAACAATGAGCTTTAGTGAGCAGCAAGCGCTTGGCGCAACCTTTGGGTTTCACTTCAGAAAACGCGTTTTGTTATTACTAACATTTTTCCTGTAAGGCCACCGTACTACCTTGGGAATGACATCACGAGCAAAAACAAGAAGTATAAGCGATGTTTGGAGGCTAGCATGGTGTAATGACTAGTGCACATGGCTTTGCTCGAATAAGCAGTCGCTTTTAGAGTGATATATATAAACTACGTGTAAACAGAGCAACACGTGTGGCTCGACTATGGTTTATGTCATTTGTTATGTTGTACGCTTTGCTACCGGTGTGACGCCGTTTACGTTGGTTAGCTAATGCTAACGTCAAGATAAGGAGTCACGTTAGCTGGCTAGCTGACATGAAGCTCACTCGTGTTATTAAACAACTCGAAGAGTATCGTAAGTCCAGCCATTTAACCGAATCCAATGAATATTAGCCACATGTGTTATTACATTAATTGACCACATGAATAATTTGACATACAGTCGAATATAGACTGCCTTGCGATAATGGTGAACAACCTAAACGACCCGTGGTAGCATTTTCAAGACAGAAAAGCGCACCTTCTCCCTCATTTGTATTTTCCCACAAACACACGTGTTACTACTCAAGTATTAGACACTGGAACCCGACACAGTGCATCATGTCGGACCTGGACACCCTCATTGTCACCTTCCAGACCCAGCTCTCGGATGTGATGGAGACTGTGGTGAAGACAGCCATGTACGAGGTCACCAGGCTGGTCGAAGACGGCTTCTTGGAGGAGGTGAAGCGCAGGGACCAGGAGGTGGAGACCCTGAGGATTCAGCTGCAGTGGGCTGAGAGGAAGTTAAGTGACCAAGAGGGGAAGGAAGGAGGGAGGATCGGAAAGTGTGTCGACTGTGCCAAGGATGATGTGGTGCTGTCCTGTGACGCTGCAGAAGAGACATTCAAAAATCAGCAGGATGGTAAGAAGAAACAGAAATGTATTTAATCAGGCATAGAAACACTCTGTATTCCCTCATACTTCTACAATACCCCTTGTTGTTTTCAGACACACTGAGTGACTGCGGTGTGAAAAAAGAGGGCGACTCCACGGACAGGTGGACGAGCAGCCGAATGGAGGTCACACCAGAGATGGCACAGGCAGCAGACAGTCTTACAGCCACTCGCAGCCCTGAAACACAGGTGGGCCTCAAGACCATCTCCCAGCAGAAGTGCTCCGTCACTGGTGCTACATCAGTGTTGTTCTGAGAGGGTTTATGAATACCTGGTCTTACAGGAAAAAACATTCTTAGAAGTCTCTCTGTTCTCCGTGCTGTTCAGGTACCAGAGGAAGACGTGTTAACTGCGCTGGATATTAAGAAAGAAGATGTGAATAAGCCGACGTGTTCCTCTGTGCATTTGAGAGTGTGGAGCGGTAGCCCGGATAGTGAGTATTACGCTGTGTTACCTGCGACCTTTGATTTTGTTGCATATTCATTTTGGCATTTTTTGTAGAGCGACCAAAGAAATCTGCAAGTGCACAGTCTTATGTACTGTGGCAGATATGCCTTGCCACTCTCCCATTCAGACAGATTTTCCTGGTTTGTGATGGGCCTATCACAACCGTTAAAGTGAAACTCTCACCAAAAAGCAACTGAGGATTTATTTGCGATTGAATATGAGTCAAACCTTCCTGTAAAAGCATAATTACGACGAAAGAGGCACTCTCAAGATTTACCGTAGTTTTGTTTTTGGGCAAGCTAATTTTCAATGGGGTTGCAGGGGCACTTTTATGCTAGCATCAGCTAGCTATTTTTAAAACACTAAGAAGGCTCGACACTACATGAAACTTTGCTCGTAGTATCACCAGGGTCTCTACACATGTGAAGGTGTTTGGACGACTCAAGTTGGTAGCTGCATCTCTGGCCCGCCGTCATCATGGCAGACAAAAAGTGTTGATCCCAGAGTGCGACCTGAATGGCAGGCTTGAGGAGCGGTCCGCCATTACTCTCCTGCCTGAAAAAGTGTTTCAGAGAGGCAAAAGACTCAGAGCCATGAATAATAAGTCATGAGGGCTGGGCCGATGAATGATGCCATCGTTGCCATTGTTGTTTGTGATATGTGAGGACAGGAAATATAAAGAAGTAGGTTGCCACTCAGTGCACTAATATTACGTTTCCATGTCCCATTTCATAATAATAATTTCTTATAAGACCAGCTCAGTTAGGCGAACCCAAGACAATTTGTGGCAGCAGGGTTCCTATCCCACATGCCGCTGTTTCTCTCAGTAATGCCGTTTTTAGCTGGCTTGTCTAGTTGGCCAACGTTGTTTTGTGCATATAAGGCTGAACAAAGCTAAGTTACAGACACATGGTGTGGAGACGAGGATGCTTATAAACCTGGAAGACTGATGTATGTCAGTGGTTACAGGAGTTTCCTCTGCTGGGTGAGACAGTTGGAGATTCATGTCAGAGCAACGTAGGGAACAGCGACGGCTACAGCGGTGAGCTAATACGCAACTGCTGCCGTACGACAACACTGAGGGGACACACTGCCTCAGATTCGTGAAACATTAATGTCCACATCCATCACCATGTATCACTGGAGACATCGTCATATGCCAATTCGGTAGACATCGCTCAACCCTATAAATCATCCATATTTGCCCACTACATCTTAGCCTTTTTTTCTTCAGGGATGCATAAACTATAGGATATAAACTTATTTGTATAATAGAAAAATGGGAAATCATTATTGGTTATGTGTATGGGCTGAAAAAATCCATATCATGCAACCAACTTTGTGCATTTAATATTACCACTGTACAAAACTTTGTGCTCGGTATGAAGCCTTAATAATTTTCCCAGTAGCTCGAAGACCCTAGAATTCATTTACCACTCTGGCTTTTAGATAGAAAGGTTAATATCTTCTCATGCAGGCGGTTTTTCAAATTAAAGTTATAAAAATGATTTCAGTAACATTTTGTTTTCGGACTAAAATACTGATCTGACAGCAGTAGCTGTGGGAGCAACCAACTTGCTCTCTTGGTAAATGTCTGCCAACAGAAAAGGCATTTGAAGACATTTATATAACTTTTGTTTTCATTAATTTTCCAGGCGGAGCAGGACCTCAATCACACAGTGCTGCTGAGAAGATTAAGGCACAACCAAAAGAGACTCAAGAAATCAGCGAGGAACTAGTGAGGAACGTCATTAAGCACGACACACAGGTCTCTACTGCGTATGTCTTTCCTGAGGAGCAGGAGGAAACCCAAGTTCCATCTTTAGAGGTGGATGTTCTGGTTGCTCCAGGTAGAGATCAGATTTCATCTTCAGCGCTCCCCACGGTAAGACCGCAAAACAGTGATGCGTTAGGTGTGACTATCAAGCAGGAGGTTATCGATGATTCTGATGTGGAAAGCGAGCGTAAGATAAAGAGAACAACAAAGTCTGGGATGACATCTTTTCCGTGTTCAGTTAGACAACATAGGGTGAGTTCAGTACCACACAAGCAAAACCACTTTTCCCACAAAGCCACGGTGCAAGAGGTTATGAAGCTGCATTCCAAAGTGGGTGCCGGTCTCAGATTGCAAGCTGCTATACAGCACCTGCACCGACCGATGAAAAGGCCCCCCCACGCGCTCTCGAACAACACCGCCGCAACTCTGTCTGTAGCCCACTCTCAGGTTATGAACTTAAATCCCCTCAACAGAATCCCCTCTACATCTAAAGCCGCTGCTGCTCCTTCACTCTCAGTCCAGCGAGTTCACCTGAGTGACAAGCAGGCAGCAGCACATACCCGAACTGGTGCCCCCTGGGTCAACATCAAAACCCAACTACAGTCGGCAAACTCCCTTCACACCAACCCCTTACCCCACCCAGACTCTCTCCCTCACACGGGCCCCAGACACCTCCTGCGCTGTGGCCAGTGCGGGAAGTGCTTTCCGCACCCCAGCAACCTAAAGGCCCACTTGCAGACTCACACAGGCGAGCGGCCTTTCTGCTGCTCCCTCTGTGGACGCAGCTTCACCAAGCTGAGCAACCTGAAGGCCCACCGACGGGTCCACACCGGAGAGAGACCATACTGTTGTTTGGCTTGTGGCAAACGCTTCACCCAGAAGTGCAACCTGAAGCGCCACCAGAGGATTCATCTGGACGTATGATGGTGGACAGCCAATAAAAAAAGAGTTTGGTGTGTGTGTTTCCCTTAGATTAAGATGCTGTGTACTACAGTTGCTGTGATGCTTTGCAAAAGTGCTTCTTGTGTCTCTTGAAGTGATTGTCCTGAATTCTTCCGTGCATTCCAGAAAGGTTGATCTACTTTACAAAGATGTTGTAGTGTTATGGAGGATACAAAGCAGTGTGCTGTGAAATGTATCACGCACACAGAGAGGTCAAGTGTGATCAATAAATAACTATTTATTCTGTGAATACTCAAAATTCTTCTGTTATATCAGCTGCACCATGCCTGTGAACACAAAACACACTTACTTTGTATTTGACCAAGGACCAGGGCTGGTATTTATCAACCCTGAAAGGGACAGATGAAAGTAATTCACACACTCTATCGACCAAATTATTTACAGCTTTACTCCTACAGTACATTTTAAAGAGCTCCAGATGTGTCTAAAGTTGGTGAAAAGTAGATCTTAGATAGCTGCAACATAGAAACAGGTGAGCACACACCTACTAATATATGTTTATCATTGGTGTTGACTTACAGTAAGTCAGAGGAAGCATTATAATTCAGAGTAGTGCAGTTTTAGCCTGTTACATGTTTTCAGTTACAAGCATTTCATAGGAAATGACAATTTGTTTTTTTATTTATTTTGTTGATTGTCTTGTTTTGCTGTGTCCAATTTCATATTATTTTGTACCTATTTATGTATTTACATATTTTAAATATATTTTTAATTTGACGTGTTAATTGCTATTTTTTGACGATTCAAAACATTAAATTGACTGTTTAAAAAGTAAGGATTGATGATTGATTGATTTTTTTACTTGTTAAAGTGTGTTTACAGGTCTTGTGAAAGAATTTGTTGAAAGCCTTTTGTGGCTCCTGAGGAAGCTGCATGTAATCTGATAAATAGTCTCTCGTGATGTCACTCAGTGGCTAAGTTTCATTGTGGTCAATGTAGCAGGCAGCAGGTGACATCTCTGGTTCTGCTGTATCACTTTTGATCATTTGTTTTTAAACTGTCCGTAATGAGTCCAGCAGTAGCTGTGTTTACATACCCTAATATTACACGAGTAATAACAATAATTGCGTAATCAGGATAAAAAAATGCCACATGTAAACACCTCGGTCAGAAGACACTGATCTGGTCTGGCCTGACCTGAATGGAGTTTCGAGAGTGAGAGGGTATAAAGCTTGGATATTCCAATCAGTGGTAAAATATTAACCCATGTTAACACTTATTCCGATTGTTTCTCTAAGGTTGGAATAAATATATTCTCGCCCCCATGTGGGGCTAACATAGGTCATGGGCAGAATGAAGCCTGAATCCACTGAACCACTAACCAGATCAGAAACTGCTGGAGAAGTATGAAGTGCCTTTTTGTGTTACAAGGCTGAAAGTCAAAATGGTAGAAGTGGTTCCAACCCAGTCAGACTTAGGGATGACCTGAAGAGAGAGCGACGAGTGGTGAACATGCCTTGCTGTGGCTGTGGAGTTTGAGGATAATTCATCTGAGGCTCGTGTTGCTACTCAAGAGGACAGCAGCATCTCTCTATAAAAGCAAGGAATCTCTGTCTGTCTGTCTGTGTGTGTGTGTGTGTGTGTGTGTGTGTGTGTGTGTGTGTGTTACTCAAATATCTCTGCGGATCAGGATCAGACTGACCTGAGAGTTTCAACATAACTGCGGCTTGGTTCAGTGGTGTGCCATGCGGATTTGTTTGGACTACAATGATACCGTTAATGAATTATTTCATAAATGCTTTACACATTCAGCAAGCATTGTCCACCGGAGCTACCACAGTCACGTGCGCACCAGAGCCAATCACTGCAGAGCTCAAGCCCAAGACATACCTTAAGAAACAAGCAGATGTATACCTGCAGCGGCGCGAGCTGGACCGGGATTTTGCCGGCGGTTCGGTTCTGTTCTGTTCTGTCCATCTAAACTGACTGTTGTGGATTAATGAGACTAAATGAGTCCAGACCGAGTCTGTTCGGGTCTGAGGAGATCTGGAGACGCGCCGACAACAAAGTGGAATCAGAATCTGTGGATGTTCGTGTGTAGCTATCTGCAAGCTGCTTGGTCACCCAGACGGCCCACCTCCTGAGGCGATGGACCGGACCCACCGGTACGTCCAAAACTGGACTTGGGGTAAATAATGTTCGCCACACTTTTTCGCGAACATTGCCGTCACGTTTGCTTTGTGTCTGGTGCAGAAGAAACAGTAAAAACAGGTTTTTGTCACGAAAGTGTCCAAGCAGCAAGTTTGGCTGTTGAGGAACAGGAAGTTGTGTGAGGGACACCGGCGGTGATACAGACAGCGACAGAGATAGCGAGTTTTGAGAGTTGAGAGATCTGTGACATATAGCGTGTTTGGAGTGTATAGTTAGTGTGTAATGAAGTGTTTGGTGTAGTGTGTTTAGTGTGTAGTGGAGTCGTTTTTATTTGTGTTGTGAGTCAACTGCTGAATTGTGGAGCAGGCAGGAATGAGCTGAGGAGCCTGAGGCATTGCCTGCATTTTAATGTAAATAGCTACATATAACTTAGTAAATTTAAAAAACTTATGCACAAATTCAGCAAACAACAATTTATATTTGCATTATAACTAATGCAGTTGGTTCATTAAGCTGTTTGTGGTTGTCACAGTAAAAAATCTAGCTTTTTCCTACTCTGATTTTATGTTATTTTGTGATTTTAGGTCCATAATGTTAATATAATATGTCACACATGTGAGGTTGTGCTGAAAATATGACACCAAACAAGGCAAGGTTAATAGTTTTTAAGGTGAAATATAATGGTATAATCACAAGTAGTCAAAAACAGCCAGTTATATCCCTGATGTTCCACCTTCAAACACAACCTCATTTGGCCATCCATGAAAAAACTACTTAACCTCCCACTTTTCTATAGGAAGAGGCTACATGCTTCCGACGGGCAATGCACTAGTTACTGGTAAATTCAATCTTGACAGCTAATGCTAATATCACATCTTAAGCTAACGTTAGGTCAATTAAAATGAACGTGAAAAGTGTATTGACAGCTAATGAATGAATTATCGATACAGTCGGAAAAAAACTTTTTTTCTATTGCAGATAAGATGCTTTGCATATGTCAAAAAAAATAAAAAGTTATGTTCTGATTAAATACTTGGGGCATGTAAACACAGCTAATGTTATAGGAGTGCAGTGATATACCAGTCCCCCACAATGCAACTTAATCACTGAATGACATTACTGGAGGCCATGTATCAGATTACGTGCAGCTTCCTCAGAAGCCACAAAAGGCTTCATACCACTTTTTTATTTACATTTTTTTTTTGTTTTTACATATGCAGTCATAATCCTCAAAACCTAAAACTTAACACACTTTAATATGTAAAATTGGTGGAGTTACCCTTTAAATACAGCTCCGTCACCAACAATACCTCACTTTTCTTTAGTGTTGTATTATCCTAATGGACCACTTGGTGTCAGCCTTTCACTGAACATTGTACTGAAATGAGGACCACAGCAGAGATCATCAGAAGATATCAGTCCTCTTGACTGCCCGCTAATGTAGTAATGGAATAGAGAAGTAGAAGAAAACCATTCCATTAGAGTAACACATCGTGATTACAAGTGTCTGTAGGCACCGTTTTAATCGATCAGATTCTGTGCGGGACAAAGCCTGTGTGTGTGTGTGTGGTTGTGTGTGTGTGTGTGTGTGTGTGTGTGTGTGTGTGCGTTAACACATCTCATGTGCAGGATTAAGCTTGATGTGTTGTATCTGTATTTAGAGTCAGAGCAGCACTGTGCAGGTGGTACAACTGATAACATTTTAATCTTATTTTCAAGGTGAGGTAAAAAGCTAGCGGAGGCTAAACTCTTCCTCTCTCGCTGTGTGTGTGTGTGTGTGTGTGTGTGTGCAGGACAGAGAGAGAGAGAGAAATGTGGATTAAAGCAGTGCTTCTGTTCTTGATATTATCTTTTCTTTTTGATGTCTGAACCCAATAACAAGAGAAGTTATCTGTGAGGAGCAATTGAAATACCTACTTAGCTGAATCTGCAGTGAGCATAACATATAGGGCCGGCTGTGTGACGGGATTGTGAAACCAGCCTGTCGGTTCTCAGTTGAATGTGTGGGCATGCATGGCATATATAAACATATCCCTGGATTTAAGCCAACATACACCATGTGTCTGTGTGCTTCAAACCGGACTCCTGAGTAACAGTGTCTCTTAATGTCATGTGAATCCTTTTTTGCCTCTAATTGGACCACTGAAGTAAGCATTTCTTTTCAAGATTACAAAAGCAAACTTCCATTCCTCCTCTCTTCAGCCTCCTAATTTGATCACATTATTTTCCTGCACTCTCAATCTTCTCTGCCCTTCAGTGACTAAGCCACACTGTGGCGAGTATTATGAAGAATAAGAGACTGTGTTCCTGTGTAGAGGGTGGCAACTAAAAGCCACTTCAAGCTTAGCTGCTGTGCAGTTGGATTTGGTTTAAAAAGGAAAACATACTGGGAGAGATCAGTGAAAGAAAAATAGTTAATGGATCTGGACAGTCATTGAGCACTCAGAAATGTTGTTGAGAGCTTCTAAAATCTAGCAGTGCAGTATGGCATGTGGCGAAGGAGGCTGAAAGGGGACACAGTGTTAACATTGGAAGCAGCCATGAGTCTTATTAAAGTGTCCTTCAGCAAAACACTGAAAAATCTACATGATTCCTACATGATACAATGCTTCACATCAACAAAGGGAGAACGATTTGGGGATAAGGACATGAAATGTATTTATTAATTTTTTAAGCATGAGCCTCCCTTTCAGTTAGAAATAAATTGCTATACCTGTCCCCTAATCTTAGAGATAAGATATACGTACATGTCATAAACATTACAAAACAGTGACAATACAAGAATGTCCTCCGAAGCACAATGACAGTTGTGTAATCAACATATCCTTACTTAGGGGGCGGCAGTGGCTTAGGGGGTAGAGCCAGCATTGTTTTCGGAAGGTTGCTGGTTCGATTTCCCTGGTCTGCATGTCGAAGTGTTCGTGGGCAAGATACTGAACCCCAAACTGCTCCTGATGTGCTGGTCGGCACCTTGTATGCAGCCACCGCCATCATGAATGTATGAATTACTGTGAGTTGCTTTCGACAAAAAGTGTCTGCTAAGTGTAAGGAGACATGAGAGCGAGGTGGTTGGGCTGGATGAAAGGGGAAACACAACATCAGTTCAACATAGGAGATGTTTGTCAGTCCCCATATCTAACAGACAGTCAACATTATTTTTCAGAAGCTCACCTTAACTTTTTTTCTTCATTTTTGTAACCATGATGCAAAAGGTACCCTATCTTTAACAAATCTCAACTATGCTTACTTTAAAGGTATCATTTGTAAAATAAAACAAAATTTGAAGATAGCCCCAAAACCAGGAGGAAAGTTTGATAACAGGGGATACACTATGGAGGTGATTTAAAATGACTATGATCGGGGCACTGACTTTTGGGATGAAAAGGCACCGCGGGTGGGAACGTGAGACGCAACGCAGCAGGAATGAGGTGACCGAGAGTCAATAGGTGAAAACAGCGCCGAAATATTTTCACATCTTACTCTGTTAATTAAAATGTTGTAAAGTAAGTTTACTCTAAATATACATTTTGAGACACTGGATGGCAATGACAGCCATCAAGTGAGTGAACCGTGTCACCCCATAACCACTGTGTATGGAAAAAGGTGCATGGAAACCATGCTTTTGGTGTTAATACTTGATCCCCTTTTAATTTGAAACAATTCAGGAATACAAAACAGGAATTAAATAGAAATAGGGGATTAGGAAATAAATGACCCTCCCGTTTCCCCTGATATGTTTTGCACACTCCCAAAACAACCTAAATATAGTACATGCCTAGTCCCCCCTCACACAAGACTGTCCATGTCCAGTGTATTTCTTCACACTCCAGACACGCTTTGACTTTGCCTTCAAATCTCCCACTGTTTTTTTATATGTTTGAAATTGTAATGTGTGCAGATCAGCACTGTCGAGAGGTTTTTAGCCACTGCCTTTCATTATAGAGACTATTAACGTCTCCCTGAGGTTTGAGAAGAAAATGATAAAGAGAGCAGACAAGACAGGAAGCAAACAGACGGACTCACTGAAAAAAGCCACTTTGAATAACAAGGCACAGAATTACAGTTTTCTGATCATTTCCATCTCAATTCCCTGATATAACATGCATCTGCCGACCCCTCTGTCCCCTGTTTATTAAAGGTACAAGGCAATCAATTGTATTAGCAGTGCCTGACTTGACTTGGAAAATGTCTCTTGCTACTTGAATTTACAGCTATGCTTTAAAACTTCTTTTCTCTTCTGTGTCAAATCACTCCAATATTCAATTCAGTGCTTAACAGGCCACGGAGTGCACTGTGGAAGATTTATGCCAAGTGTTGCAAGGCTAGTGTGCCTTATTCATAACACCTTCATATTTCATAAAAGCAGCTCAGGCAGAAGAAATTGAACTTTGATGTGTTCTTCATTCCAACTTTTATTCACATTTGTTGCAAGTCCACTAAATCCATTAAGAGGAGGTTTAAGTCCTTGAGTTTCACCTTCTTTTTGATTGTGTATAAAAGAATAAGTTGCCACTGCTTTTCTTGTTTCTCTTTCATTCAATTCAATGAACAGGGTCTGTATTCACTGACAATTAGAGAAGACCTCAGAGAGCTCCTCACTTGGCCTTTCTGCTATGCAATATCTGGGAAACACATTGTGAGAATTTCTTAAAATTTAATGAAAGTGTCCACTATGACTCGAGGGTCGAACCCTATTAGAGGGAATTTGTTCAAATTTGGTATTACTATTACCCAAGGAAGAAGGGATTAGAAATTGATGGCCAAAGGTCAGAGGTCAAGGTCAGTGTGACCTCACAAAACACATTTTGGCCATAACACAAGGAATTCAGAAGATAATTATCATAAAATTGGAGATACAAATGTCTAATTGGATGAATTGATGAAGTTATGACATTGATATCCAAAGGGTCAAAGGGTTAAAGACACAGTGACATCATTATATTCTTTAAAAAATGTTCTGGCCATTATTCAACCGTGACGCTGTCATTCTAGTGATGATGGTGGAGAGCACACTGACACGGCCCAAATCTCCCATATATTTTTAATTGGCTTGAGAATTGGTGACCACGAAGGCCATATCATATGATTTAAATAATTTTACATCCTCACAAATCATTCAGTGAGCCCTGGTTCACTATGGATGGGGCAATGTCATCCTGGAAGGGATTACTACCATCAGGTGAGATACATATGTTTCATCATTGAATAAAGGTGATCACTCAGAAGAACTTTGTACTGATTTGCAATGACCCTTCCCTCTAAGGAGAGAAGTGGACCCAAACAGAGCAGCCTAATTTATTCAGTTATTTTCCTCAGTCTGTCACACGTCTGTCTGGAGGTGGAGTTGATTGTGATGTTGTGGGGGAGGGGGGAGTCGGAATCCCAAGTCGGAAACTTAGGCAGGATCCACAAAGCCCTGTTCCACTAACACAAACACAGATGACATCACATTATCTTTCACTATCTTTCATTACTTTCTACTTTATTTGTGTTTTGAAATGTGCTGTAATATCAACTTTGTAGTTTTTCATTAGATTTTTACTTGATACAGTAGAAATGCCACTCTAACCCTACTCTTGAAGTCTATTTTTAAGTGCCCAAATCTATTAATTCAGCTGCTATAGTTGCTTGTGAAGCCAACAGACTTGCCATCCAAACATCCATTTGCCACGGGCATCCACGTTTTCTCAAGCAAATGCACTGGGACGCATTTAACTTGGAAGTTCAGAATACTGGCAACGCAATGCTAAAGTCAGCAAGTTGCTAGCAATAACAATGCTACCATGCTGATGTTCAACATCTAACTGCTTTTTATTGCTCATTAGCGCAAAGTACAGCTGAGGTTGATGGGAATGCTATTAGCATAAAGGTATTTGGTCTGAAACCGGAGTAGGCTTCTGGGCAAAGTCAAATTTTTTGCTGATGATTATGCTAGATGAGTCATACAGGGAATGACTGATGTTGTTATACTTCAACTAGTTGGCATCATGAATATCTGTAACAAATTTGGTAATCAATGGAACTTTTGTGACATATTTTAGTCTTGACACAAGTGTGTCATTCGTAGAACCATAAAGCTAATATGGCAAAAACAATGCAATATGACAATATGAAAGCGGCCAGATTTGTGTGTATTCTGGAATCTCTTAAAACACTCCTCAATTTTAGTATTGCATATGTAACACTATCTGTCGTCGTCCTTGTCGAAACACGTCTCCACTGCCCACAATGCAATCTGATCACTAACGGTTCAGCTGGATATTCTAATGTAGCCTTGAGCAATTAGCCTCAAGCTAAGTTGAAGAATAGCTACATAATTCTGGTAAGTTCGCTTCTTCAACTCCAAACCCCTAGACTTTTTTCATTTTCTAACGTGTAGTCTCCAGCCCTAACAGACATCACTTGAGGCAATTTATCAGACTTTGTGTATCTCTCTCTGGAGCTGCATGAGGATTTACAACTTTCTTCACGTAATTATTAGTAACTTCTTACACCTGGATACAGACTTGGTCCCTCTTAAATATTTGCGATTCCTTTTAAGCTGGTACACAAAGAATGTTTGTGAAAAACCTCCAAGTTTAAGTAGAAAGATGAACTGATCCTGATCCTTTATCTGATCCTGATCCTTTATCTGTGTCCTGGGTTCATATAGCGATGTGCGCTGGTGCCTGGTACAGCGTTTCTTTTGTTTCTACCAAAGGCCTTATTATGAAGCTTCCTTCTCAGTGCTAAAATGGTGACATTGTAGATTTGTTCTAAAATGTAGATCATGATTATGTCAATATTCAAGCAACAGACAGAACCTTCATGGGAGCTTTGTGGCATGTGACCCCAGAATTCTTGAACAAGAGTCCAGCCTCGCACAGAAGCAACAACATTTCTTTTAGCCTTGGTGTTCTCCTCATTCGGGGAAAATATTGCTCTCAGTTGCTTCTTGAATAGGATTTCAAGAGTTATCTCTTAGCAAGAAAGGTTTGTGCCATTCAGAAGAACTCCTGGTTTTTAAATGAAATACTCTGTGCATGCAAATGATCACTGTTGTCTTCATTCAACAGGCTTAAGAGCGGCCCATTGACATTGGGCGTTTTTTATGAAAAAGGAATTTCTTTCTATTTGTCTCCCTCTGCACGGACATGTGTGTGTGTGTGTGTGTGTGTGTGTGTGTGTGTGTGTGTGTGTGTAAGTGTGTACCTGTGTGCAGAGAGAGAGAGAGAGAGCAAGAGTCAAACATACCAGTGGGGTCCACACTGCCATTGTCAATGGACAGCCATGTGCATCTTTCATCACTGTATGTGTGTGTGTGTGTGTGTGTGTGTGTGTGTGTGTGTGTGTGTGTGTGTGTGTGTGTGTGTGTGTGTGTAATAATAGCTGTGCTGGACCCTTTCCCCTGCCAGTCTCACAGTT
Source organism: Diplodus sargus (assembly GCA_903131615.1). Classification (NCBI taxonomy): domain Eukaryota; kingdom Metazoa; phylum Chordata; class Actinopteri; order Spariformes; family Sparidae; genus Diplodus; species Diplodus sargus. The sequence goes on from CAEMYA010000115.1 coordinate 155,403, forward strand.
TGACGCTTGTTTGTCCTTCAAGTCTGGCAGAAGCTTCTGAAACCACATAACCTGTCTTGCTGTGTGTGTAAGCGCACCTACAGTGTAGCACAAAGTAACAGAGAAATCTACTTTTCAGACAACAGGAAACCTTGAAGCGTAAACGTAATCCTACTCTACTCACATAATGAATAAGATTTTATTGTACCAGTTTTTTTTGAGTGCTTTCCATGTCCAATTTTTTATACACGTTTCCATGGGGAACCGTTTACCGTGGACCAGAGCAGCGCAGGGGAAGGTGAGATCCTTGTTAACAAGGCCCTTGAAATGAATCTGAGTGCTGGAGGTGTTTTTTCACTAATAAGTCATGTGATTTAACTACATGATTTATATTATATAAGACAATTGAATGAATGCTCAGATACTATTGGGTAAGTGATCAGTGTTGACATGTAACGGGGGCCCTGAAGCAAACAAAAATAAAATGAAATAAATTATAATTCAGTCCATCACCTTTGTGCAATATACCCTGTTATAAATACAGCAGACTGTACATGGCAGCTTAAATTATTTGCCCACACACAGAAAAATAGACCACAACTCCTGTCCCAAAATACCACCTGGCCCAATATTTTCTTCTGTGAATTAGTTTCATGCATATTAATCAAACCAGGAAATTAGAAAATAGAGGGTACATATGGCCTGTGTTTTGGTTTCCTCGCCTGCAGGTTTACTATTTGGTACTAGCCAGTGAACACTTTAAATGCAACATCAAGAGCCACATATTTTCTGAGGAGTTGGTGGAGACCAAAAAAGGGATAAAAGGAGATTGACAATTGCAAGGTGACCAGGAGCATGGCTCTCAATGTAGGATTCAGGAGGATTTATTCAGCAAAAAATGTGATATAATATTATTATTATAACCATGTTGCTTTTTCAACAGTAGCCAAGAACAAACAAACCAAACAGTGACTCTGAAAAGTGCAATTCGTGTTTTTCCATGTTTTTAGAGGCCACGGTAGGGTTGCCACTAGGAGGAGTTTCATTAGAGTGCCATTGGAGTGTCACTTGGTGCTACACGAGTGCCACTAGCTTAACAAAGGTGTGTCACTAGCTTAACAAAGGTGTGTCACTAGCTAACAAAGGGGTGTAACTAGTAGGGCTGTAACGATACACCAAACTCATGATTCGGTTTGTATCACGATTTTTAACCCACGGTTCGATACAAACCTCGATTTTTTTTTCTTTCTAAATTAAACATTTTATTTATGTAACATTTCAATAACTTATGTATATGATACTTGTGTGCAGTATTGTGGAGGGCGTGTCTATCTGATGGTCTGTTAACTGCACAGATCCCTCACTCAACTTAATACAGAGAAATGTCCCACAAAACAACGTTACAGAACCAAACTAAGGTAACGTAGTAACTGTAACTGTCTTTGGCAACAGGTTAACAATACCACAGCTGTACGTGGAGAAGCGTCCTTCCTCCCGCCCGTCCTACAGACTCCTCGTCACATTTCTGCCATGCGTCTGTCACCGGCAAAAAAACTTTACCTCACCGAGTGATTCTGAGTGGTTCTCCGGGCCGAGACTTTAGTGAACTTTACCCCGGAAGACAGTCTCCGTCGGTTTTGAGTGACAGGGGAGACACTGGGGAAACCCCTTGAAAACACACGCGTCATCATCATGACGTGTACCGTCACGTCTCTTTAGGAGCCGCAGCGCCGGCTTTCTGTGTGAATTACGCAGCAGTTCGTCTTTACAGCGGTGTTTCACTCTGTGTGAATGAACAACAGTGGAGAATTGGCGAACGACCGCTGCGGTGTTAATTTGGTGTTACTTAGAGCTCATAGGGCTGATCTGGACTGGAAGTTGTGTCGTGATTCTGCCTTCTCAGCCCTAGTAACTAGCTACCATAAAAGTGTCACTAGGTGCTACATAAGTGCCAACAAGTGCCAATCGGGTGTCACTAGCTGTTGTAGGACTGTCACTAGCTAACAAAGGTGTGTCATTATCTGCCATAGGAGGGTCACTAGGTGCTACATGAGTGCCACTAAGTGCCACTCACCTGCCAATGTGACAAGGAGGATCTCTGTGTCACTCTGATTTTGCTAATGCATTTATTATAACAACTGATTAAGGCGATAATATGTCAGTGATGGTTTTTCAGATTGTTCTGCTGCTCCCAAGGCGCCGGAAAATCCAATTTTAATACAGCTTGTGATTAATGTAATCTAGATCTTGTCACAGGTCAGGTCAGTGAATGGATAAACATAAATAATTCAGGAGCCTTTTTAGTTGAGATGGTAATTCAGTGATACAAATTACAAACACATTTATTAAACTATGTACAACCTCTTGACATGCAGTCAACCTTTTTGAACCATTTTCCCAACTGGCAGGGTGAAAGGTTCAGTGGGAAAAATGCACCGTGATACCAAACAAACACCGCTAATTTATCTTTCATCGTATATATTTTTTCTTTCTTACTTCAAATTATGCATCTCTGTGCTTTCAGCTTGGATACAGTAGTTTCCCACTCACAGCTCTGCCAGAAAAGCCAACTTTTCAAAGTTTCTTTTCTGTACAAAACAGTTGGTGGCTATGCTGGGGAGGTCGTGGATCAATTCTGTGGGCACGCAAAAAGTCAAGCGAGCGCTCCATCTACTACTAATCATAATGCAGTTTTGCTAATCAATCTCTGGGAGTTGGACATTGACTACCCTTGCTCTTTGGAACTTAATTGTCTCATTTTGCTTTGAAAACCTGCTCTGTTCAAACGGCGTTTGACCATTCTCATCACCGTTCAACTTAATTTAACTTGGCTGCGTCAGTACCTTTGTAATTGTGAGTCTGTTTCTTCAAAGTCCCGTTTCATGCTGCGCTTTCATCTTGTTGTCCACCCCTCATATTTCATCTCTTGATCGCTTTCTCTTGTTAGTCTCTCTGTCTTCATTTGTGCTGCCCCGCCTCCCTTGTTTCGTACAATCTGTTTTCTCGCCCGCAACTGTTTGACCCTTTCACTCCCACCTCATTATGCCCTTCACGTGCTTCTCCTCCACCCACAACGCACAAGAAATGCATTGATCAACATGTTGAGCCCTTGCATGTTGAGGGGGGGCTAATCGGGTGTATGAAACAAGCAAGGTGCACAAATAAAGACAAAGAGAATAACAAGAAAGATCAAGAGATAAAATACAAAGGGTGGACAACATGAAGGAAACAGCATGAAAAGGGACTTTGAAGAAAACGGACTGATGGATGCATTTATTGTCATTGGGTTGCACAAGCACACTCTTCCTGTGGCTTGCCATATGCAGCCAACTCATGTTGAGCTGATAGCAGCAGCTCAACGTGGATTCAGAACACTGAAAAGTGCCTTTCTGACTCGTCATTTACCCTCGTTTAGCTGTAGGCACATACCCACCCACACTCCCAAAAGACTGCAGCTCCTGTCGCCACTGTCATCAGGCGGCAGTTTTTATTATTCTGTTTAACTACTTTCTCCGTCTACTTGTCAAGAAGCTGAAAATGCCACTCGTGTGTCTGCATTTGCATGGCATTGGGTGACTTAAACACATTTGCACTTGTAGAGAGTGGATTTAATTCTTGTCTTTGTTTTCCTTTTTACTGATGAAGAGATTGAGTGGGCATGTGAGCATAAAACGTGTTTATGCCTATTACCACAGCCACCTGGTTTTTATTCAAGCCTTTAACAATAACCTCCAGGAACATTATGTTACCTCCTTTGGGTACAAACAAGGAAATCACTATGATTGTTGAACTGACATTTTTTTTCATTTCAAGCCTCTACTTAAAAATAGCGAAGTTAATTTGTGGTAAACATACACAATTCATTCAAAAAGAGAGCATCATTGTGAGGCTGTCCTTTGAAGTAAATGATAACACTAACATGCAAACGGCATACTGTGTTTTTACGTTGTTCCCCATCTTTTTCTTTAGCGTGACAGCATGCTAACATTTGCTAATTAGCACAGTTAATGCAGAGGGAATGGCAGTAGTTTTGGTGGTATTGGGTCATGAAGAGAAGTAGCGTATTGGACAAATTAGAATTAAAGCAGATCACCAAAGTCACTGTCGCTCTCCTGATAATGGCTGTGTGTAGTGTGTAATGATGTACCCAGTGTCAACCTCATGGTGGCGCTCGAGGAAATGCCACCAAAGTCATTAAGGTTCATATGCCAGGGAACATTAACTGAATAAAATGTTATGGCCATCATTTTGTCATTGTGGAACAACGTTACCATCAATAGATCCAAGTCTTCTGACCTTCAGGGGTTATTCGTTTACACCATTCCAATTAGTCTCAGACACAAACTTCCTGGAATAAGGCAAGGAACCTACTCATTACACCACTGAGCCCTGCCTTGGTGCCGGCCTGTGGTGTCAGCTGTATGAAGTTTTTTATTGGCATGTTGTTCGTCCCTTGACTGTGTTGGGGAAAGGCCCCTGTTTGCAGTCTAATGGCAGTCTCTCATATACTTCAATACAGCCAACACCACAGTCTGCCACCCAAGAAAGATTTGGTGATGCAGTTACCGTTCCTTCTTTTTTAAGGTTCCTTGGAATAAGGATGCTGCCACCTGAAAAGATGCAGTTCTGAAAACCACTGACATTATCTACGGCTTTACACCACCAGAATCCTAGAGATGTAGCAGGTTGAATTCGGTATCACAGCTCCAGTTGGGCATAATTAACGCTGGGGAAGGGGGGAGCCTCACTGTCTCCCTCGCTTTTCTGTCATCCTATTTTTTTGTGCCCCTCACTTTCATAGTTTTGGATTTTCTAACTCAAATCTCTCTTAACATTGTCTTTCTACTTTTCAGCTGTCAAGATCCAGATGAGAAGTGCTTATAAAGATGCTTGTACATTCATCTTAGACGTCTTTGGTCGTGCCTCAGAGCAATGAACTTAACCACCAGCAGCCAAGTGATTTATTGACTTTTCCTCAGATTGTGCCTCTCAGGCTACACATTCTGTTCTTACTTCTTATTTGAGGTTGGAAATCTTGAGAGGTGGATCGCAGGTGCTACTCGGGGCTGAAATAGGCATTGACCTCTCTGTGTTATTTCAGTTAAAAATATTATGAGGCATATTTTTTATGTACAGTTAAATATTCTACTAAAAAAAATGCCAAAAATTCAGCATCAAGGCGGTCAGTAAAGCACATCGCTCTTGGTGATAGAAATGAAAAAGATGAAACATTTTCAGGTCTTTATTCATGAAACTGGAAGGTTTCAAGTAGGGTTGGCCCCATCCACTGTTCATTTTTATTGGTATTTTAGCAGACCTGTCTTCCCATCTGACTCGGGCTCGCGCACACTCGGCGCCACAAATCAAAAACAGGCTGACATTAGAGGTTCAATCAGCCGATAGATTGCTGCTGAATCCCCAAACTGCCATTTGAAAATGTCGTCAGTTCTCCTTGAGTGCCGCGCGATAAATATATAAGCTCGCACTCCTGAACAATCATTACTTTTGAAGAGAGCAGAGCGGGAGGTCATTAAAAGTTTATATCACTGAAACCAAACATGATATTCGTGACCTTTTAACTGTTTGGTGAGAGAGAGAGAGAGAGAGAGAGAGAGAGAGCGGGGGGAGGAGGTGAGGAGGTGAGGAGAAGACAGGAGAGCACACGAGCCATTTTCAAAGGGAATCACTCAGATTCTGTGTATATGTTCACTAAAGCTCGCTGTAACTGCTACTGCATGAACACAGCATCCCCTGCCAGCCGGATCACCCTCCTTCGTTTGGACTGAACGTAAAAAAAAAACGTAGATTTCCTTCAATTAATGACTTTTGCGCATGGACTTGTAAAACAAACAAAGAAAAAAAAACATTCTACCTTGAGTCTAGGCTTTCACAAGCTTGCTGTGAAGTGCTGTGATTAAGAGCATCACACCGACACTGTTACATTTGAAAAATGGCTGCATACAGTAGGGGTCAGTGTTGCTCCACTGAAACGTGTGAGACCACCAGCCTCTGATACTGTGTGTTGATTGAGATGCGTGTGTGTGTGCATGTGTCATTTGACGCAAACCCTGTCAACATAAATTGACATGACACCACGCACGCACGCACGCACGCACGCACGCACGCACACACACACACACACACACACACACACACACACACACACACACACACACACACAAATCTAGTCTCCAGCTCTGATTTCTGCAACTATCAAGCAGATGACACATTGTTCTTTACACTGACTACCTCTTCTTGCTTCCCCCTTTCTAACTTATTGGTCTTTTTCTGCTTTGTGAAGTGTTCTACCCTCTGGCTTAACAGACGCACACACAGGCACACACAGGCACACACACATACACACACACACACACACACACACACACACACACCTACACACACACACACGCACACATACATGTGCGATAGCAAAGCAAAGTGAGGGAGAGAGGCAAGACAGACTGTGAGTGTGGGTGAGAGTGGAGAGGGATGATAGCTATGGTTTGTGTTTTCTCCGTTTCTCTCTCGGTAAAGTGAGCCACCCAAAGCAAAAGGACACACACAGACACACAGACAGACACACACCTTTTTTTTTTTCTCTCTCTCCTTCTCATGAGCAGATGGAATGAATCGCTACAAGGGCCAACAAGCAGTAAGAGTGGCTGAAGAAATGTCAAACACCCACTTCCCTCTGAGCGTGTGGAATGAAAGTGTGGTCATTTAGACGTGAGTTTTTCCTCTCTTCAATATTCTCTCTCACTGCATGCATGTGTGTCTGTGTGTGTGTTTGTGTGTGTGCGCACAAGTGGCTATTTGCAGGAGGTGCAAGTAGGATGACCTATGTGTGTGCACATATGTGTGTGTTATCACTGTCAGCCAGGATGATTTCGACTGCTTTAGCTGCGTAATGTTCATCTACTGTCTGGCTGAAGGTACTCTTACTCTCCGACTACCTCTCTCTCTCTCTCTGTCTCTCTCTCTCTCTTTCCCTCGTACCAAAACCTATTAGATGGCTTGTTGTGGGAGCCAAGAAGGACAAAATCCAAGGCTACATTTCCTCTCCCTTGCTAAGCCTGCTGCCACTATCTGGACAAACTATTGACGGCCTCCGAGCCAGCAGACAGAGGTCTGTCTCTCTGTGTACTGAGGGAGTGCGATAGAGAGAGAGAGAGAGACAGGGACTGGAGATGGAGAAAGAGAGACAGATCGGATTAGCTGAGTTGCAGTTATTCCATTACCTCTGAGCCACGCATACACAAGAGTCTATGTATACACACACACACACACACACACACACACACACACACACACATAGTCCCCTACTCTGTGTTTGGCACAACACAAATGAAAACACAAATGAAAAAAAAAGAAAGGATCCTAAAATGTGAAATGGTGAGAAAAATTGATTGAGCTGCAGCTCCTTTAATTGCATTCTGAACGCTGGTTCTGGAAGCACTGTGAGCTTTGTGAGCGCTGGAATTATAAGTATCCCGGGATGTCCTCTGACGATTCTGTCTTTTAAGTTGCTTAGCAGCATAATATTTAATAACCCCTGAGTAAACACTGGGAGGAATTACTCGATAAATAATTGAAGGGAAATTTATAAATAATTTCCCCTCTTAATCTACTCCAGTGCACTGCCGCCAGGTCCCCGAAGTGATGCTCATCCCTCTGGACAGTCAGCGGTTCTGGTGCGCTGCCTCATGGGGGCGCTCTTGTTATACCGCAGAAACTGTCTCCTAAGGACTACTGAATAATAAAAAAAATATATATATATATTTAAATAAATGGGTTATTCGCAAAAAAATAGCACATGCTTCTAAGAAACAGGCCTTAACCCTCTATTAAAATCCTGTTTTTGAGAAGACTACTTTTGTTATCGGTGCTGTCTCAGATTTCTGGGCGTTTTCAGGAAATGAGAGCGGTTTTGTGCTCGGCGAGCAGCTGCAGAGCTCTACAAGCTGCTCCTGGGTCTATTCAAAATGTCAGGAGGTAAGCCGAGGCAGGCCTGTTTGACTTTTAGACTTGGACTGAGGTGTGCATCATGTGTTCTAATCCAAAAAAATCGCAATTAAGTCCTCTTATTATGGGCGATTTCTCCACCTGCACCCCTTGCTCGTTTCTTGCTTGATCTCTTTTTCCCAGTTTTTCCTTCCTCACCTCATTCCCTCCCCTCTTCGGCTGCAAGTGGCCTTGTATACAATTAACAACTGTTTGCTAATGAGAACGAGTTGGGGGCTCATTATTCATTATATCATTAACATTTAATTGCTCTGCGCTAATCCTAATAACCATCTCGCACAGTTAATCGGTTCTCACTTTCCTGTGTGACCACAGCGTCAGTACTGTTTGACATGAAGTCTCCAGTGGGGCTGAGGTCAGCTCTGAGATCACGAGGAACATTTTAAGGTTTAAATTGTGGATTTTCGAGAATATTTTAAGAATAATATCTTGAAAAATCCTGTGTGTAAGTTGTGAGGATTTGAGTCGCTGGTCACTGATGTGGTCTCAGTGGAGCTTTGGAGCGTCTTTGGTCTGGTCATTTCAGCTGTCTAGCTTCCTCTTCCCCTTTTCTCTCACTGTCTCCATCCCTCTCTATCTGTCCCACCATCTCTCTCTAGTTTCTCATCTCTTTATCTATCTCGCCGCATGTCTGTTTGTGTCTCCTCCTTCCTCGCCCTCATCCGTTCCCGCTTTAAATTGCATACCAGGTCCAAGCAGCGGAGGGCGTAGGAGATGCTGACACCCTGAACGGCTGGGAGGAAGAGCGGAGAGCGGACAGATCCTCCCTCCATCACTCATCACCTGAGAAAAGGGGGGAGAGTTGAATGCGGATGTGAAGGGAGGG
>CAEMYA010000115.1:164245-191736 GCA_903131615.1 Diplodus sargus
AGAGAGAGACAAAGAGGGAGATGCTTTATGAGGAGGGGTGAAAATGAAAAGGGGGTGAGCAGCCACCCAACACAGTCATCAACTGCCTTCCATCCATCATCGGCCTCAGCCCAAAGGCTGCCACTGCTTCATCAGCAACAGCTCCCTGCGCGTTACGTGCATGTGTGTGTGCACGTGCACATCCACAGGAGAGGTTTATGAATATTTGTTTGTAAACGTGAGTTCAAGATTGAGTGTGTAGGTGTGTGTGTGTGTGTGTGTGTGTTTGATTGGCCCGCTTTTTTCGTCTCTATACCTTAATTTCAGCTCAGAACAAATTACAAGCACTACTGCAGGCCGTAGCTCACACTCCTCTCAGCAGACATGCCGTTTTCTTCGGCTGTGAATATAAAGTCAACATGGAAAATAAGACGAACATTAAATCTTGAGCAAATGAAAGAAGTAAAAGTTGACATACATCCGAGATCATCCAAGGATGTATGTAACCTTTATAAAATGTGATCAGACGATTAAAGTGAACTTCACATGGAGAGATGTCATTTGTGAAATATGGTCAGAATTCAAAGTTTGCTCCAGAAACATAGGGGGCGGGATTTTACCAGAGTAACAGACAGCTGCTGCTCTGTGCTGGCTATCCTTGGCTGCGGTCATGGATGTAATGAGTAAAATCAGGATACAGCGTCGGAGGAAAAGCCTTGTTCATTCCAATGAATGCAGCTCATCGCCGCATGAACCCGAAAAAGTGTGTGAAATTACCCAGATCTTCTGCGTAGTGTCCGCCACATGCCAAGAGCGTGCACACTAGAAAATGAAATCGGCTGAGCGGCGAGCTAACAGTTTAGTCCTCCACTAACTTAAATAGGGACAGAACAATTTAATGGTGCAGCAATTCTAGGCTTTCCAAAAGTTATCGGACAAAATAGATCAAATTCTGATGGTGAAAAGAGATATTTTGGGGGCGTTTGCTATAATGTGATGCTGTACTTCCACAGTCTCGCCATTGTGTCAGACTGGCTTCAAGACCCGCTGCTGTCCCTGGAGGACAGCTCAACCAACGAAGTTAGCCGTGGAACCAGTGGCCCTAGAGTTAGCAGGACTTCGGATCACAGGGGCCGCGGCCAAGCTCAAATCGATTTAGCAGCCCGATAGTGAACGCAGCTGGACACCGAAACTGGAACTGAACGCCGGATGTCAAATTGAAGCAAGGGGGATCAGAAGTGATAAGCAGTTCTGACCTGGACTGTGACTTTGGGGATGACCAAACGTGGCAGGCGGGCACAGGAGCCGCGTGCAGCGGGAGAGGAGCTACAGAAATTCTACGGGTGTAAGCGGTGTGTGGAGCAGCCTTTTTCGTGGAAGATCGGTGATTGTGTAACTTTCGATCGTAACGACACTTGAAAAAGTGTGATTACAAATGCGTGTTGCATTCAGCAAGCTGCAGGGAACTATAGAGGCAAACACATTCAACAGTTCAAGCTCCAGTTTCCCTGAGCTGCATGTGTTGGAAGATCATCCGAATTGAAAAACAGAAAGGACCAATTCAAATCATTATGCATTCACCAAATAACACAGCGTGGCAGTCGTTTTCCAGTTAACATGTTTGCCTTCAGCTGCGCAGCTCATCATTAACATTGTCTCTTTCCCAACTCTGCAATTTAATTTTATTTGAGGGGGAAAGCCATTTAATTTAATTTGCAATTTAAAAAAAAAAATATTTTAGCCTAATAAAAACTGAAAGTAAATAAGACCCTTAATTCAGGGCCTGGGAATGACTACCTTTCAGTTCGTGTGAGCATGATGATGTGCCTCAGACTGAATCATCTTATATGTACAGATTGATCTATAAAGACCAGGTGAAAAACCACAGCTGTAACCTATGGCAACAAGTGATTTTTTTGGAAGCGGGCAATGTTTCATACACAGCCTCGTTGTTCTGGATCCCACCGCTCTTCTTGTAAAGACTGGCCCTAAGTCTCCCTCTGATTGGTCGACAGGCTCAACCCAAGGCATGGTGGGATTACTGGTGGACGACTAATTATGCTAATAACAACATTAACTGTTTTCAACAGGGAAAATGGATGAAGAATCACAGAAGACAGTGTTGGATTTATGTGTTTATGGATTTTTATGATGCAGTTCAAGGATGGATTACTAAGCTGCTCAAAGGGATCCGATCCCACCGGAGCCCTCCATGGCGCAACATTATCCCTCTGGGCGAAAACAAAAGTGAGTCATTAACATGCATCCTGTTTTTGTTTTGTTTTTTCAGACATATTTAGTGTGTTGCATGTTTTGATATAGAATAAACACTGTCAGCTGGTCACATGTAAATTGACACTGTAAATGTAATAAACCAGAAACTCAACCATAAACACGACATGTTTGCCCACTTCATTATTGCTGTAATAAGTAATACGGAAGAATACGGAAGAAATGAATGTGAACTCGTTGAGTTCTTCGGGACTGTGAACTAGTTCACCAGAATCTGTGTGAAGGGACCTTGAGGGTTAGCTTGCACAAAACTGGTCAATGTTCATTTCCACAGCACTGTTTCCAGGTCATGTTACACTCACTACTCTTTATCAATAGAAACTTTTTCTTTGCCTGCTGCAGCGTACATATCTGCTCTGTAAAGTGCTCCCTCTGTTCCCCTTTGAGAAAAAGAAGACAGAAAATCACAAACTTCCATTGCATATGCTTGGGATCCGTGATGACGTCCTCCCTGTTCAAGATTAATTCCATGGAATACTGTCCTGTACAGAGACCTAATTTCAAATACGGCTAATCACATCTCGCTTTAAACGGCAGCAGCCTGCTACACAACACAAGAGCCAAGTCAAGTCAAGAGCTTTCTTACTAATGTCTCCTTCTCATCTCAACTAGTCTTACACCTTAACATTAGCTTGCTGAACAAGCGACCAAACAAACATTCACCGGGGGAACGGGCACCACTATTATCAGTTTTATCGGCTGCTGTGGTCCTTACTCTTCAACACCACTGACAACATCCTGTTTGTTCATGACATGTAGGCCTAGCTGTAGCCAACAGGAATAATACCAATTAGTAGCATATGAAGCTAAAGCCAGCAGGTGATTAGCTTAACTCAAGCTAGCTTGGCTCTGTCCTATTTGCGTGGGGTTTGGATTAAATTAACAAGATTGAATGTGTTAATTAGTCAAATAAATATTATATCATTATCGTGTCTAATTTTTTCGGAGAGAGCCAAGCTAACAGTTTACCCCTGCCTCCAGTTTACATGCTAAGCTATGCTAATTGCTCGCTGGCTCCAGCTTCATACTTGATGGACGGCCATGAGAGTGCTTTCGATCTCTTCTCATCCAACTCTCGGCAAGTAGCCAACGACGATGCCAGGATAGTCCATAAAATAAATACCCAGCGTGCAATGTGTCATGGCACTTTATGGCCGTACTCCACTTTAATAAACTGAAGGACAATAGCTCTGTTTCACTTTCGTTGGATTTTCCTGTCTTGTAGTTCCACTCATTCTTTTGTGAAAGCCATACCTGCGAGTCATACCAATAGTATTTTTAATCAAAAGCGTTAGTATTTATTCGTTATTTAGACTGTTTTTTTTTGTAGCGTCATGTTGAACTTTTGTGAACTGCTAATTTTGAAGATGATATAAGGATGACACGAGGATGAAGCCCTTGCAGTTTGAAAAGCAAGATGCACCCAAGCACAATAAATGTTTTAAAAACATCCTGACATTTCCATACAAACTGTGCTCCGCTCAAAATTAACCTTTTTGTGTCTTTTTTTTATGGCTTCCCCCAGCTCTGCCACTTCGTTCCTTCCTCTCTTCAGTTGCCTCTGGCACCGCGTTGCTAATTGTGCTTTAAGAGCAAGATCTAATTGTGCAGAAAGAAATCAAGGCTGGAGGAATTACCCCGAGCTTTTAGTGCTTGTTTATTATCCAGTCAAATGCCAAAACTAGTGGCTAATGCTTTCATTCACACCCTGATGTAGGTGGCAGCTATTTGAAGCGCTGATAAATATAAGACTTTATGCACGTCGGGATACTTTTATTTATTCTCTGTTTGGCTGGATGTGACCTCAGATGATTTTCATTTGGTTTAATAAGGCAGTTTTCGACTGCAATGGCGAGAAAAATGGATTTTCCCAGCAGGCCTCGTGGTTGATATTTAGTGTGAATGCCCTTTTGCAAGTCCTCTCTGCTTCATTATATATGCTGCCTGCTCCAGCCTCTCCGCCACCCTTTTTCAGACAGTCAACAAAAAGCCGCGCCGCCAAACTTCCCATAACACTCTTCCTCAAGCCTCCTCCTCCTCTGAGGAAAGGGCGAATGAATGATGCTCACTGTATCGACACAAAACTTTTCCCTCGCCCTCCCTCTTTGCTAATGAGCAATGCAAGCTCTATTGACCTACTTGTGGACTTAAAGGAAATCCAATCACAAATGCCTCAGGTCGCTTTCTTCCCACTTTGGGAGATTAAAAGATTCAATTCTCCCTGCCTATCCACACTCATCATCATCATTTCTCCTTCCTCTCCTTTCGTCTGTCTGCTCCGCCGCCTGCCCCTCCCCTGAACCCCCACAACCCCAACCCCACCCCGCTTGCTGTCACTCTCTCTTCCCCCCTCCTCGCTCCCTAACTAAGTTTTCAGGCTCTTTTACAAACTTGTCTTTCCTGTTCAGACGCCAGGAGAGCGGGGTAGAGGAGAGCAGCCGTGCAGATAATTATCAGCAGGAGACAAGGGTGTTATTGGGACACAATGGAGCTGGCGGACAAAGTCGGATCTAGTCGGCTGCGGAAGGACAATGAATCATTGGCCGCAGCACATCTGCAATGTGTACAAATATGCACGGAAACGCACGCTCCCAAACCAAACACACTGCTTAAGTCACGATTTCCCATTCATTTTTTATACACACTCACCTGTGATGCACAAAAACGCATACGCACTTTCCAACTTCATCAAGTTACAGGAAATTGTGCGCTAACCTCCATTATCCCAATCCCTGCAGACACACACACACACAGCACGGACACCATACTGTGCCTTAAATGGCAGCAGGGCGCTGAGCTACTGTTTGCTTTTCCTATTGCCAGGGTGTTTGTTTGGTTTCATGCATACTGCGCGGTAATAGAGCACAGTGACCCGAGCGCTGAAGGGGGTCTGCTAACAAACAGACTGCACTCGCGAAAAACACAGGCTCTCAGTGGGGTGGACGCAGTATTCTGATCATATACACGCAGCTTATACGCTCGTGTAGGTGCTGACAAGATGAAAGCGAGCTCGGTGTCATCAGGTTTCCCACTACAAGCCAGACTTCATAGAAAAATGAGACGCTGAGTGCGTGTGTGTGTGTGTGTGTGTGTGTGTGTGTGTGTGTGAAATGTAAATAACAACAGAATGCAATAATTTTTCGAATCTGTTTCAACACAACATTTAATTGGATTCAGTGCAAAGACAAAATGTGTACGTGTTATCTGCAAAAAGGTTCTGAATTTAATGCCGCGTGACCAAATCGTGTTTTCAAGTTCACATCTTTTATCTTGCAACCTATGTGCGTACACTCTGGTATTAGTTTATAGGCGCAAACAAGGAGATGGTTAGGGTGAGCAAAAGGTCAAAATGCCTGTTTTGGCTGCCAAAAACTGAGCTGGAAATGTCTGGACTTCTCGTATAAAGTGTGTGGTTTTCGTCACCACATAGACATCTGTAGAATTGTCCCATGGTCCCTTGTCAAAACCTATCCATTGGTTTCACGCATACAAATGTGAAAGGGGAATTGCTGTATCTTTAAACCTGGGCCCTATACATTATGTTTAATTCAAGCATATCAAAAGTTTTGGAATTGATCCAGGATTGCCTGTTCGAAATGGCAACCATAGCTGCAGCTTGCATAGCTGCTAATCCTTTGGGGCAACAAGTCACGTTGACTAAAAGTGCCTGTTTTTCCCACTGAGAGGCTGAAGTAGTTATTCTAAATGTCTGACAACCTAATGGAAACAATTTCTGTGTCCACCTCCTGATATGAAGGTCAGATCATAAAGGTGCAATGTGAACACGATCTGACACCTTTTGTAGAAACGTCAACATGACGCGCAAATGCGAATGCATCAGTGGTTGCGATACAAACAGGGAGGGACAGGGGCGAAAAAAGAAATACTGGTGTATAGTATCAAAGGGGAATCCTCAAAAGGCTCAGCCGCTCACAAGCTAGGATGGGACGAGGCTACGGTGCTCATGCAACATTATGCAAGAAAGGAGCTGCTTTTTACAGGCAGCGTGTGAAAAGCAGCCTGTAACGTCTGAGATTTCGGGTGAGTCAGACCTGGAAGCGAAAGAAAGAAAGAGAGGAAGAGGCAGACATGAGAAATCAGACAAGAGGGGCAAAGCTTTTCTGACTTTTTTTTCTATTTTATGCCGATGTGTTTGTCTGTCTAGTCATGCAAGACAGCTGCAATAGCGAGCAGACTTTTGAAGACGAGAAATACCAAGCCAACCCTTTAACAAGATGAGTAAGATGGCGATAATGGGAGGGCGAGATGGAGATGCTTGGAAAAAACTGATGGGAGTCGCAGAAGTAGCGGTAATGTACAAACTGCAAGTCGGGGGGAGAGAGGGAAATTAATTTGTCAGCAGACACGACCGTCGTTGTTCAAGGAAATTTAAGTGACTTGCAATCAAAAATATATAAGAAAATGATTGTACAGGTTAGGTGCTCTCAATTTGCTCATAAGACGCAAGCACACAAAGTTGTTTTCATCTCACCTCATCCTTTCAATTAGCTTCAGCCTAGCACCGGGCCCACTTATTTTTTTATAGTGGACTCAAGAAGGGAATACCGTCAACTGCTTGTGTCAGACCAAAAGCCTCACGTCTCATTCTTTTGACAAGAATCCTTTCTTTTGGCAAATTAGTGGCAGGAGACAGCAAAATAAATTAGTTTCATGTGGAACATCCCAGCACAGTTCTGCAGCTCCCTGTTAGAAAAAGAGAAAAAAAAGACCAGCTAAAGAACTCCTTCCCCGTCCTCTCTTCTTAATCGTCTTGTATTTTTCCACTGCCAGACTGTAAGATTGTACAGCCTAAGTGTATTTGTGCTCCCCAATCGAACGGCCTGTGCTTAACTGTCCTTTTGTTTAGTTTTTTCTTCTTTTTCCTTCCCTTTACTTGCTTTTGTCTGTGTTTTGTTATCTGATTGATCCCTGGACCTCTGCAGCCCTCATCTACGGTAAGTAGTACGGTTTGAGTGTGTGTAAGTGCGTGTGCGCGTGTTTCTTCCTTAATTTGTCTCTAAAAGTAGACATAATGGTTTGACCGTAGGTTCGTGCTTGGCAGTGCTTCTACTTTGTACTAACAAACACAAATCAATATCATCAACTGATTTAGTGCATTTTTGTTCTGATGGCCTGTGTGAGTCTCACTGAATCTTGTTTGTTCGCGTGCGAGTGCGAGGGATGCTGTGACTTGACATCGTCAGCAGCACCATTGCCATCGATTCAAGTGCACTCAGCGCCCATTTCGGGGGTACACCTTGTTGGTGCCCGGTACATCTCTTTATTTGGCCAAGAACACCCTGAAATGTTCTAGTCAAAGACACAAGATGCTAGTAAGAGCCACGCACAGTTCCTCATTTTCAAGACTTTTCACGCTTACTGTGAGTGTCCCATTTCACCTCATTCCAAGCCATATATATTTGGTTACGGTCTCAACACACGTAGTAGCTTAAAAAAGTAGCTGCTGTTTTCCTGGAACTTTTTCGAGATGATGTGCACATCATGACACATTATACGGCAACAACCTGCCCATTCTGTTTCATTTTCATGTACTTAGTTGACGGTGATAAATTCAGTCTGTCTCTGTCACTGCGGGCTCACTACTTCGTGGCTAAGAGGCTTTGTGCTACTTAGTTAACTGGCTGCTGAACAACAGCATATGACCCGTTTACTGTTAGCACAGCACATCGTTGTCAGCGCTAACCGTATCCAGCGACCTCATGTCTCACTCAAATGCAAGAAAACAACAAACATAATGAACACTGACAACAAGCATGGCTGTCAAGCTAGCATGTTAGTTAGTTAGGGAATTTTAGCTGAGCTTTTTTTGGGACAGCCTTCAATTCCGACAGCCCTTCATTGCGAAACCCCTCCATTCCGAAACACCTCCACTCCGAAACACCCCCACTCTGAAACACCGCTGTTCCGAAATTAAACACCGCTATCCGTGGTGCTGAAATCCACACTTCCAGCCGCACTCGCACAATTCTGAAGTGGGTTAAGGTTAGGGTTAGTTCGGAATGTGGGGGTTTCGGAATGGAGGGGTTTCCCCAATAGCCTTTTCAGAATAGCGGGGTCTTTGAAAAAAAAAAAATTACGATGAATTGAATTCTATGTTCGGAACAGTGGGGTTTCAGAAAGGCGGGGTGTAACCAGCTTTTTTTGCCATTCTTATGCAGCTTGCTTGCTAATAGCGTTAGCAATGCATCCACCTAGCATTGTATGAGTCATGTATGGACAAGAACAGCGAGTCCACGGCTAGAGGAAGTGTGGGCTTTTTGACTCATGGTGAATTCCTCCAGTGCAGAGTGATGCAGGATACTAGAGTGTCTAGGGGAATGGACGAGGCTCAGCGAGAGGTTAAACCTCTGGAATTATGCTCCAACCTCCAGCTGTGAGTTCGGGGTAGGAGCATTATAATGAGATTGTCCATAGAACTTTGGCTCTTTCTTGATAACAGGCAGAGGTGTTCGATGTAAAATGTGCATTTGCTCCAAGTGTTTTGATTATAAATAAAATGTACAGAGAAAATAGTTTATTACTCAAAGTTAACTGAATTGAAGAGGCAGCACAGGTCTCTAACAGGTTAGCAGTGTGCCCACAGGGGCACAAACATGCAGGCAAAAATTCAAAAACGTAGGCGAGGGTCAAAAACGGGGCAGGCTGAACACAGGCAAGGTTGGAATGTAAATTATGGGGTAGCTGGATAGATGATCTCACATAAGTTCAAGGAATCACAAAGGTGTACATTAAGGCTCTGTTTATATTTGCATAGAAGCAGTTTGTACTAGATTTTGTTCGACTAAGTCAGAAGGTTAAAGTGTTTATAGTTGTTCTCAGTGGTTATATTCAAAGGCGTAGTGAAACTATACAAAGTGACTGGCTAAGAGAAGGGGTGGACGTGACACATTCACAGCGTTGTGCTCCTTCTAAAAGAATAAGTAACAGAAACATTTGCGTAAAGAATCCAAGAATTCAAACAAAGAAGTTCAAACTCTGCTTAATTTCCTACATCCACATATCTGGACAATCAGTGTGTAAAGTGCATGGAGAAGGGGCTTTTGAAGCTGTCTGACCATCCAACAAGCAGCTCTAATTGAGAGGGTAATTGAGAACTGAGGAGCAGGTGTGAGGATCACATAACCGACAGAGACAGTAACACACTAAGGGCAGCGGCTGCTGAGCCTGGGCAGGATCTTGAATGGCAGGTGGGTTAGTAGATGGCAGAAAAAAATGTTCAGAAAAACGCGGACAAGATTAAAGAGCTGGCTGACACCATGGCACGTTCATACCGCCACATAATTCTGATAAGAAGCTTTTATCCTGTGGTTGTATTTCGTAACACTGCTGTCATGTTATTTTGTCAAGCATCCTAGCGATCATGAAGGAAATATATATTTGAATATGTAGTTTTATATTTGAATAAACTGTGGAATAGTATATAATGTTTTTTTTTTTGCTGTATCTTCTGCAACTGGACCTGTTTCAGTTTCCAGTTGCCTACAATACAGCTCTTAAGAGTTACCATGACCTGGATGACTGAGAACCTTCAACAACAGTATCTAGTTTTAGTTTAAGACCCATGGATCATTCTGCGTTTCATGCAGTTGTTAGAACATAGTTAGTTAAAATATTTAATTTACTTAATAGTTAAAATAAACGTGTATCTATTATTTTACCATTCATCACCTCTTACCCTTTAAACCAATGTTACAGAAAGCAGTGGGAGACCTTGGATATCAGTGACTGGCCTCTACTTCATATTTGTTGACTGCACAAAGACTTCTTATACCTAATAACATCATAAAGAGTCAACATCCAGTTTCAATGTAAAAATATCTACACAATAGTATTATGCAGAAAACAGTAAAAGCATCAATGGACTGTGAATACTGTAATTAAACTGAACTGAGCTGTTACCTTCTATTAGCATGAGAAGCACTTCGAGTGTATTAGTGATTGTGATTCTTATTTTTAGAGAATAAATGGAAAATGGATGGCAGGTCCAAGCTCAATGTTTTACAGACAGTGGCTGCATGCAGGACACGTTGGACAATTCACAATGTTGGTCCAGACTGATATATTGAGCTATCAGATGGATAGCCATGGGTGACCCCCTGACTTTTCATCTGGTGCCATGATTTTTAAGTAAAAAGGCTTGAGAACTATTGGAGGTGTTGCCATGAAACCTAGTAGAGAGATGCATGATTCCCAGAGGATGAATCTACTCTACTGACTTTAGTGAGTTAAGGGCTTTTCATGAGGGAAACGACTCTGAATCTTAAAGATAGACTGATACTAATTTTGGGACATATCATGGAAAAGCTGGTCTGGTTTATATGATTACTTCAAACCAGCCACAATCGTCCTGGGTGGCAACACGCCCAGGTTGTAATGACTGTCTGTGTTGTGTGGGAGCATTTCCGCATGGGGAGACGAGTTCTGGCATTGACATGGCTAAATCCCTAAGGAAAGAAGGTAAGAGCTGCTTGCTTGTTCACGTTCATGCGTAGGCGACCAAGTTAGTGTGAACAAAACTTGCCATTTTCAGCCTGTAAGTTGCTAGCTTGGAGGTTGTTGTTGCTGTTTCTGGTAGCAATAGGGATTTTGAAAAACAGTTAAATGCACCCTGCCATTGGCCTTCTGAAGTAGTCTTATTCCCACAATATACAACCACTGGGTCAGACTAGTGATTTATCAGCTGTTAGCAGCTAGCAGTTAGCTCTGACTCAGCTCTGCAGAGGCACATTAAATGAAGGTAAAGACGATGTTCATGGTAAACGGTCAGGGGAGGTAATGGGAGTTGAAAAAGATGTCTGGAAATGCATTGCTCTGAAATAAACTGCTTTGTCGCACTAGTATATCAGCAATGGGAGGACATAACTGCCTGATGAGACCAGAATGTGTAAATTATGTGCTCAACTAAACACGCCTGCAAGCTTCAGGCTCGTAAGAGCGTGAACAGCAGCCCATTAGTCATGTTTAGAGATACTGTATAAATACGTGTTAAGATGGTTAAGTTGGAGGAGAAAGTGTCAAGGTCACTCACAATAAATAAAACATTTTTTTTCTATGTTGGCAAAGAAATTATTGATTTATATAGGTTCTGGAAGAGGATGTAAGAGAGGTTGCCATCCCCTTATTAGCTAAATGGACAAAATGTATCCCCCTTGTTAACCTGCCATTCCCCTTCTCCATTCCCCAGGAGAGGTGGGAGTACAGGGTTAGATGGGATGTTTAGTTGAATATGTTAATCTAGTCTGCCTGACTTATTGATCCAACCGTTGGATTCTTCACAGCACAAGGAAAGGAAGACTGCCGTATCTCGTTGCTGTGATGCATTCCGTCTTTGAATGGAGCCTCCGGAGAATGCAGCCTCCAAATTGAGACACAGCTTATGGACGTGACCATGGCTCTAAACCAAAAGAACTGAAAGACTCAGTTAGCTAGTCACGGCGAATGAAACCGACAGCGTCGAAACAAATCGAGTATTGCGTAGATCTATTAAAAAACTAATGTAAATCCGCAGTCTGGGCTAGGGGTGGGTATCGATAGGTTTTTATTAATATCAATGCCATTGTCGATTCTGCCCATCAGTCCAATTCCTTATCAATTCTCATATCGATTCCTGAGTAGTTCATTGAGTGGCAAAAAAGGAGTTTTACACAGACCTCTGCATCAAAAGCAACCATTTTATTGGTTTTATTTATATAAGATTGTGAACATGAACATATTCAACTCAAACATACAACAAAAAACTGTGCATGCTGCTTGCAGTTGCAAAGCGTCAATGTATATTTAATGTCAATGTTATGGACAAATGTTTTAGCATGTTGCTGGTATTTGCACCCTTACACGATATTACAGCATTAATAATAATAATACTACTACTAATAATAATAATACATTTAATTTATATAGTGTCTTTCAGGGTACCCAAGGACACTTAACAAAGTGTAGCAAACAAAACAAAGAACAAAAGGAGCGCCTGTCAGTCCGCACGGAGGGAATAGCACCGGCCGTATGAACAAACTTGCGTCTGGAGGCCCCATCCAACATCGCTGCGAGCCGGGGAAGACCATAGCAGCAGAGGAGAGCAACAAAGCAGCCACGTGGTGAATAACCCTGAGGTTGTGGTGGAGGGAGGACCAACAGAGCAATGATGGACAGCCCACAGAGTATTGAGTACGTCGGTTTGTGAGTTGCTTGGCTAACAGCTGATCGACGAGGCTTAGAGCTGATCAGCGGAGAAAGGTGTGTCCATGGAGACAATTGTTCAGGTGTGTAGCCTTCAGAGTTAGTAGCACAGCCCCTTGTAGGGACAACTTGGCTTTCTTTCTTCATCAGAAAAAAAGCAGTTTTGCTACGAATTGAGAAGCGGCGATATTTACGCCAGCATCCTCTCGCATCCGGGTTGATTGCACCGGTAGCACGGGTAGCATTGCACTGATTACACATCTTGTTTGGTGAAATGGAGCCAGGCTTTAGATCGCTTCCTCCTCTCTATGGTGCTGCCTCGCGGTTGAAGGTCTGAGTCGTCGCAGAGAGTGTGACGTAAATGTACCGCAACACAAAATTTCCTCGTGCAGGCAGGGAAATGAGAGAATTGTTAAGAAGAATCGATAATGGAGGAGGCATTCAATTCCGATGGAATTAGTCAGTTGGGACCAGTTCTGAGTCGGAACCGGTTCTCGATTCCCTCCCCTACTCTGGGCGCTGTAAGTACGACTATGTCAGGGTGTCCACCTCAGGTCCGGCTCATTATACCGCTCTGTCCCTCCTCTGCCACATCTCTACTTTCCCAGGCCCCTGTGAGTGTTATTCTTAACCTGTACACCAGATGCTCTCTGACTTCACTCCAGATACTGGAACTCCCATCTGCCCTGCAATCACCCCATTCGCCCTCACCTAAGCTCCCCTCTTTGTACCTCATTTCCTCATCAGCCACTCATAGATACACCGGCCCAGATCTATTGTTCCCTTGCCAGCTCATCAAGGTTGCCATGTGCCCCATGCCTTTCAGTTCCAGCCATCTGTATTTGTATCTGACCTGTTCCTGTTTTGTTCCTGCGAGCTGTTCTGGATTTATGTGCATCTTGATCTGCCGCATGTTTACCCGCCTGCCCGCTGTGTCCCCCGGGATGTCTTTGCCTCTTCAGACCACCTTGCGGATGTTGACCCATGCCTGTGTCATGGTTCTGTGAGCCTTTAGAGGTCACTTTAGGAGATACATCTTTGAACTGTCTGCCTGCTTTCGTCTGCTTTTGGTCCCGTCCCTGTTTGCATTCACTTGCAGGGAGACTGTGGCAGTGATATCACGCCGTAGGTGTGATCATTTTGCAGTCTATGTCAATGACGATCACAGCATCGCCTCTTAAAGACTTGATCACTCGCATTGCTGGGATAACAATCCATTTCACATGAATCAGAGGTGAAAGCACACCTTTCCATGTATGAGAAAACCCATACATTTCACTTTGATGGAAGGTTTTGAATAAAAACAGCAGGCGGTGACACAAAGCTTTCTCCTCCCTGTAATATCCTATAACACTGTGCTTTGCTTTCATGCCAGGTACCATTTAGATGGGAGTCGGGAAAGATTTCAAATGGTAGATGAATCACTGCAGAGTACAACCGGTTCCAGTGCAGATGGAGAGAGACAGGGAGGAAAGAAGAGGAGAGACGGAGGGAAACAGGGAGAGAACAGGGGGATTCTCAGATCCAGGTGTATTTATAGCTGGAAAAGGAGAGTCACACACATACACACACTGGAGGCTATCCTAGTCCTGCTGTTAAATAATGCAACTGCTTTGAGATCCGAGGGACTCCTATTATATTAAGCTTGTGCGTGTGTGTGCTAGGATGCTTACACGTGTCATTGGAAGACACAAACCCTCCATCTTCCTGCTTTTTAACTTTGTTAATAGGCCTGTGTGTGCTGATTTGTGTGTTTCTGGTAGAATACATTATATGAAAGTTTACGACTCCATCATGTCCCTGTCTTGCTTTGCATTTGTAAGCGTTCGCAGTCGTGTGTCATTACCCACGGCCCGTTATGTGCCTTTCCTGGATGGTGTTTATATTAGAAATGTGTTTTTGAAGTGTTCCACCAGCAAAACTTGTGAGGCCTCTTGTGCCCAATTAGGCAGCTTGTTTGAGTCGCCTTCGTCGCATGGTTCCCTCTCTTGGCATCTCTCTTCTCCTTCATCACTCCGTCCCACCGTCCCTTCATCTGTCCACCCTGCAGCCTGACAGTAAGGGAGGAAAATAAATGAATGTCAGCCCTGCGGCGTCACAGTAAATGCATGTTTTGGCGCCTCTGAAGATGCGCCTCAATTTGCAAACTGTTGAATTCTCAGATATGACAATGGCTGATTGCGCCGCCGTGCAAACACGCAGAGCTGACCGCTCGCTCGCGCACACACACACTTTTCACCCTTTGTTTCTCTCTGACATTTGAGAGGATGACAATAGGACAAGAAGAGAGAATGCTGGAGACAGGACGGGGACAGGGAGGAGTAGGAGGAGAGCCAAGAGTGAGAGATGGAGTCAGATTCTCTGCTTACCTCCTTAACTAGTCAGTGGATCTGTCTCCAGGAGAAGGGGTGACACTGATAGCAGGTTGGGTCTCTGCCAGCTGGCGAGGACGCACACACACATACAGGCCTGCTTTTTTCTCCCAGGGTGCACTGAGACATTCTGTGACCTTGGTCGGGGCAGCAAACTGTACAGCTCTAACAAGGACACACACACAAACAGAAACACACACTAACAAGCCACCTGCTCGCATCTAAATGGTACTCCATGTTGTCGTTGACCTGTTATAAATTCAGCAGGTTGGTTTGTGTGTGCTTTGGTGTGTGCTTGAAGGGAAGAAGAACAGCAGTATCCACTGTAGAGATAGACAACTGGATTGATTTCCTTTCCCCTGTGTGTGCGGGTGTGCGTGCATGTGCGTGTGTTTGAGCCACAGAACTATCTAAAATGCTAATCACGAGTGTTATGCAAAGATATTTCTGTAATTACAGGTGTTTAAGTTTTGGCTGGATTCATTCTTTCAGGTACATAACATTTACATCTTTCGCATTGATTCACACGCACGCTGCTGCTGATTGGACGGCGGACTGTGTGAAGTGTGTGTTTCTGTCGGGGGAGCGGGAGGGAGAGAGAGAGGCAGAGACGATGTGTGTGCCGAGTTTCCTGCCAAACAGATGTTCATCAGCATTTCAGAGTGTTCCTGTGAAGCCATTAGACTACATTACCAAGAACACACTAATTACGTAGGTGCATGGTTAACTGAAGGGAAGCATGCCACACACGCACACACACGCACACACACGCACACACACACACACACACACACACACACACACAGACTCTTGCACAGTCACTTGCACACATTAAAATACTGTCAGTCTTGTGAAATGTTCTAGGGTAGGGAACACATAATGAAAACAAAAAGTGACATTAAAACTCGACCAACCAAACAAAACCTCCAGTGTAGGTACCCACCACATGCAAAACAACAAATATATAGTTCAAAGGAAATACATTTTTCTACACTAATTCTGATACTTCTGAAAAGTAGTTTATTTACCAAGCTGCTGTTCTTCTCCTCCAAAACCACAGAAGATCTTTTGTGAATCACTCTCTGGAGCCCATGAATCTCAACAGGCCAATTGCTTCATGGTGATAAAGGGGAAAATAGAGCATTTGAAAATGCTGATGTATGACTGCAGATGTGGTGGGGTGCACATGAGCGACAATCCGAATCTATCTCTCCTTCACCTCCGACCCACGGTGACCTATCCGTTTAAATGCCACTGTGGCCAGTCACATAATACAGCTGTTGGGGGTAACATGTAGTGCATGCTCACAGAATATTTGAGGTCTGAGACCACAAATGCAGTGCTCAAATTCAAATTCAGCAGTTTCAGATTCTCACCATTCTTCGCATCTTTTGACACAAATATCACATACACAACACGGTTTTGCAATGAATCATGTTGCCGCTGTGTGGGCTTATTGCCTGTGTGAAAATATTCAGTGGGACAAATCATTTCACTTAAAAATCAGTATAAATTCATGAGGTGACTGGAAGGAACTGAATGTAAAATGGGATAAGGAAGGTGCAAACAGCTACACACCTTGTTACAGATTTATGGTGGACCCTTATTTTCCAGCATATTCAACATTCCTTAAACCTGCGGTGACAGATTTTTTTGTACCACACAAACGACAAGGGCAACATGACAGAGGTGCTTGTCAAATAGCTGAACAGCTGCTGCTACTTCTCAGCACTCTATGTTCACCAGCTAGTTGCTTACTGTCAGCAGGTAGTGTGCAGTAGATATTTAGAGCTCTTTAGGTGAAAAAAACTGCTGCACTGAAAAAAATGACACGATAAAGGTGGAAGATTGAAACCAAAAAGCCGCGGGCTGATGACGAACAAACCAATAAGCTAAAAGAGCCTATGAAGCTCTGTGGCGATGAGGGGGGCTGCAAAGCTGGGGGATAATTATCCATGGCTTAATCACCTTCTTTTAACACCTTCACATACAAGTAGCGATGGAAAGTCTGTGCCCTAACCTAACCACAGAGATTGCATGCCTAAACCTAACCCAGTAGATTTGATGCCTAAACCTTACATTTACGGCATTTAGTGATGATTAAGCCATGGATAATTATATATATATATATACACATATAATGTGTATGCATGAATATTCTTTTCTTCCAGATGCACCCTTCTATAATTGAGGAAGGCGACAGGCTGAAGTGCACGACCATGTCGCCATCTGTGTTTGCTTGTCCTGTCTGCCCCAAATTCACAACCAAAAGTGAAAGTTTCATCCAGAGACACTTGCTGAATGATGCGGGAAATGCAGTGCATTTCAAGGGTGTTCATCAAGTATCTTTTTGAGATCATATGCCTTTACATGTCATTTTGAATGATACTTGTGTTTTTGCACGTCTAAAGGCATATTGTAACCGGTGTTATACTGGGTTGCACTCCTTTGAGGTGTGTGGATAAGTTTTAGCACAGTTTTAGCAAGTTACTTTCAAGAGATCCCTACTTGTAGCAGTCAGTGGAGTTGTTTCACTTTTTGAAGTACACGTAGCTGTTCAAAGTAAGGAAAAAATACATTTGTATATACTATATAGGATGTTAAGTAAATATTTGTCTCTCAGGTACTGTATGATTTTTAAGACAAAGTACTCTCCCTTTTCAGAAAAGATCATCTGCAGATACAATCTGCCCTGCAGAGCTGGAGGCCATTTTCACTGTCCATTTTGTGGAACTACAATAATCCGGAAAGACACCATTATGCCCCTTCTTATACAGTGCAAAAATCAATGTGATATGGCCCAACTCACCTCGGCTCCACCTTGTTAACCGCCCTCACCAGAGACCCACGCTACTGTTTCATCATCAATGAGTGTGGAACATTCATACACACTCCCACCTTCTGTGTCAGCCGTCGTCAAAATTGACCATTCCTACACACAAACAGCATCCCCCAAGACCCCAGATCTATCTCAGTCAACCCCAACCTCAGAGGATCCCATTGCTCCAAAGGAAGAAGTAACTGTGGATGTGCCACCAACCCATGTGAGGTGCCTGCAGTCACTGGCACTGCCCAGTGGTTTTGTACAAGAGGAATTTGTTTCTACATATCCAAAGAAAACATGGCCAAGTAAAAGACACAACATCACAATCTCACCAACAAAGTACATCTGTTGACCAAATTATCGGCCTCAATGCCGTCAGAAAAACTTCCAGAGGATTGAGTGTTCCAGTGCATGTGCAGCGCAAGACATGGGGACAGCAACATGTGACGAGATGTGAGATGGATGTTTGTTTTTCTACTTTGGAATATTTAGCGATGGAACACAATAAAATGTTTGTCACAAAAAGTCCAAGTCAAGTTAGTAATGTTGCCAGCGTGCATGCAAACATAAACAGCCCCCTGTCATGGCGCACACACTATCTGACGAACGTTACGGAATTCAGGCATTTATGTACGAGAATGAAGAGACACAGACGGTGGAAGAGACACGTTAACAGCAGGATGTCTCTGAATGGTAAATTCTTTTTTTTTCCCTTCTTACTTTTCACACTCGTGTTTTACATGTAAGACCTGAGTTTTAATGCTGGTGGTCACGATGTATGGCGTGAAAATGACAGAAAAATAGGTAGATTCGGCGTGCTCACTCAGAAAGTCTGGCGAGCTTATGATAGTAGCCTCCTGTGGTAACGTCACCGCAGGAGCAGAGTCAAAATCTCGTGCTTTAGGAATGCGCACCCTTGTGCGCTATTCCTGTTCGGAAAAAGAGCCAAAGCGAAAAAACTGAGCCACTTTCAAACTCCAGCTATTCAGGCAAGTTTCAACTGAGGTCCAACACCAATATGCATGTTTTAACAAGAGAAATTGCGATTTCCGGGTGATGACTGCTTTAATAGAATACTGACAATCAGACAATAGTAAAGTCTAATTATTACAGTCATTTAATAGTTACACATGAAAATGAACACATTTCCAGACCCAGGAACTCCCCGTTCTGTTGCATCACACCGTCTGGGGCCACTGTGTTGCTCATGATGCCCCTCTCATCCCTGAAGATCCCTGGTGGGTGAGGAAACGACCAGCAGGATTGATGTCTTTTAGCTAAGCTTCTCTACTGTGCTTTTGAGCAAACAATGTGTGGGTAGTCTGTACTGTGTTTAATGAAGGCATCCTCTGGTGGGCAGGCTCGGCCATATACAGGAAAGACAGGAAGAGCATGCCAGCTTCCTGCAAACAGGATCCTGTATAATATCTGGGCAATACAGTCCTAACACTGTATTACCACCAATGATTTACAGTGCTGGCCTTATGATTTTTCAGTTCTAGCATGAATGATATGTGTGAGCAGCCCCCCACATAAAAACACACACAAATGTATTCACGTTTAATAACCATAATATTAATATTTACAATCAATATTAATTGTAAATCGATTAATTAATAAAAAATGATATTTACCCTATACTAATGTGGTAGTAAGTATGACATTTGTTGTGACCGTTCTATTAATTCTCCATTTAATCTGAGAATTCAGTTGATCTAATCTTAGTTATTCTTCAGTCCTATTGTGTGTGTGTGTGTGTGTAACATTCATTACATTGATATGGGAGCTAAATCCATGAAATGTTAACATTATAACTAATTGATTTTTATAGGCCTCTAACTGGTGAGTAAAGTCACGGCGAGACAATTAACTGATCAATTATACCGTTTCGATAAACATGTAACTGCACAAAATGCATAGAATTATGTCATGTGTAAACCATACAGTCTATGGTGTAAATGTACATGTTTTTTAAGCTTTTATTTTGGTTTTAGCTCAGCGATTGACTAACTTCCGCTTGAGACTTCAGTTATGGATTGGATATATGGCGGTGCCCTTATCGGCCATCTTGACTGCAGATGGGTACTCTTGAACTTTTTTGATACAATATTCTATCTGTATGCAACTTATACTTATCTCTGTTTATCAATATATAACATATGCTCTTATATCTTTTGCACCTCTGTCTAGACGTCCACATGTTGATAGCCTCATCTGCATATAAGGCACTGACTGACTCAGCACTTTACTAGTTTGCACTCTGGTTAGATGTTAAACTGTATTTCACGATACTTGAACTTGACAGTTAAGTTAAAACTCATCCAAAACTGAATCTAATCTAATTTTGCTGTATGGACAATATTAATAGATTTTTCACATCCACTCAATTCTCAGTTTTATAGCACACAATGAGATGCAAAGTGCTATATACTGCAGCTAGCGTCAACTTGTATAGCGTTTTTCTTGAAAAACAGCCAGCCAGTCAAGGCCAACCCAGGCTAGCAGTGTGAACCAGTCTTATGACAGTCTTATTATGCCAACTTTGCGGCTGACTGCATGTTAATAACGACCAAACCTAGCTGAACGAAGCTGAACGTCACACACCCTCATTGCTACTTAATGTTAGCTCTCTTGTAAGATGTCATGATGATACTGCTAGCTAGCATGATTATATCATGAATGCTCAGTGAAAAGACATAATGAAATTGACATACCTTTCTCCTTTGCACGTTTCTCCTGCTCTTCCACTCTGCACTCTGCAAAATGTGCCCCGGATGGATTTTGCCATTTAATTTTCCGGACTGTAGCTGTGACCCGTCGACACACAGCCGCCCAGCCGACTGCGCATCAGTGCGCGCGCTAGCATGTTGTGACCGTGACGTGTAACAGCTGCAGGGGCTGTACGTCAGAATAGTCATTTCTAATACTTACGCTTCAATTTATTTTTTATGTCAAAGAAGAAAAATAAATAGACATTATAATTTCAAATATAATTTTTTCTCGCTGCATATTTGGCACCCCTCACTAGGTGGTGCCCTAGGCAAGCGCATATGTCGCCTGTAGGAAGGACTGCCACTGAGTAGAGATCACGGGGAGAATTTCGGTTTGGGTTTCTGGACATGCTGCAACGGTTTAGTCACAGAGGCTGGGAGTCGAGCCAAGAGAGAGTTGCAGTAGTCCAGGCGGGAGATGACCAGCGCTTGGACCAGGAGTTGCGTCCTTTGTGAGGAAAGACATCTGCAGGATCGGCCCACAGCAGTGATGTTTGAGGCGCAGGGCAGTCCGTCGTCGAGAATTCGACCCAGGTTCCTCAGAGTCGATTAAGGCGACACGTGACAACCTCGACAGTGACTGACAAGTCCATGCAAGGGCAGTCTTTCCCTGGGATGAAAAGAAGTTCAGTTTTACTAAG
The DNA here is from genome assembly GCA_903131615.1 of Diplodus sargus. Taxonomy (NCBI): domain Eukaryota; kingdom Metazoa; phylum Chordata; class Actinopteri; order Spariformes; family Sparidae; genus Diplodus; species Diplodus sargus. The sequence continues at coordinate 185,322 of CAEMYA010000115.1, forward strand.
ATTTTACCAGGTAGTTTTGGTGCCGTAACCTACCCAGGCAGTTTTGGTCCAAAACTAAACCAACCTAACCAAATTGCAACCATCTTGAGAACAGTAATAACAGTCCAAAAGTTCTAGTATGTCATAATATGCAGTTAATCAGCAAGCTTTATTATGAAAGTCAAACTGGACATAGCATTAGGTATTATTGCTAACTCGACTGCTGAGCCCTTGAGAGGCAGGTAGAACATGGAGAGAACACGGTGGTAGTGAGAATGCATTGATTATTTCAAAGGGATAGAAAGAGCCCTGGTGCACAAGGTTCAGTTCAACATAGAAGATTTTAATCAAACAACTCTGTTCAGGGATTCTTGTAGTAGATCTGAATGAAAAGTTAAGGTTAGGTGTAAAAGAGCAATATATGGAGCAGTAAAAAACCCCAAAACAGAACCTGTGTGGACTGTGGTTGAAAAGCATCTAAAAAGGTTAAAATGATTAAAAGAGGTGTTAATAGAGGTTTGAGAGCCTAGAACTCAGGGTTGAGCAGAGTTAAAAACCACAAGTCCAATCGACAATGTACACAAGATTTATTATAATAAAAAATATAAACCCAGCCCAAAGTCTCTCCCAAGGATCCCGCAGTCGCAAGTACAAGCCCACGGTGCTTCCCCTCAACTCCGGCCGGTGATGGAAGTCCCCCTCTTCCTCGCTTGCAGCCCACACTCTGCTCCCACGGGTCCTTTGCGTCCACTTTGTGTCCAGCATTTCCGGCGCCCACCGCTTCCGACGCCCGCCGTCCTGGCGTCCTCTGCGTACTCTCTGTCTCTCCGTCTCTACAGCTCTGCTTCACTGCCGCTCTCTGAATAAAAAGGGTTACACCTGCACTCGCCACCACCTGTGGCTCGTTGCGTTAATTAGTCTGCGAGTCTGTGTATAGTTCAAGGTCGGTACGTAAAAAGACACTACATGCAATTCAACATAAATCTCAAGTGAGAAATCAAACCCTATAAAAACACAAAACACCACAACATGCAATGTAACATAATCATTAAATCACAACAAAGCGGACAAAATTACAAAACCTGCAATACTAAAACTGACCCCGTCACGCCTGAAAGAATTTTTCTATCTATCTATCTATTTGTCAATGTTTTGTTAAGTTTTGTCCGCCAGTAAATGACTGCAGATGTGATGTTGAAAACAGAAGTTGTTCTTTTGCTTTTTTGTTGTCTTGAGTCAGGTGCTCTTTGTTAAAGCGCATTTTTTCAGGCGGCTGAGAACTTGAAGTCATTTTTCTCTGTTCTGAATGCAATTTTGGTAGCTAAACAAGTAGCTAAATGACACTATGGACGTTTTCGCGCCTAACATGGAGGAGCGTCCACTAGTTCGTCTTTACTGGTGGACCTTGGTTGCAAACTTTTCCTACCCTAAATGTGCAACTTGTAGATGAATCAATTGATATTAAAGTGTGTATAGTATAGCGTGGTAAGATGCTTAGCATTGGTGATGGTGAAGACATGCGACCGCAGCCTAACAATGGTTTTTAACTTCTGGCATCTACATTTACACTCTACAGTTCTAAGGTTGGTTGAGCTAAAATAAGCTAAGCTAAGCCAACCGGCTTCTCGCTTTAGCACTATATTTCTCTGAAGTTTATTTCTCCAAATGTCCACACCATTCTACAGATTGTACCCATACAGTCGCTTGACTACAGAAATAAACTGTTATGTTGTTGAGTTTTATCTTGCTGAAAGCAATTGGAATTACTGATGTTGGTCTGCCAGAGTGGACCATCACTCCAACTGCTTTCTTTACTTCTTAATAGCTGTAATGCACCATTTTATCGTTCGCAAAAAAGTGAAGCAGCAGGAAGAGATTTAACTTTTTTTTTACTTTTTTCTTTTGCTGTTTAAATGCAGAACCTTGAAAAGACAATCTTAAACTGATAATGTGGGCAGGAAAACAGTTGTGTTTTTTTTTTTTTTAAATGTTTGTAACTGGAATCTGCTGTGGTACACACACACACACAGACACACACGGTTTAGCAAACATCGCACTGACTTCCATTCATCCCCAGAGGGCTCAGCCTGACCTTAAGTATAACCCCAATTAAGAGAGAAGTCGTCTTACATTTCGCTGAGTGAAAGTGCAGTGAAATCAAATTTGGGACACAGATCGCGTCTCTGGTGTGACACGCCGTTCCCCGGTCAGCTGGTGTGAAGGCCAGAATGTGTCCCCAGATGTGGCCTCTGACAGAATCAGACACACAGGTTCCCACAAGATGGCCAGCAGCCGGCGCGAGCGAAATTAGGAGTGACAAAGGGAGTGCGAAGGTCTGCTGTCCCTCCCTGTGATCTGACTGATCAGAGAGTGAGAGACAGCTGTGGACTCCTTTCAGACCTCGCTCAGCCTCACCCACTCCCTCTTTTTCTCTCCACCCGTGTACTCACCTATTCCCCACTTTCCCTGCTTTACTTTCCCCGCCCTCCCTCCACCTCCCTCCAGCTTCTCCCTTGCCCCGTTTTTCTTCTTTCCCTCGCCATCCAGGCACACATACCGCACTGACCTCCTCCTTCCCTCTTTTTTCTTCCCTCCTGTCTTGCCCAGCATCTGTCTAATTCAGTGGTTGTGCCTGTGGTTAGCAGCAGTATGGTTTTTATGATCACCCTCTGAGTACACAGTGACCTTGGACATTATTCACACACAATGGATGGAGCTGTCCACACCGGGGAGCACTGCAACTGCTGTGGGCCGTTGTGAGAGTGTGCCTCTGTGTGTTTGTGTGTGTGAGGCAGAGGGAGGGAGAGAGAGAGTGGGAGGGAGGGAGGCAGTAAGAGTGAGTGTACCAATTTAAAATGTGAGCAAAGAGGGAGAATATGAACTAGAGAGAAGCACTGTTCCATTTGCGGCTGGCTAATGAATCTAAAAGTGCACGTGTGAAGGACCTGGTCCGTTTGGGTTCTTGAAAAGTGTGCGACATTAACCAGTCAGACTGCACTATGCATCTAAATAAATGAACTAAACCACTTCATTTATAGATTTTCTTTCTGCCAACATGATCGCAGTAACACGAAAAAACACTGTAATATTAGTCACTTGCATGCTGTCTGACCAAAAGTATGCGGACCACCGTGTCCAATCATCAGTTGCTTCTTATCATCTTGGCTCAGCCCCTCACTTCCAAACTTAAGCAAAAACTGCAACTGCAAGTGAAATTTTATTTGTGAAACCACATTTAGTCATCATCATGGTCATTTGTTACCATCATTGGCTGCATTTAGTATTTCCTGCCAAGCCTCCGAATGGGTGTGTCCATGAAGGTGTGTCCGTTTGACTGAAAGAATCTGGTGGTGGGACGTAAATGCAGACTTGCACTGTGGACAGACAGTGCTTAGTTAGCAGTCATATCAAAAATAAGTAGGGACCACCGCAGTATCTAATTGGATCAGTGTCATTCCTGGGTAAGTTAAATGCTATGCGGATATGCTTAAGTTGACCTGTAGATTTCAGCAAACCCAAAATAAGTTAAATATGTTGAAGTGACAAAAGCCATCAGTGACCGTAGCTACAGCATTGTAGCAAAGGAGGAGTCAGCTGTGGAGCAAGTCTGCAGGAAGGCAGTGAATCTGTTTTGGCACAGTGGCAGCACAGGATACTGTAACTTCTGTCTTCATCACATAGTACAAACTACTTGAACACATAAACAAGATAGAGATAGAAATGTTTTTTTCTGTTTGACCACATATCAAACAATATTGTTTTTATGCCCAATTAACCATAACAACGTGTTTTTATTTTGAAATGCTGATGTCGTCCTGGCGTCAGATCAGAAAAAGTTTTAATGTGTGGCTCTAGAGGGTAAAGACAGTGTCTTACTTTTTTATTAACATTTGGTGGACTTGCGTTTTAAATGAAGTTATTTCATTGGTTACAAAAAAATAAGTTTTTTTATCTGCTTAGGCAAAGAACTGATAGCTTTCAAAGGGTAACTCCACCAATTGTATAAAAAATGCTAAAAACAAACAATGTGCTGTTGCTCCAGAGGAAGCTGCATGTAATCTGATAAATAGCCCCAAGTGATGTCCCCTCAGGGGCTAAATTGCGTTTTGGGTCATGTAGGCACAAGGTTTTGAAAAGCAGTTCACTGGTCTAGCATTGCACAACTATAGCACTGATGGACTCATTATGGACTGTTTAATAACAATTGATGAAAATCGATACAGCAGAACCAGAGATATCAGCTTCAGTAATTTCACATACTTACATCACCCACAATGCAACTTAGTGTGCCACTGAGTGACATCATCAGGTTACATGCAGCTTCCCCTGGAGCCACAAAAAGCTGCGCATACTACCTTTTTTTCTACATATGCAGTAGTACTTTTTTGTTGTTGTAAGTAAATTGGTGGCATATACTTATTGACTGAAGGAAAAGACAGGAAATGTAATATGAATATTTTTTCCAACTTTACTAGATATAGTATTAGGAATGCTCTCGACATGACAATGCTCCCACACACCAAACACGGTCACAAAAGTCATGACTTCCTGAAGCGTCCTATTGATCCAATGGTTCACATCAGTTCCTGTGTTCCACTCTTGGTCTCTGTCTCCGCACAGTCAGCTGTCATACAGATATAAAATGGCCCCTCAAAAATTAAACCAAGAATAAATGATTTTTTCTAAGTTTGGAGTAGAAGGACTTGATTCGGCCTGCGCAGAACCCTGAGCTCAGCCCCATCTTTGGGTGCGAGCCAGGCCTTATCGCCCGACATCAGAGCTCTGTATCCCCATGCGGCTGAACGGGAGCACAAACCTGCAGCCAGGTTTGAAAATCTCTGTGTGTGTTGACTGAGCAAATACACATTTTGTAGAGAGGAGCGTAAAGAAAGCAGCAGTTTGTCTTCAGAGACAGCAACAGACATGACTTTATCACCCTGTGAGAAGGATTCGGTCTGGACGTATCGTGTGTGGACGTATCGATTAGGGTGAGGAAACATGCTCAAATCTGTATGAAATATTGTAAAAGTGACAGCCAAGGCCAGCAACATAGCAGTTTTGATTACACATGTCCATGAGCAACTCCCCTAGTTATATAGATGGCTCGCTAAAGGGTGGAAATTTCCGAAATCGATCAATAATTATCGAGATAATGTTGCATACTGGCATCACTTCAGCCTACATAATCGTGCTATGAAACTTCCGTCTTGGGAAAATATCTATTTCTTCATATCCTCCAGCTGCAGTAGGCTATGAGCTGTTTGTCCACCTCAGTGCACACACACACACGCTACCGCAATCCACACACATACTGTACCTACCTTGTTATAACACCAATCAGTCAACTGTCAGAGGCAGAGAGGGTTTATGGCAGCTTTATGGGAGGTGAAGCAGCACTTGGTAGTCCATTTGGCTGCCCATATAAATGACTCATCTTTGTGTGTGTGTGTGTGTGTGCGTCGGCGAACGCATGCATGTGTGTGACACGCTGAGTGACTATGTTAGCTTACCACTGGGCATTTGTGCGTGCGAAAGGCTTTTTCACATAGCCATGCACATCTCTGTGTTCGGCAGAGTGTGTGTTCGCAGAAGCGCCACGCAAGTGTGCTCCCACAACCGTGTGCTGCGAGGGCACATAACTGTCTGTTCTGTCGGAGGAGCGGAGTAGATGAAGTGAACTGTGAGTCCGTCTCTGCACCATTTGAGGTGTAAGATACCAAGTAAGAGTTAGAGACACAGAGAGCTGGGCAAACAGGGGGGGAGAGGGGAGGGGAGGGAGGAGGAGGGTGTTAAATAGAGATAAGGATGAAAAGTAAAGAAAGGAAAGAAAGAAAGAAGAAAATCTGAGTTCTCATTTTCACCATGTGTAATATGTTTTGCCTCGAGGCAGCCGACTGTCTTGTAAAGTCATGTCATCATCCCCCTCAGTTGATCAAGTTTGCGTCCCCGCAATTTGTCTCATCTTGATTGATCTTGATCTTCTTCGGAAAATGGCCCCTGGCTTGAGCCTGAAAGAATCCGTCGCCCTGAAAGGACACTGCAGGTTGAGACGCAGGTCAGCAAACACAAATGAATGCATGGAAATAAAAAAGAGCATTTGCAGTGTTTGCCTGTGTCATAAAAACAAGCTGTCACCGCAGACAAAGACCACCGCGAGCATCCATCCACCCGTTTATCAAAGCAGTCTTGTTCTCTGACCGGGCTTAGTCATCCTCTGTGTTTGTCTTAAAGTTTTCACAGTGCAAACAATCATTTTTCTAATGCTGCTCTCTGCGGTGCACTGCGATTGTCACTCTAGGTGTATGTCTTCCTAGAAAACCATCAATTGCCAATGTTCCCAACTTCTCAATAGCCTTCCTCTGGGCTATACTGAACAAATGTTGCAGTGGTGGTTGGTTTTTTTTTCATTTTTCTAACCTCCCCCCCTTTTTTTTTT
>CAEMYA010000115.1:191760-231828 GCA_903131615.1 Diplodus sargus
TTTTTTTACAAAAAGTTAAAATATACTTTGTGACTCAGCAATTTTCACTCATTTGTGTGACTCGGTACAAATTTTATATTTCAAATTCAGTAAAGCTCAAATCACATTTAATAGAAGAAGTGTATAGTTTAAAATGAATACAATCATATGGTGAGACACTGTTGGTTAAATAATGGTGTGGAATTTAAAGTGCTTTACATTATTTACTTTATTTGATTTATTCTTATTTCATTTATATTTCAATGATGTATTTTTATCCTGTGTCATCTGTATATAGATAACTGTGCTCTGTAATTTGTGTAGCATGAAGGAAGCCTTGTCGCTGTAATGACGAATAAATGACCTTCTACTTTATTCACCAAGTAAGTTTATCACTTATCACTTCAGCACCAGGAGCTGTCCACTGTCTGACTCGGGGTTCAGTGTCTGCTAGCCTCGCTCCACGTGGAAGGAAGTGATTGTTAGATGGTTAAATTTTAAAGTTTTTCATTTAAATATTTAAAAATCACCCCAAAGATATAATAATTTGTGTAATAATGGTGTATAATAATAATAATAATAATAGTGTTTGCTATGGAAGCCAAGAACGGCCATGGATTTTTCTTTTTTTTAATGCACTGTTATCTCGTGATAACAACTTATGATCTGGTTATCTCGATATAACAAAGATTTTCTTGTGATAACAAATTAATTATGTCGTTAACTCGATATAACAAAGATTGTTTTCTTGTGATAACGAAATAATTGTGTGTGTGTGTGTTTGGGGGGGAATGAGTCAGTCAGTTAGTGTAACGACTGTAAATGACCTTTAATGTGATAACTGTTTATAAGAACATCTTGTTTTCATTTAGTTTACTGATATTATTTGAAGCCAGGTTATTATTTCATTAATTATATTAGACACTAAATGCGGCACTTTTATTTTGAAAGCGTCTTGCTGTGAACCAAGAACACTCGTGTTCTTGTGAATCGTGTGTGCCTGCATTTTTGCTGAACGTGATGAAAGTGATTTACTTGGCACCTTAGCTGATAAAGGGCACAAGCTCTTTGACCGATGATGTGACCGAAGGTGTGTTCGAGTGCACAAGGTTCTTGTAATAAAGTCCTTGGACCATCACTTAGAGTCTGACCGTCATCCAACCGGGGATGCTACAACGATGACATCAGGCTCACTTAGATTGCGCCGCCGATATAGCTGAAGCGAACCGTCTTCTTAGATTACACACATTAATGTGTATATTAAATGTAAATAAATAAAATAAATGTAATGCTCTTGCAGGTACTAATCAGTAACAACAGGTGGCGCCAAATCAACCGGGAACCCCTCAAACATTTGTAAAAATAAAAGCCATTGTTGATTCTATTTATGGTCTATTTAACACATCAGCAGTAGCCACTCAGTTTATTTTCTGTAATGACCTCTTTCCGAGGTCGTTTTCATTCTTAGCGAGTTTAAAATGACCTAAGCACATGGGATTCAGTGGAAGCAATAGTGCGTGTAATCCAGCAAGGACCTTATTTCCACTGGGTATTGGGAGGACATGTCGTCCTCACTCTACAAAATCCTAATTTGTCCCCTCACTTTTACAAGCTCAATTTCCTTCACCTACAGACCTCTAAACCAGTGGTTCCCAACCTTTTTTCCTTGAAGCCCCCCTTGCCTGTGTCCAAGACAAGCCAGGCCCCCCCAACCCGCATTCACTAAAAGAATAAAGTGATTAATTACAAAGTTTTATTTGCAAAAATAAACAACAGTTATATTCTCCTAGTTTTACAATATATATAGATACATTTCTTCCTTTTTGTGTCATCAGGTGTACCTCATAGGGGTGTTAAAAAAATAGCTTAATGAATTTAAATGTGGACCAAGAAATATGTTTCAATTTGGATTATAGAGAGTTTTGATTGGGTACTGGGATTTTATGCAGTCCAGGATATAATCGGCCATTTTGACTATTTTTGATTTTACCATTGTATTTCACCTTAAAAACTATTTACCTTGTGTGGTGTCATTATTTTCACCACAACCTCACATGTGTGACTGTACAGTTATTTTTTCATTTTGACACACATCTCTCAACTCTCTCATCGTCACTGTCGGTCCCTCCACAACTTCCTCCTGTCCCCCAGCAACCAAATCACGTGTCTTGCCATGTAATTTTGTGATTGGCTGGTGTGGTGCCTTTTTCCACCAATAGGAACGTGTTTTTTCGCTCGCAAACTTTCCTGCTTACAGACACTTTCATGAGGGAAGTCCGTTTTGACCGTCTCTTCCTGCAGCAAACGCGCAGCAAACGTGACGGTAATGCTAGCGAAAAAGCGTGCCGTACATAATTTATCATAAGTCCGGTTTTACTTGGCCTATAAACACAATTTAAAAAACTGGTACACAGCTTGAAGGCTGCTCCAACACATAAGTCAGACCGAGACTCACTGAAGCTCCATCCTGCTGCTATGTCATCTTAAATAGGTCATGTGAGTTTGACGTGCCGGCGCGTCAATCGACCTCACCCCTAATTTCCACTGGATACGAGTCTGCTGCGTTGCAGCTCCGTCCGGTTTTGCTCCGCCGTCCGCCAATCCCCACCGGTTGCGGTTTGAGTACACCACAGCGCAGTACGGTAGACAGCTGGCGTCAGGAGGACGAGGAGTTCCCACAATATTCACATAATCACTCCCGACCGCAGTTATAGGTCTGTGTTATTAAATACAATAACACAGAGTGTTTCCGACCGAAGGATCAGCAGAAGAGCTTGTGTTTGTCTCTTTTTTGAGATTTGTCTGCTGGTGTCAACACTGATTGTTTTTTTGAAAAGCAACCGGATGTTGTTTGTTATTACGACGCTTGACTTCCTGTCTGCTCGTGCTAAATTCCGCTGAATTGTTGCGTCGTGCTCCGGCATCCGGCAGAAACAGAAGTCCTGCGTATCTGATCCGGAGGGCTCCGGACTGCCGGAGCTGGGACGGAGCTGATATGCAGCGCAGCAGACCTGGTGGGGATTGACTCATAGACTAAAGTGAAACGTATCAGCTCCGCTGGCGTGGCGGAGACGCAACGCAGCGGAGACGTATCCAGTGGAAATTGGGGGTCAGAGGGTTGCACAAATATAACTTCAACCTCACAACCTCAGAGCAGACAAAGTCGTGCGCCCCCCCTGCGATCTCTGGCGCCCCCCCGTGGGAGGCACGCCACCCAGGTTGGGAACCACTGCTCTAAACCATGTTGTCTAACGACCACCACCACAACCACAACCTGTCCTGCCTTCTTGGTGGAGTTACTTGATCCACATGATGCAATTCAACCCCATTAACATAACGTTGCTTAAACACAAAAGTCATGTGCAGCACACATCCAACAAGCAAACCCAACTTGAAACATTAAACGTAAAACATTATTTGTCGACTTTAGGTTAATGTTGACATTGAAGTGGAAGTTGGTAGAGAGGTTTATTATTATCATATTTCATAATTATTGGTATAATGTATTGTTCATGCTCCCAACACTGCATCAGGTCTGTATTTAAGTGAAAATCCAAAGAAATCCAAAGATGAAGTTCGTGTTCTCTGCCTCACGCCTACTGCCTACAAACAGCAGAATCCACCCAACGCTATTGTCGGGTGTAATTAACACTGCTCTCTCTAGGGTTTGGTGGTGGAGTTTTGGACATTTCGGTTAGTTAAAAATGTAATTTCCATTTTGACGAGCAATTATTGTGCAATTACTCTTGAAGTGAAATTCTCTATTTGTGCCTCACTGCAGCGCAAAACTAAAGGAGCTCTTTCTCATGTGTCACAAAAGGTAGGCTAATGCATGCAGAGACGGAAAAAGGCTTCCGTTTGAAGACGCTGTCCCCACAGGTTCGCATTTGCATATGGTGGGTGAGTCGGGATAGCGGGGACTGCGGCACACATACCAGATCAAACAGGAATATTTGGTCAAATGTGAGACGCGAAGCTCCAAGCATCTCATCATCAGCATGCAAGACCAGAGAGTAAACAAGGTAAGAAAGCAGAACACTGACTTCACTCAGATGACTCCTTGTGTAATCACCACTTAAGCGTTTTTGTTCCTGCACTTATTTGCACACTGATAGTCTACTTACTTTCATTTTACGCCCTCCAATTGGAAGTGCTGACATCAATTTGGGCCAAATTAGTATAGTGCATTATTACGTAAGAGTTTTCTCTCCGAAATCCTGTGCAGACTTTTCCTCTTAAACTTTAAAGGGACAAAAAGTCAATGATCTTACATTTATACTGTACAAGCGTATGCTTTTATTCCCCACGGGCCTACACTCTGTGGACAGTGGCTCACCCTCTGTTGGCTGCTAGCCACTACACTGTGTGTTTCTCATTAGAACGAAACGGTGTAAAGCTGTGTCAACTGATCAGTGATCTTGCCGCCCAATTACAAGTGTAGAACAAGAAGTAAGCAAGGCCCAAAAGTTGACCCCTGAGGGAGAGAGAAGCAGGAGACACAGCCAGGTTTTGCTTTTAACCTTTTCTGGGCTGCGAGAGGAGATGAGCCAAAGGCTTTCCCTCCTTGATTGGTCAGAAGGTATCTCCAAGACAACCAGGTAGAAGAGTGAAATTTCACGGCCCGCACCAGCTGCTTTTGCAAAGCATCTTGGGAGCTGATAGGCAGAAAGATACGGACGGATTGGAAAGAGAGACAGAGAGGCCCCCGTGGAGGCTTTGATAGGGTAGAAGTAAAGGCATTTTCTTCATCTCTCTTTTTGCCTTTCTGCCTCCTAAATGGTTCCCTGGGTGGGCTCAGGAGTGCCGGAGTCAGAACTAAAAGTAGACCAAAGAAAGGCCCCACTTATCCAGACAAGAGGTAAGGTAATAGGTGGGTAGTTGACCCCATCGCGGTTACAGCACTTTCCAATCAAGAAAAAAGAAACTTTAAAGCAGTTGTGAAACACTTCTGATCCTGATTACTCACATTGAACATGCAGGTTTGAAACAGCGGCAGCATTATAGCAAGACTTAGCGTGAACTGAATTATCTTTGATCCACTCCTCCCCGACTGTAGTCGCGGAGATTTAAATGACAAAAAGATGTGAAATGGAGGAAAATGTCAAAAGGGAACAATCTGTAGTGGCTCCTGCCTGAAGCATTTTACCACCTGCAGCCCGGTGACGCTTATTCTGGCTCCCTTTTGGCTGCAGGAGAGAAAGCAAAGTTAGTTTATTTCTGTCTTCTTGTTCTGATTTTCTCTGTGATCTCCATCCATCTGTCCGTGAATATGTTTTTCAGTATGTCCTTAAAGTTACAATCCTTATGTTTTATTATATATTTTTTTTTACCATTTATTGTGGCCATTTTTCAGCAATAGCCATTTAATGTATTTACATTCAGTGACTGACCCTCAATGTAATAGATTTTATTGTGACCGGGAGAGTTGGCTAGTCTTGGACTGGCTTTCCATTTCCTTTACATGTGTTTTAATGTCAATTGATAACAGCCTCACTGTCACTGCTTATGCAAAACCTTACATTACCGACAGCTGCCCCTTCACATTAGCAGCATTTAGCTGTCAATACATGCCAACTTTATGTAAGCCAGCCAATGGTCGTGTTTCTTAAGTAGCTCCAGTAGTGTTTCTTTTAATATTAATCCCCACAGGCTGTCACCACAGTAACCACAGGTGTCACCGAATGAACCAGGACATTACGTGGAATAATTTGAATGGAACCTGTACCATAAGGAGATATTTTTCTTAGAATCCAAATCATGAATCTTGGAGCCACAGGTGCTTCAGAAAAAATCACAAGCTGCTCGTCTAGTCTCGCCTCATTTATTCATCATGGCATCTGCTCCGCGTCTCCTCCTCGTCTGCTTTTTGTCCGTCTTCTTCTCCTCAGTAAACAGTCCTACCTGTTTCCCTTTTCATTCTAGAGCTCTTTTATTGTATTCATTCATTCACTCTGATCCATCATCCCTAGCAGGCCCCCAGGGAGCTCAGCTGGGGAGGAGCAGCAGCCATTTTCTCCAATGAGCCATCGTCATGCCAACCGTGAGGTAATTCAGCCCGTCTTCCGCGGATGCGGCGGCGACCGCTCCACTTGGACTGAGCCCGTTGTGTTTGCGTGTGTTTGTGTGTGTGTGTGAGTCTTTGTGAATTATTAAATCCTGTGAGAGATGATTATAATTTGACAAATATTAACATCTGCTCATAAACAGAGGCCAGGTCACACCTTCCTACGGCACTCTATGTTATCTCTGATGGAGGTTTGTGTGTGTGTGTTTGTGTGTGCGGCCTAATATTTAGATTAGGAATTATGAGGAAGACACAGAGGCCAGTCTGTGAGGGGAGATGTGATTATGCTGTGAGATATGAATTCAGTGCATCCATCCCTTACGTGAACAGATGAACCGCCGTGTAGATGCCCCCAGCCGCCTGCCAAGCTGAGCCTCCTTTGGGTTTTCTTCCTTTGTTTCTTCATGTTGTTTCTTTTTTCCCTGGGAGTAATTTCATTGTTCAGCCCTTCAAATATAACCACGCACGCAGGATCACAAATCCATGCAAACGTAATTTTCGAACTGCACATTCACGGCTTCGGCAAAAGGGAAGAAAGAAAGCATATTAATTACTTCATGCCTCCCCTCAAGGTTTTTTCAGAAAAAACACAAGAGACGATACATTTAACAGAATATTCTGCCTGATGTATTAACAATGTATCCATCACGCTGGAGGTGGTAATGTAGTGGAAAGATTCAGGCCGTGTTATCATGTTTATGTCGTCAGTGAGCAAGAATTGTGCACATCCTTCTTGTCGTGTCCTAAAATGTTCTTGTCACAGGTGATTTCTGCTTTCCAAAAAACACTGTTAAAGTTTTCTTCACTTCTTCATTTTTAGAAGAAGTGAACCGTTTTGCACCAGATGGTATCAGACCTTTTTGCATACCTCATACTTTCATACTTACATACCTGATGAGGAGCCAATTCGGCTCAACATGCCACATGTTAGTTTAGTGTATTAGCATGCTGTTAGTCGCAACAAGCTTAACTAAGCACAAGGTCCAGCAGAAGCTGAGAGGGATGTGATTAAACTGCCAGGTATGTAATTATACAACCTCGTGTCTACACCAGGGACCATTAATGTGCATAGAAGATGTCATGGTCATTGTAATAGCTGTTGTGATACTTCAGGCTGAACCTGACCATAATGTTGCTTTAATGTTTTGCACAAGTTTCAATTATGTTTCTAAAGAATCACACCTTTGTATTTTATTGTCACTTTCTCCAGGACAGATTCATAGTTTACTTTTGTCAACCTTGAATTCACTAATAATGACATTTGTAACTGCAGTTAAACTTTTCAAAATCAGTATGTATTTAAAATGGCACATGTATTTCACACCTACAAAACCATCATTATTAGACATTTTATCTCTTGTGGCCTCAGCCTTAAAAATAGAGCGCGCTAATGATGGCTGTGTCGGTGGGCCTGCAGGCAGCCCATGGAGCTGGTTCAAGCAGTCATTTAGTGTACAGGGCATGTGTGTGTGTGTGTGTGTGTGTGTGTGTCTGTGTGCGTGTGTGTCTGTGTGCGCTCATGAACGGGCGTCTATCTGGAAGTGCAGGTGTCTCTACGTACCTATGGTGCGCCTATTTTGGATCCTGTCAACCCTTTCCAAAACCACCCACAAGCCTCCCTGAAGGGTGGAGGGTTAACACACAGCGAGCAACATGCTCCGAAGCACCGAGTGCACAGATGCGCTGAAGACTTTCTGCAAAGGAGCAAACAGATTACTCTTCTCAAATCCCAAATCCCTTCATCTTGTGTGTGCGTACGTGATGTCTACTGTACAACAGTAGCTAACAGCCGACCACATGCCCTCCCCACTGTTTACACTGTGTTGTTACAAACATCAGCCCAACAATGACTGAACTAAGTTTGAAAGCCAACAGAGATGCAGTTAAGGCATGTTTCTGTCTCTCACTCCGGCCGTCTCTCCCTGTTTTGAACCCTGTCTGCTGCATCCAGCTCAGATTGCACCTATAGATGTTGACTGTTGTGATTCCTTAGTTGAGTAACAATGGGGAACAAAAGTGAGGAATGGCAGGAAACTTGTTTCTCCTGTACACAAAAGAGAGGCTGTCTGACACTCTGATGTAAACCAAACACACCATGTTTGTTCTGTCAACCCTCAGAGACCGAACCACCTAGGTAGATGTTTTTCTTTCCATCTAGTTCCCTCTCATCCTTTGTTCATTTATTTGTTTGCTGAAATGATCCCAAATGTGTTTGAAAACACGGTATCAGCCTTAATTTCTGCTGATATTGACACACGAACACATGCCAGACCACACACATTTTCAGGAATCATTAACCTTGCTTGTGTGTGTTGTTGTAGGCATTACAGTGCACAAATGCACACGCACGCACGCACGCGCACACACACACACACACACACACACACACACACACACACACACACACACACACACACACACACACGTAACATGTTTGCTCAGGGCTTCAACCCAAAAGCGACACTCTTAAAACAGAGAATGGTTAAAGGAGGCTTTCCCTGGTGCTCAGCTGGCTTACAATCCTTAACGGGCAGTCAGTCAGAACTGGCAAGGCAACCAGGTGGCTAATGAAAGACAGAGGGATGGTCAAAGCGGGAGCAAGTAAAGCAGGAACAAAGCCCAGAGTACGAAAGCAGCACAGACACAGGGGTGAACTCTTCTCTAATGGCTAATTAGAAAGCTACACGGAAAAAAGGTTACAAAAGTCAGTGGTCAGTAGAAGCAGGAAACCCGATGGAAACAGCTAATGAACAGGTTAAACATGACACGGCCTGAAGGGACTGTAAAGACAAAACACTGAGGCCGACATGCAGGCGAGGTGGAGACCACAGGGGATGTTGAACACAGAGCAGGAGTTCCCCTATTGTGTACCGTGCAACCCTACTGGGCCATAAGGGCAACAGTGTAAATGAAAAGTTAATCCTCAGAACCAAAGATTTTTCTTCTTATTCTTTCTTCAGCACTATACCCCTTTCAAGTCCGAACATGCTGTGATCCAGCGATGCTTGACTGTGAAAACTAGCTTCCCTTCAATAGGTTGCAGATTGTTGGGAGTCTGGACTAGGGACTCTCATCTGACTAATGAAATGAACGTGGGGCGACCGTACAGGGAACACAGGAGATAAAGCTGTACCTTACCTGGAGTGACCATCTTGAAAAAGGGACCCACAGACTTTGTAGCTAGTTTGCAGATCAGATCGCTGAGGATTTTTCCAGTGTGGTACCCGTCAATGCTATTGTGCAGAGGGACAAAACAGGCGGCATCTTAAGCCAGGTACATGCACATCTTTAGATTGTCATGGCAAGTAGAATGGGAATAGAAATAGAGGGGAATTAAATGAGGGCCAACCAAGGCCAAACTCCAATATATCCCTTGCCCCTACCACTTAGCTCTACCCCTCTGTTTTGCACATCTATGCCTACACTGTTTGAAAAGAAGGTTAACAACGTACGGTTAAGGTATATCGGAAGGACACTGGGGAAGTACCTTCTAATGTACAGCTGTTGTATCCTTGACTTTGACTTGAGAACATATATGTACACATAGTTATCTTGATAATTTGGGGTAAACCCAGAAATGGACCCATACAGTACCCCTATTTCTGACTGTGCAGGTTGTCCCAGTAACTTTCTGTCTTCGATGCATTGGTAGTTTTCCTTCAGATAAGCATAAAACAATCGCTTCTCATTTGCGAGATGTCTTGGTAGCTGGCTAGATACAATACAATGTAATAACTGATTCCTGCAAGACGGTTCTACATTTTGACATGTTTCAATGTTGCATTCCCCCTCTCGAGGGCACAGGTTGCTAATGTTAGCCTATAAAGCACCGCTAGTGGCCAGGTCATGAAGCAGTACTCTTTTATATCAGATGACTTGAATTGAAAGTGTAACATTGTGGACGAATTGCGATCGTCCATACTATCCCCATCAGATAAATGGCAAAAGGCATTGTGTTAATGCCAGCTTTGCCATGGTAGCACAAGAGCAATGACCACAGCTCAACAACATGTTCTGACGTCTTTGGTTGCCAAAAATAAAGAAAGGAAGTGGGTCCTCCCTGAACCCAGGTGAGCTCTCCCACAGAGTTGAATCGAGAAAATATGTTCATCCCCCGATTGTGACAATGCAGATGTACTGTCACACCCCTAGGTGTCTCATATACGCACTATGGTACCCCTTAGCATCTGAAAGCCACTGGGCTTTCAAACAACACACAAGTAAAGTCATCCATGACAATAGTAGTTGCTCTGAGCAAGTTAGGTGACATAGTATCAAGAACGACAACGTCAGTGTAAGGGGGAGGTAAGGGTGGATGGATGGGTAGATTTAACACAGGACTTCCACCCAGGAGAAGGTAGTTTGTGTCCCATGTTTGTCAGAGTCGACTTCATGTACATTATATTACGTACTTATGATAACCAAACTATGATCTTTCGCTAACATAAAAAAAGTAGTTGTGGTTTTTCAGTGTTCTGGTGTTTCGCCCACCACAGCTAGCCCCTGCCGACCCCCCATCTTAACTGAAGAAGCCTGTGTTGCAATACTCAATGCATGTCTGTGAAGGAGACCAGAAAAAAAAAAAAGAAACCCTCAGTGTGATCAGTTCTTGTAGCTGCTAAATGGAGCTCTTTACTTTCTCTGCTAGGTCCTTGTGTGCCTTCTAGACATTGACTTCTTGAATGAATTGAATTTTACAGTTTTATCATGTTCACACTCAGAAGTCGTGTTAAGTTACTGCTGGTGTAAACCCAACATTTCCTGATTTTGTTGCCTCATGATAAAATCATAATCATATCATAAACAGCTGTGTTAGTGGTGATTTATCAGTTATACTGCAGGGGGGAAGAGTACTACTCAAGTGCATCCTCAGTTAAAAACACACCTTCAAGCATGTAGCCCTGTTGAAATAGAAATGCAAATGTTTGCCGTGCTGGGCTAACATGTCAAGTCAAGCTGAGCCAGCATGTGTTTATGGAAAAGCCCCACAACTGTAGAGTCTGCATATCGCCCACATATTCAGATATGGATATCTAATGTTCATCATGTCCAGAAGTGGGCAAATTTAGAGCAAATCTGATCATGATTGGAGATCTTGAACTCCATAGTCAGGGCCGGCCTTGTTGATAAAGATCCCGCGCTCACACTCATCTCAGTCATTAACAAACAATAGAAGGTAATAAAAAAGATCCAAAGGGGCAAAACATGCTGGCAGCTATGAAAGCAGATTGTCAGTTAATCAAAGCAACTGCAGGCATGAGCACTTGATCGCAGCTGTTTTGCTTGCTAAATCTGCACCAGGTTAACCTCTCTGCTCGTCATATCTTGCTTTGTTTAAACATGAGCATCGCAGGGTCCAAGTGTCAATTTATCGTCTGGTCCAGCCTTCACATTTTCTCCTTTGCTTTGTGTTGATTTTTTGGCAAGTATGTCATACTGCATGAATTAATCATGTCCGTGATCCAGTCTTCTCTTTGATAAATGCATATTTTTTGGCAAATCTAAGTTGGTGTCCAATTTCTCGAACAATTTCTGTCCTGCGTCCGCCTCCTCAGATCTTCCTTGGCCTTCTCCTGCCCATTTCCACACCTTTCTCGCTCCCCTCACTCCCCTCTGACTCACCCGTCTGCTCCACCATAATTCCTGTCACCATTGCCACAGTAACTGCATGGATCAGGGGGACAGCAGCTGTCACATGTAATTGAAAAGAGAGTTACACCCTGTGTGTGTGTGTGTGTGTGTGTGTGTGTGTATGTGTGTGTAGTATGTAGCGTGTAGCGTGTGGTGTGTGTCTACGTTTGTGTGAGATTGTCAAAGCACCACCAAGCAAATCTTCTCTGATTTTAATGCCACTTTCCCCTTCCTCCTTTTTTCCCTTCCGCCGCTCTCCCCAGCCATCGTGCACTTTCTGCTTTCATCCATCATTTCGCTCCTCTGTTGCTTGATTCCTCTTGTTCTCTCCTCCGTTTCTGAATCATGTTTACCTCCATTCTTCTTCTACACTAAATCCTCTTTTCTTACATCCTTTCCTCCCCTCTCCCCTCTTCTCATGTCTCGTCTTCACTTCTGCTCTCATCTTCTATTATCCTCCTCCCTCACCATCATCATTTTTCTTATGTTACAGTCGATCCTCCTTTCCTTCATCCCTTCCTCTCGGCCCTGCCTCCTTTCCTAGCTGCTGTGATATGATAACCCCCCCCCCCCAGTCATGGACTCCCAGTCTTTGTGTCATCTGGCATGAAAGATAGCACCTTTAGCCTTGGGCTGCGGTCCGTCTGACAGATGGACTAAGATCCAGCTATACTGCCCTGCAAAGGCAAAGGCAGTAACTACATATTCGGTCAAAATTGAGTTATGAGTAGTATTTGACTTTCAAACATCTTTCGTAGGGTACACTACCATGCAAAGGTTTGGAATCACCTGTTATAATGATGTTTTTCATCTTTCAATAAAGAATGAGAGCAAGATGATTGCGACACCTGATATATTATTTACATTGAATAGAAGAATGTAGTGGACAGTGTTGCATGACAGTGGAGAACACTACCGTCACCATTTTCCCCCTAAATGATCGACTTTCAGTTGTTTTCCACTTGAGTATTGCTCTAATATATTTTGGGAAGCCGTTTTTCTCCGGGTCGCTCAGCCCACTCTGTGGTGGGACCGAATGGGTTGAAACTGTGATTCATGCTCAGCAGATACTCTGCGAGCCAATTACAATACTTCTCCCCTTAGGCAATCCTTCTAATTCTGTTGTGAAGATTTAAGAATAGCTTGACTAAAACACAGTTTATTCCAGCTTGTTAGAGGCACCATTGTGCGGTGTACCTGTATATATGTTTTATCCTACTGTCCCTTACAATTGTCTGGCTGAACCACTGTGCAGCATTTTTGTTTTTCCATGTATCAAACATGACTTTCTTTTGCAAACCCTTCACACAAAATCACATCTATTTGTAAAGGGGAAGACAACATGAAAGTGAATGTTTTTTCACCTCAATGAAAAACACATTCAAAAATGTACTGTCGAGTAGTCCTCTGCGCCATCTCATTGTACTCAATAAAGCTTTTGTGGCATGAGATTCCAACTTTTGAACATGTTATTCATGAAGAAAAAAAATGTTGAGGTTTGTACAAATCGACCCAAATGTAGAGACGAGTGAGGCAGGTGTGTAAAAGGAAAAAAAAAGTGAGCTTGAATGATAAGCTTAAATTAAAAAAGCAAGCAACAAAAGGAAGGCCAAGGAAAGCCCAAGGAAAAACCAAAGAGAAATACAAAACTGAGGACAAACCAGAAACCGCAGAGAACAAAGTGCGAACACAGAGGACACGTAGATACTGGGGAACCAGTGCAGGAGACAGACCACAAATAAACAGACTGACAAAGAGTTATTAATACACAGGAATTTACAAATAAAACTCAGGTGTACACAGAAAAGGGCAGAAAACAGACAAAGACAGGAAGTGGAAAGTCACAACAAGACACATGAAGACCTAACAACAAAATAAAAAAAAACAGGAAATAACTAAACTAAACACCCAAGCCAAGACACAAATAAGGCATAACAAATGATATTTTTGTGAATTGTGTACATGATGGACAAAAAATCTGCATATATCTGCATTGATGCTGTATACATCCTGCATTCTGGCTACTCAACATTTTGTAATTACTTTAAAAATGACACATTTCAGTGTGTGGGGTGTGCATAATGTGAAAAAAAGGAATTTGATGCCATTTGTTTTCAATTTCTGATCAGGTATCAGAGCATAACTGTGAGTGATCAAGGAGTTCACAACACTGAAACTGTGAACTGTATGTTGTCGCCTGAGTCTTGAGTCCTGAGTTTGTTGGTCGGTTGTTTGTCAGCGGGAACTACTAAACAAATTCCATGAATGATGAATGGAGGATGGGTCTCAGTCCATCGACATTTTTCTTAATTCCTCAGGAAATAATGCCTGGATCTTGCTGAAAGTAACATTCACGTGGCTGTTGCCTACAGGTGAGTACAGTCTGATGGGTATCCTAATAAAAATCTATTACCCTCCCACAACGAAATGGACATCATGATTCCATCTACATTGATTTGTTGTACACACAGCCATACATCGTCATCATGGCCATAGTGTTACTAAAATTGCAACTTATGCCCGCAGACAGAGCTACCTGCTCTCTGGCGGCCTGTATGTTGCCTCTTAACACTCTTTTTCTCTAGCCACTGGCTTCCATCTCATTGTTTGAATGGCTACTTTCTCCTTCTGTGTTGAAGGCTCATCCATTGCTCCCAGTCCTATCCTTGTTCCATGTTTCGGCTCCGGTAGTTCCTCCTCTCAGCCACTGATTGGATCTCTGCGGCTACACTCTTGTTCTGATTGGTTTGGGGCAGCGTCTAACATAGAGGGCAGAGCTCCACTGGTGCAGGTAATTTGGGTTAATTTGTCACATCTAAATCAAAAGTTGCATTTAAAACCAGTACAGAAACCTTAAAGATAAAACCAATACAGAAATTATAAAAACGCCAACATAAGACACACAAGGTGTCAAATAATCAGTGTTGGGCCAGTTACTCAGGAAGTGTATTAGTGTAGTAAGTCTTTACTTGTTACTCTGTTAAAAAGTAATAAGGTTACTTTACTCATTACTATGTGTGAAAAGTTACTCGTCATGTTATTTTGACATAGGCAACATCTCCTCCAATATATAGTTTATATAGCAACAAGCTTCTTTAGATCTTGTCCACTAAGCATCTGTCCACAATCGTGTCCAGTAGGCGATATGAGGGGAATGCTGTCCCCATGTTGGCAAAATTACCAAAAAGCATCCCCTTTGTTACCCTGCCATCACTCTCCATCTCCTAGTAGCAGATAGTGTGTTACAAATCACAAGTGGCCGCGATCAGCTCCAGCGCACTGTGGAGTCAAGCCGGGAACGGCTGCTTTGCTCTCCGGCTGCCGCAACAAGCTGCACAGAGCAGATCGCACCAGCAGGAAGTCAGGGACACAGGAACAGCATGGAGCATCCAGTCAACTTTTAAAGGTCCCATATAATACTGTTTTTCATCAATTTCACACAGCTGTCAGAGGTCCAACAACACTGTATTCGAAATGCATTGCCCCAAACCCATCTGTGGTCCTGAAATTCAGCTGTTTAAAAGTTGCTCAAGTGAGCTCTACTGAGAGCAGGCTGTTTCTGTGCCTGCACCTTTAAATGCTAATGAGCTCCGTCTGTCAACACCTGCTTTTCCTGCTACACACCCCTCTCAGGGGGACAATGCTGCTTACACTAGCGGTAGCATGGCTAATGTTTACGGTGGATGTATCGCTATGGCTCGCCGAGATGCTGTCGTTCAACGATACCAGTTTGACCCAGAATCAGACCCAGGAGAGGCTCATGAAGAAATACAGACTCTGCGGCTGCAGCAGGACGTTTCAGAATGGTTAGTGTGTCTGAATAACGTTAGTTTGTTCGTATGTATTACAGTTACTACCATGTAGCTAATGCTAGCTCCTGCTAACGGTAAAGGTACCTTAGAGTTCTTTGGCAACTGTAAATACTATCAAACCACGGCGACACTTACCTGTGGCTCGGGTGCAGTTGCTGGGTCCGGTATGGTTGGGACTTATCCTTTTACTAGGGTCAGTGTCGAGGCAAAGCCAGCTTTGTACTGACCCTCGTTACTGAAGCAGTCCTACGTGAAGTGGCTAGCACACACATACAAACTTACATGAACTGTAACCGGCACATTGTCATTAAAAATGAAACGCAACCACTGTCTCTTCTGTTGTTCTGCAGCTGGGACAGAATATAGGCACAAAATTCCAAGTGGTCATCGGGGTCATATAACTTAAAATGACGCTGCTTGTAGTGTATTGTGAGAAACATGAGAAAACACTGCCTGAATAAACTCAGTCCATTACATACAATTTGAAGGTGTATTTACTCATTACTTTAGTAGTAGTAGGGAGAGAAAGAAGACAACTGGATAAAATGGAATTGTAGAATTAGAAATGTCACAGTTCTGGTTAAGGCCTCCTGCAACAATGTCCTTTTTGGAGGTGTACATAGGTGTGTCGGGGCAGGGTGGTGCTCCCATTGGGCCATCTCCCCTGTTAAAAATTAACAAATCACCTACTGATCATGTCCCTTTCTTAAGTCCAGTGTGTGTTGTTTAGCCTGAGTGCACCCTGCTTCACTAGCACGTGTTCTATTTTTCGCAGTTGAAAGTGTTTTACCGCTCATAAAGTTTTGCAACAGACCTCAATGTTCTTTGCACAAAAAAACACATTTGAGTGGTAGATGCTGCAGTTTCTCAGTGCATTCCTGTTTTCTACTCAGCCTGCACAATCAGAAACAAGAGTACTGTGAGTCACTTTCTGCCCCTCAGGGTAAAGTCTACATTAATGGACCCCCGAGGGCTGAATATTGGACCTCAAGGAATCTATCCTTTGAAAAGTCAATTTTTGTCCCCTTGAATTAAGGTAAAAAATTGCCACCAGAGGTAAAAGACTGGGCTCTTAAAACCAAAAGTGCACAAATTAGTACCCAACGCCAAGGGTACAACAGTTCTACCTTAAAAGGGTACTGCCCCTGTGACCTCAACTTTGCTACTTCTGTTCTGCACTTTCTGCACTTTTTCTGACTTTATAGGACAGTATAGCCAGTCCATGCTGTCAAAACATAGGCACAAGCATACATATACACACAATCACACAAACACACACACACACACACACACACACACACACACACACACACACACAAAGGCAGCATTGTATATCACCTTTGCTGTTACTCCCATTCCCCTCCCACCCTTTAGCTGCACCCATAGTGCCAATTTGGGTGGTTTAATTGGTGGATTTAGTGTCCCGATGAAGGTGAAAGGCTGTCTGGGAAACAATTTACAGGGCTGTCAGAAGAGAGTGAAGCAAGCGTGGAGGGGGAGCAGGCCAGAGGAATTCATAATGACAATTACTTGTGCCCTCGTTGGATTGGAGACACAACCGTGGAGAGGAGGATGGAGGGGGTGATGGTAAATTGGAGGGCAAGAGAGAAAACTAGGGTTAGGCAGAGTTAAATAAAAAGTGGAAAGACAAACAGTCAACAAGAAAGAGAAGGAGACAGCTGAGAGAAAAGAACATCAGATTAGTATTATTCACCCCCCGCATCATTCCCGCTTTTCCTTTTTTGTGGCAGCCAAATAAAATCAGGCGGTAGGCCTGTCTGACAGGACGGAGACTAGATGAGGGACGGAGCTCAGCGCAGACAGGATTACATGCCAAAACTGAGGGATTTGTTCACAAAAACAACTTGTCAATCGCTTTAAAGTCACAATATTGACTTGCACAGAGGCTGTGAGAGTGCTCTCACCTTATTTCTTGACTTTGAGAGACACCAGCCTCTCAGCATCTATCAATAAAAATAACACATAGGAGCCTTCAAACACACGTCCTCAGATGGACCCGAGATAAAAATACACCTTGTCTTTTCAGGCTTTTCAAGCTAGAAGGTGGGCGAGGTTCAGCCTCGTTACCCACAGCGAGTAGAAACCAGAGGTTGGATTCAAACTGTTGATGAGGTACGGATGTCCTGTGTAATCTCATCATTACAGCTAGATGGCTTAATGTAGCAGTCACTGTGAGACGGCTGACTGACAGCTGTCATTCACTCGTTAAAGGGGACACACACTCGAACACGCACACCTTGTCATGCTGAGAAATTCAAACTAATTCACCATCATCTTCTCATCTTGTCTTATTGAAGTGGAACTAGAATTTTAGTTCTCCTCACTTGTTAGGGGGAAAAAAAACTTTGACAATTCATTAGATACTGTGCACAATCTTTCCATTTTTCACAAGAAAATAAACTCACTTATATAAATGTGCTTCTTACATTAAAACTGCAGTCTGGAGTTTTGAGAAAAAAGTGGATTTAGCCAGAATATTTGAATGATACAGCTCCCAGGTCCCTCCCTCTTCCTCTCTGCAGCCTGCCGTAGAGGTTTGTAACCATGCTTACAGAGGAAGCCAGATAACCAAGATGGTACATTCAAAATAACAACAACATATTGTTCAATATCTGATCAACACAACTATAAATTACAATGACAAGTTCTACACAATGTTGTTACGTTAACCACGTAACTTTATCAGTCTTGGCTGTTGAATTTCGATAAATAATAAGTTTATTGAGTAATGTAATCAACAGTATCTGCCCGTGTTATGTCGGGAGGGATGGTTACTTGTGAAATGAGATGTATGCCTCTACTTTGTGTTTCTTCTAGTAGTTATCATGAAATGAGGAAGGGATAACATTTTTTTATCTCTCCTGCCTCAGGCTGACTTGGTGCTCTACACGCACCTCACTGCAGCGATGCGCATCCTTTGAGCATTTGCAGAGAATGCATCCCCTTGCACAAAATGGGGCCCCTCATGGATCGTGGGGCCCTACGCACAGCGCGTGCCACCGCCACCGCCACCGCCACCATAGCCTTGTGGTTAAAACATAGAACGAAACATAAAGCAGCGGTCCTCACTTGTCTAGCAGGAAAGCAGCAAACTCTGTGTCGCTCCATAATCCTGACAAATCCTGCAGCTCCCTCCACCTCTGAAATGAGGCCCAATAATTATCCTTGTTTTCTCTCTGGCCTGGTCCAATTCTTTCTTTTGACATTGCTTTTTTTCGTCTGTGTTCTTATTTCTTCTCTTTGACGTGGGCAATGGTGGGGCATTTTTCGGTTCTGTTGTTGTTTTCTGTTCTCCTCCATTGTTTACAGTTTGGGCATGAAAGTATCTGACCAGGTAAGAACAGGTACTGCTCCTGCCACTACCGAGTATGCTCTGTTTGAGGAAGGGGGAGCTGCACAAGAATGATTGACACTTCTCAGACACTCTCTTTGGCTCTGATTGGTTGTATTCTACCAGGAGCGGTGGATTCTTGCAAATCAAAGTAGGGCCACTGGGTAGAGCCACAGACAGTGGATTTTTATACAGCTGACCTGTATCTTATTCTGCTGTCAGATCATAATGACAATTTTAGAAAATATAACCAAAAAACTTTAAAGCCTCTGCTTGTGTTCTCCATGGCAGCAGTTTGACAATTTGTAGGAGACATAAGCTAATTTTCAGGTTCATTATTTTATGCTAGGTTTCTACAAGAATAGGTTAACATACTGCAGTGCTCAAAAACACATCAGTTTTCTCATACTGTCCCTGTGCTGCAGCTCTGTCTTCTCTCTCAGTCTGAAACACTCTGTTTTAGCTGCTGTCTCTTTAAGGCCCCCCCCTGCTGATTGCCCAGTCTCCTCTGATTGGTTTACTCATGCACGCCTGACAACAGAGCAGCTGTGCTAAATCAATTATTTTGTGCCAAACTAGCCACTAGGCATAAATTATGGAAATAATTTTTGGCATGGTGATGTCACAAAGTCTCAGAATCAAAGGGGGGACTTCTGAGGAGCCGTTTTCTGTGGGAGAGAGGAGCTTCTGTTGGGGGTCGACTATTTTTTTTTTACTTCAAAGATCTTTTTCATGCAAAATAACATACAGAAAACACTGAAGTAAAGGAAAACAACAAACAAAACAAAAAATGTTCTCGGTCCCTATTAAGTCCCAAGCTGCAGGGTGCATGTCATCACCCAGTGTAGTTTTTTCAGTTTCTTAACAAGCAAAGAAAGTTATCAATGATTCCCACTGGACTGTAATATAATAATAACCTGCATAGTTACTGTCAACTTCTGCACACTGTGTTATGTTTTTCACACATTATACAAAGGAGCCAGGGTGTCTGGCTGGTGCCATCCCATCGCTCTAATGGCCTATTATTACCAAAAAACTCCCACTGTCTGAAGAATGTGCAATTGGACCAAAAGCCTGTTATAAAACAGAAAACCCCCCTAAAACCCTCTGATCTGAACACTTGACCAAAAGACCTCTGTACAACTGCCTGTCAGAAACAAACTCATTCACACCCGTCGTTAGTCAATCCTGACCACAATCCATAAATTAAACTGTCACATCTCTGAACTGCAAGTGAACAGATTACGTTCAGAGATCATTAATACACACTGTGCTTTTTGACAATTCATTAAAAGTCATGGTACTAATTATGAGTTATGTAACAAAGGAAACCCAACATCTGTTAGCAAATCTCTGACATTTAGTAATTAACCTCTGCTGAAGTCAAGTGTGTAGCTGCTGCTGAGCATCCTCTCAGACTTCTTCTCCACTGTCTCTGAGCGACTGAAGGAGCCGAGGAAACAACACTAAATCTCATCCATGGGACCTTTTTCAAGGCATTGGGCTATAATATTCTGCCCTCTCTTACTGTTGGTAATTTTGTGTACTTTCAGTTTTTTTCTTCATGTGACTCCAATCTCTCTTCTTGCTTACAGATCGTCACTGACTGTTCCTTTTATATCATGTTTGAATGGAATGATGTGAACCCTCCATCTCCCATTCAATGGATTCAAGGATGTAATGCAGAACATCAAGCTGCAAACATTTTGGCGCACCCTCAACGGTGCCATTAAGAGAAATAACTGAACCTGGGACCCGGGTATGCTTGAAGGCACTGTGATGCACATGATTGTTGTTGTTGTTGTTTGTTTTGTTTTGCACATGTGCGTATATGAGATCTTGGTGTGTTCTTTATATGTGATCTGTTTTGTTTGAATGTTGATAATGTTCCAGTATTATTTTCTTTTTATACACATCTGTAACTTGAGATGTATGTTAATGTCTTGTATGACAATATGAATATTTAAGATGAATTATCATCACTTAGAATCACACAACACTGCCCTGGTTAAAAAAGCACAGAAAAGGGCTTTATGCCGGAAAACGGAAACATAGGAATGCAGAATTCTGGAGTTAGATTGTGCTCAACTTTTACAGAGGAACAACAGATAGCAGAAAGCGTTCTGAGTGGAAAATATCACAAACTGCATGGCCCAGGACAGGAGGGCTCTGCAGCGACAGAGCATCGGTGAGTCACCCAAAAGATACTAAAAGACAACTCCAACCCTAGCCACCATCTGTTCAGTCCGCTGCCATCTGGCAAAACATCCAGAAGTAAGGTATTCACGGCCATACCACCGGACTACAGAGCAGCTTCATTCCCCAGGCTGCGATTCTCATCCTGAACTCATCCTCAACACTCCATTGTCTAAAACAGATGAAGCAGGACTAAAAGACTCGGATAGTATTTAGTTTTTTAACCCCTTGTTAAAATAAACCTTATCTATATTCATCTATATTTGAAAAATACGTTTGCTGTATCAGCAACATGCTTGCCTTACTCAACTGACCTCACTGAAAATTGACTCCAAACCATGATTTTGTCCTAAACCCAACCGAGAAGTTGTGATGCCTTTAATGTCTGCAGTTACTATACTAAAAGTTATCTGATAAAGTTGACCTGACATATGCAGTCTGGAGCCTATTGATTATGTATTTTTTTCTCAGGTCCAATAACTTCAGCGCTCCGTACATTACTCTGCGACTGAACTCACAACATGCTGCAAGGCACTGCATGCTGAGTTCACAGTGGCTAACAGTGTCAGCCCTCCAGATGATTAACTGCCCGTGCGGCTGTTGGAACTGAAGTTATATGACAGTCAGATTTTGCACCAATCAAATTATCGCGCCAACGTGGTCAGATGGGACCATAAATTCACAGCCCCAGCTGAACACCGCTGCAGGGAGTGCTGTCGCTGCAGAAAAAATGAATGCAGCTTTCTTCTTTTTTGACCACAGATGTACACATAAACAACAAAAAATACACTGACTTATAAACTGTAAACTATGTAAAGATTTGACACCCATTCTTTCTGTCTTTCCTCTGTCAGTATATCTGTACTTTTCCTCCATTTTTTGTTTGCAATGAATCATTTTTAAAACATTGTTTTCCACCCATGTCTCTTATTCCCACGTGTTCTTCTTTTATTTGCCCGACTCTTCCTCTTTCAATCATTCCCATTTGCTCTCCCCGTCTCCATCTCACTTCACCTCCGTCTACAGCATCCTCACCCCTCCCTACACTTTTGCCTCCTCGTGCTCCTCCTCTTGCCGCCTGCGTTTGGCTCTCTGTGCAGATTCATTCACTGTGTTCCTCCTAAGCTATGTCCCAAAGACAAGTGGCTCTTTATCAAATACCCTGGCCAAAACTAGGGAATTAATCTTAGCCCCTTATCCCTCTTCCTGAGAGAGGGAAAGGAGGATGAGGGAGGGAGGGAGGGAGGGAGGGGGAGGTTACAGGGGTAAGGAAGCAAAACATCCCTCAGCTTTTAATTCTGTGAATTGGATTAATGCAAAAACTGCGTGGGAGGCAGCAGACGTGTGCCTGCGAGCGTGTGTGCGCGCCGGCGTGCGTGAGCGTGTGGACCGACATAGTTTTGCATCATGTCAGACCAGCCGCTGTTTAATATCAACATCCCATCCTGAGTTTGACCTCTACCCTTTTGTTCTCCTCCTCCCTTTCCTCCATCTCCTCCATCTCCTCCTCCTTCCTTTTCCTCTCTTCATCTCTCATCGAGTCTTTGGCCTGTTTTCAAACGGCTGCAGGCCCCGATGAAATTAGACTGAGTGCAGCGTAATGAAGAGCATGCCAGGGAGAGCTATGATATTAAATGTCACACAAACACACCCTGGCACATACACACACACACACACACACACACACACACACTCGCTGCACTCACAAAGAGCTACAGAGGAGCACCGACAGGCCTTGCGGAAAGTTTTTGGGAGGATGACAAAAGCTTGTTTGTATATTCACTGTGTTTCCCGCTGATTGTACAAGAGAGGCTGCGCTCCTAAATACTCGCTCCATTTAACTGATTGACTAAGAGAATCCAGGTGAAAGCCCAGATCCAGTATTGATTTCACCACTTAAATCCACATCAAATCCAAATTGCTAGTTAAATTAAAGTCAAGGTTGATGAAGATGAACAGCTGGAGGCGGATTCATAATGAATCCTGAGACACTAAAACAACTGAAGCATGATTTGCCCCCCCAAAAAATGTCTAGACCTACTCTAAGATAGGTGTTTTTGAATCCTGCAAATAACCTGGATTCTCACTTGAATACGTCTCAAAGGAAGGCGAACATGAATGCTGAATGATGCAAGTCGGATATCCAGGATTTGCTGACATCACAAAACAACAATGGCTTTGAAAGAGGGGGGTGGGGGACAGAGACGCGGAGGAGAGCAGACAAAGATCGGGGGAGAATGAAGTGATACGATTCAAAGCAAAAATGCCGGGGAAATTGATGAAAGAGTTCAACGAGGAAGAAATGCAGGCACGGAAGATGTGAGGAAGGCTTTACGGGGGAAGATAAATGAGGAGGACAGTGAAGCAAGCCGACGGACACGCAGAAGGAAATCTTAGGTAGATGGAAAAGATCGGGAGGGGAAGCCGAGGGGAGAGACGCGGCGAAGATGGATAGAGGGCACGGCGCTCGAAGGCAGAGGTTGGCTTAAAGGTTAGAGGGAACGGGACCAGCGGGAGCATAAAAGAGAGGGGTGGAAGAGATGACAGAGGTAGAGGAGGGGGAGGCGGGGAGGGTGAGGCGGAATAAGAGAGAAATCGAGGGAGGGAATGATGGATGGATGGAAAGAGGTGAACTGGAGAGGTGGGCTTAGTGGTGATGGATGAAGCTGCAGCCTGCAGACCCTGTACGTCTCCCTGGGTCCCCCCAGAGTCCAGTGTGTGTGTGTGTGTGCGCGCGTGTGGTCAATCCAAATCATGTCTCTCTACACTATATAGTGTGTGTGTGTGTGTGTGTGTGTGTTTGTGTGTGTCAGAGAGAGGGGAGAGTGCAGGGTGCAGTGTGAGCTGGTCAGTAGATAGCAAAGGTCATCTGCTCTAAGTGGTCTCTCTACAGTGTTGTGGCAGCGCTGCCTGTCTCTGTATGACAGCTGTATGAAGGGTGGGGGTCAGGAGCCACTTAGGTCACTGCGGAGGGAACTAAATGGAGATCCTCTGGGTCGTGCATTTACACTCACCTGTGCAGACTGAAGGGGCCCAGAGGGACATCACAGATGGGGAGAGGCAGGCTGCCTTTCAGTGGCCTTGTTAGCTAGCTGGGTAATTTGCACTGTAAGAGGGTAATCTGTGGACACGTGCACAACAGATAATAAATGAATCTCCATCACAAAGGGAATAGAACTGTACAGCAGTGCAAGCCTCTCTGGAAGGCTGTATTTAGGTGTAGCAGCGCGTTTTTGCTGATCAAAATAAGTGTTAAATAGCTGTGTATTCCAACAGTAGTCACTGTCGCAGTGTGTTTGGAGACATTAACCCGTGTCGCTCCTCCCCTCTGTTCATGCAGTGTTCCAACTCAGCTCGCCAGGGAAAAGGAAGCAACGTGAAACCAGATGTGATGGTGGAAATATAAATAATTTATTCGCCAAAGTTTAAACCAAATGAGAATAGCACAAAACGGAGGATGCTGAAAGGGGAAAATAGGGCTGGTGGATGCTGCTCAAATCAACAAATAGATACAACAATAAAAGGAGTCCAAAACCAGACCTCTGTAAGTTTTACAAGGAAAACAATGAACATAAACCTACCTAGACCTCGTCTGGTAATGGTGATAAAACTGGAATACAGTTTTTTTGTGAAGTTGCGGGCAAAAAACCTTGATTATGTGGCATGTTTTCTTAAAAAATGTGATGGAATGTGTGGGATATTTGTGCAATTTTATGAGATGAAATTGCGGGAATTTGCAAAAATTGCAGGAATTTGCAAAAATTGCGGGAATTTGCAAAACTGCAGTTTGATTGATAAGAAAAAAAAGATTCCCCCAGTGCGGCGTCTTTGAAGAAATGCGGCCCCCCGCATCAATGCGCGGACTTCGGCTGATTATGCATTGAATTATGCGATCGCATAATCGCATTTTTCTGGAGGGACTGCCTAATGCTGTTTAGACTAACACAGAAAACCAACTAATGTGCGTGATCTCAGTCATACATGTAATAACCCTGGACCAGTACCCCGACACAAGCCACAACCAACAATACAGAGCACACAACAGTCCGAATCGAGCGTGGTGAACTGGCCACAGGGATCAGCCCCTGACTCAGACCCTGATTGCTGACTTCGGACTGGCGCACCTGCACCAGACAGAGCCGCACTAATCAAAAACCACCACGATGGAGACGATGGAGGAGCCTGATCCAGAGCCGGAGAGCGACTGAGCGGGAGAGGGAGGCCAAAAAGGGGACAACACACATACACACACATGCAGGGCCGTAACATGCAGTAAAAGAAAAATTTCTGCCCAAGAGGCGGTCCTGTCGACAGGAACACACAGAGAGTAGGATCCTCCTGTTCTGGCTACCAGCGAAGTGAAAGTTACCAATACCAGGGGTGACCGGTGACATCATCGTGTGTTTGGCAGCTCCACAGGTTGTTTTCATTTCACTTGATTTATTTATTTATTTAGCCGGGACAATGCACATTCATTAACATTGATGCGTTAAGCATCAGCGTAAATGTGCCAGACTTAGCATAGCTGCTAAATTTCAGCCGTAGTCCCAATGCAGGTTCATCGACAACATAGGCACAGAAGACTTTACAAGCTTGCAACAACGACATCAGACAATGGACAGTTACAAAAAACAGAACACAGACAGACATAATTCAGGCAAAGCAGACGCAGACAGACAAGATAAAACAGACAATTTTAACCCACAGTTATAAAAACAATAGACTAAAAGCCCCTGGGAATAGGCATTGTGTTGTTGTTGTCTCCTTCCCTGTCCTCAGCACAGTGTGGAGCAGTGGAGAGGGCTTCTCACAGATGCACGCCTGTTGGACAGGAGGAAGAGCAGGGTTTGGGGTTTTTCCTCTTTCTCTTTCCTCCTGATCGTGTATGTGTAGCCTTGATTGGTTTTGTTAAATGTCTTTTCTTGGTTAGTTAGGTGGACACACTGAATATAGCAGCTCATTGATGGCTGGCTTAGCAGCTTCGTTCCTTTTGTTCTTTTTTGGCATGGCTCTCCACCCCCTCGTGGCTTGTTCTGTCAAACTTTAACTGATTGCCTTTCTTTTCTTTAACATAGGAGGTGAATTAATAGCTGAATAAATAGATAACCTTCAAACTTTTCACTTGAAATCTGGCCCTGGAGTCCTTCATTATGTTTTGGACTCTGTGGCGAGCCATTTGTGTTTGGAGAGGCCGTAGCTGGCTTCTGTTACCAAACAGGCCAAGCGAAGAAAAAACGCCTGAATCATAGAGAGAGTTGTGTGAGTTTGGTGACGTAGAGACAAGGACGGAGACTGCTCGCTGCGGAACAGACAGGAAGTTAGCTGAAACAAGAATGACACTTACATCAGCTTCAAGTAAGTGATAATGACCGATGAAGTGTCTATTAGCGGGATTAAGAGTCAAACTATTCCATTATGAATCCCTTCAATATGCAATACGATTACTTTCCAGTTTCTACGATTATAGAATCTTCCATCAAGTTAAACTGCTTTCGGAAATATCTCTTCGAAACACCGTGAACTAGAAGAAAACTGGTGATGCAACTCAATATTCAGTGTTCATCTGGAATCGCTGACTGAACAAAACAAGTGAGACACGGAAGAATTTGTGTGTGTCGGTGTGTGTGTTAGAGAAAGACAGAGAGAGAGAGAGAGAGAGAGAGAGAGAGAGGCTTAGATCCTGAAAGATGCGTGTTGACAGTGTAACTGACAACATAATATTTTGTCACAGAGAGAGAAGAAGCTGGGTAAAAAGTGCAGCACAGACTCAGAGAATGTAGTAGTGTTCAAAGAGTGGAGAGGAGGAGAGAGGAGAAGGGGGGAGGAGAGATGAGGAGAGTGGAGGACAGAGGAGGAGGGGGAGACGAGGGGAGAAGGTAACGTTGACAGTGAGATTGAAATGATAACGCTGTTTCAAAGAGAAAATCCAGCTAAATTCAACTTCGCCTCACATGTCTTCCGTTTCACTTGAACATTTTTTCACTTAAAGAATGCTTTAAGTCATTATCATGTAATATAAGTAGGACATAGAGTAGACAGTTAGTCAGACAGGATACTGATAAAGCCTGGAGAAGCTCTATTTGCTGATAAAGGCTGTGGGGTCATCGGTCAAACGCTCTGGGAATGCCTGAGGAGGCAGAGATTGCTTTTAAAACATGTAGTTACAGATAAGTCACCGGGGTCAAGAGTGAACCTCCACACCTCACTTTTCATACACACCGCCCCGTCTTATGTACGCTTTTTAGCCGTCTCCTCTGGCATTTCTCCTTTCATCCGTCTGATATTTCGTGTTTACCGATCGTGTTGTTGCTGTCAGGGTTTCAACCTGTTCGTCTGTGGGCCGCTGTCAGCTGTCTTTTCAGTGGCTGAGTGAAGGGCCCCGCGTCCTCCCCTTCGATGCTCATCAGAGTGTTGTACAGCTACAGCCTGCTGCTCCTCAGGATTCCTGCTGCAGGTGGGTTCAGCATGTGTGTTACGGTTAATTTCAAATTTTAGGAGAATACCATGTTTTGGGTTAAATTCCCTGTTAAGATTAGGGTTGTTTCGAAGGTCTTGTTAAAAATACTGGGGTCGCTGGTTTGGCCGTCTCAACTATTGGTCAATGAAGCACAACATGACATCTTCAGATCACTTGTTTTGTTCACCAAACAGTCTAAAACCCAGGAGACAATAATTTTATTATTGATATTTTATTATACAGTTTTAGATCTCAAGCGGGGTGAGGGTGGAAGCAAACCCTCTTGTTAGCAAATGACCAAAATGCAATCCGCCCCCATCCCCCCTCTCCATCTCCTGTGTTTCCCTGCTCCAACACACCTGATTCAAATGATCAACTCGTTCTCAAGCTCAGCTGAGGCCTGATAACGCCCCGCTCATTTGAATCAGGTGTGTTGGAGCAGACAAACATCTTACACATGCAGGGGAGGGGGCCATCGGGAACAGAGATTGGAAAAACACTGCCCTACTAGCAGAGAGTGTGCAGGGGCCAGAGGGGGTTGTGTAGTTGAATATGTGAGTTGAGTCTACCTGACTCATTGATCCTTCATCTGACCGAAGCCTGTGACAGTTACAATCGATGGCGCGGGCGATGACTCTGAAACACAAGTGGCCTGACGGTGTATCGATAAATCCACTGCGCCATCTGTGGTGCTGAAGCAAAAGACGGATTTGGTAATTGCGCCATTTTCTCTCACCCCTCCGTCACTTTCGTCTTGGATCTATAACATTCTCTATAGCAGTGATTCTCAAAGCATGGGCCGCGAAGGGACTGCAGGTGGGCCGCGAGAGGTCACAAAATCAATGACTGCCTACATGTATATACACCGATCAGGCATAACATCATGACCGCCTGCCTAACATTGTGTGGGTCCCCCTTTAGCTGCCAAAACAGCCCTGACCCATCGTGGCATGGACTCCACGAGACCCCCTGAAGGTGTGCTGTGGAATCCGGCAACAAGACGTTAGCAGCAGATCATTTAAGTCCTGTAAGTTGCGTGGTGGGGCCTCCATGGATCGGACTCGTTGTCCAGCACATCCCACAGATGCTCGATTTTGGAGAATTTGGAGGCCACCTCAAACTTGTTGTCATTCTCCTCAAACCATTCCTGAACCAATTTTGCGTAATGGTGTAGTTTCTGGGCTCTCTACATCAAAGGTGTCGGTGTGTAGTATGTTGATAAAAGAATTCTGCTGAGGCAAGGCTGGGTGGAATGATAGAGCAATCTTTATTGAAAACAACTCTCAATGGCCACGTCCGTCCAGGCACAGCTGCGACCTGGGTTTCCCAAATTTATGACAAAGTTCTGCCCAATGCTTTGCCCTCTGCTCCATCAGAAAATCCTATCGCCTTCGATCTAGGAAAATCTACAAAGTGCCCCCACCCTTCTCCGCTTGCGCGGACCTTTTTAAAGTCTAATCGTCCCACTTCTTCCAACTGGTCACTTTGGTGGACTCAGGGTCCATCTATCCAATAGTAGAAAGAGAAGTTAACCTGCCTCTTTCTGTACATTATCTAACTTCCGCTGAGGTCACTTCTTGGAACTTACAGCCTAAAATGGACCGGATTGTCTCTTCATGCTTATATGGAGATGTAAACCTTAAGTCAGCTCTAAACAACTAGTATGAGAGATAGATTCAACTTTATTGCTCCATATGGATCTGTCCTCCAGCTAAACTTTAACGCACACACACAGAGAGCTGTTTAATCGCTCCAGGGCCCCTAGATATGGAAACATCGCATCGGCCTCCTCTCTTTCCCTCACACTTAGGGAAAACAACTATCACTATTAAAGCTTAGCTCTGAATGTGTAACTGTGCAGATACCTCAATGGCACAGCACAATATCCTACTGAAAGAGGCCACAGCCATCAGGGAATACCGTTTCCATAAAAGGGTGCACATGGTCTGCAGCAGTGCTTGCTCTCTTCCCATAGTGCATCCTGGTGCCACATGTTCCCCAGGTAAGCGACCCGCACGCATCTGGCCATCCACGTAATGTGGATGCTCCGTGATCCAGTCCTGATGCTCATGTGCCCATTGTTGGCGCTTTCGGCGGCTATGCAGCTCCATACGCAACAAACTTCGATGCACTGTGTGTTCTGACACCTTTCTATCAGGACCAGCATTAACTTCTTTGAGCAGCAATTTGAGCAACAGTACCTCGTCTGTTGGATCGGACCACACGGGCCAGCCTTCGCTCCCCACGTGCATCAGTGAGTCTTGGCAGGCCATGACCCTGTCGCCGGTTCACCACTGATCCTTCCTTGGACCACTTTTGATAGATACTGACCACCGCAGACTGGGAACACCCCACTAGAGCTGCAGCTTTGGAGATGCTCTGACCCACTTGTCCAGCCATCACAATTTGTTCCTTACCAAACTCGCTTAAATCCTTACGCTTGCCCATTTTTCCTGCTTCTAACACATCAACTTTGTGGACAACATGTTCACTTTCTGCCTAATATATCCCACCCACTAACAGGTGCCACGATGAAGAGATAATCAGTGTTATTCGCTTCACCTGTCAGTGGTCATGATCTTATGACTGATCGCTGCATACATAGAAAGGTCTAAGAGGTATATGTGAAGTGACAATTCCAACTTAAATGCACTAAAACCCCAGAGATCAATGCAGCACTAGTAGTATTAGATGGAAAATAAGAGAGGCAACAGAGAAAGAGAGGACGATGGAAAAGGGGAGGGGAAAAGGTTACAAATAGTGGAGTAAAAGGATGTAAAATTAGAGGGAGGACTGGTAGGTGGTTCCATCAAATGAATACCATTACACGGGTGGAGCAGGCGCCAAATTATGGGGTCAGCCTGAAAGCCGCAGAGAGAGCCGCCCGAGAAAGAAAGTGGAGACGGAAAACATGAGGACAAAGACGGAGAGCAAAGAGACTAGCCTGCCTCTTGTCTAGCTTACTGAGTGTAGACAGCTGATAGAGATTAATGTCTTGAGTGGGTGGGCGGAGGGGAGAGAGAGGTCCAGACTGGCAGAGTGTGAGTTGGATGCATGATTGATGGAGGGAGCGCCTCGGGGCAGGGGGACCACGAAAGGGGCGATAGAAGGGGTAGTTAGGGGCGAGAGGAAGAGTTGAGAAGTTCAGCGTCGCGAGTGTGGTCCGCGGCGAGACGGCAGATTGATGAGGGCCGAGATGGAGGCACGGCGAGATGGAGTGAGAGCGGCTGAACGAGGGTGGGGGGCGGAGGGTCGTAGATTGATGGCAAAGTGCAGAAAGGTAGAGCGGGCTGTGGAAGAGACGGAGAGCGATCGTCGAGAGAGCGCCGGCCGCTCCCCGAATCGAAATGCTCGCACACAACAAGTCCGGGTTTCTATTTTCATGCACAGCACGCAAATAACTCGCCCGGTGAGTGCATGTTGGGATATGCATCTGACTCCACATGGTTCGGAGGCAGCCCTAACACCACATCCACTTCATCAAATTCCACGATTCATCTCATATTATGGTTTTCGCAGTGTGGTGAAATGCAAATTGAGTGTGTGTTTGAGCGACACACACCGTCGCACACACACACACACACATATACTATTTCCCCCATCGCGTAGATAAGCAGTAATGAGCTCCGCCGGCACCTCTCACAGTCCTGCAGCTGTATATCTCTCCATTGCCACATTCTGTCCATTCTCTTATCTTCTGGCCTCTCACCTCTATTACTCTTAACTATTCCTCTCCCCCTTCGTCTTCTCTGCACCCTCCCCTTCCTCCGTCATTGCTCCCTCCACCCTCTCATCAACTCTCCTTCCCTTTTACTTGTTCCTTTTTGCTCTTTATCTCCATTTCAGTCTCCTCAACTAGTTTCAGTCGGCCATTTTTCCTCCCCTTAATATTCATGCCTCTAATCACCTCAGACTCAAATTGAAGACGACATTGTGTGTACTCCTATCAGCGAAATGTTTGAGAGTTCGACCTTAAAACAGAAAGCGAGAATTTAACTTTTTATACAATATTCGTTTCCCAAAACGAACGCCTTTTGTGATTGCATTTCAAGTCAGGTGAAATATCTTCAACAAAAGTTATCCAGCATATTAAAACTTTTAATGCGGAATAATGTGGAGAAATATCTAACTGTCAAAAGAATTCCAATTTGTTCTTTTGAGGCCTGCAACAGCATTGCAACATCCGAATCGTGCCGACACAGTAAACCCATGCAAATGCTTTTCACATCGAGTTCAACTCTGGTGAACTTTGATCCAAGAATTGTTGCTGTTGACCAGTAACAAGCAGTCTTGACAGCACTGACCTCTGATCGTACGCCGAGTCGGAAAAATCCATTTGAATTCTTATTCATCCTCCGCCAGAAGTGAAAGTGTTCCACAAAGCGCAATTGGTGGAAAGAGTTATGAGACTGTAGTCGATGGTAAAAAATGCTTTGTTATGATAAACTGCGTTAAGAAATAGTCCATCAACAACAACAACTTTGATTCACTTTTTACTTTTCAAACAATAGCAGAAAAACAAAAGTAAGTAATTATATTAATAAAATCTGAAATATTTTGCCCACTTAAAGTAACTACATATAATACAGAGAACAGGTTCAAAATTCTAGCTAAAAACATTAAAAAAATATCAAAATTTATCAACAGTATGGGGACTTTTTACATTTCTGACATCATGACATCTATGTATCTATGTTGTGTGTTGCAATGATATCTACTGGCGCTAGCATGCTAAGCAGCTAGCCCCTGCCCATCCCAGTCCAAAGCTGCTGTGCAAATGCCAGCACTCTCCTGGTGCCCTGAGCTCCCAGTCTGGACCACTAGCTGCACAGCTAAGTGAGCTAACTCAGCAGCAGTTAGTGTTTACTCTGGTGATGTGTTGCCCCCTTTTTCTTTTGAGTATGAATTCAAAAGGTGGCCAATTCTTATAGATTGCAACATTAAAGCCCCAGTGTATTCAACACTACTTCCTGTTTTTGGTTAACTTTCTTAGGGGCACCTATAATAAACTAAAATAAACTAAAAACTATCAACAAGAATAGGGCTAGCATGGATACTTGCATGGATATTTATTGGGATAGCGATAATGGTCACTTGGTTAGTTCTTGGTTTTGAGGAACTGCAGAGTTTATTAATAGGCAAATTGTAATCTGCACTCTACTTAAGTGCCACTAGACAATTTTGATGCTGAACTTTTCTGCTGCTCCGATTGCCAACACCTGTCAGAGGTCAAAATTAAGTTATTGATCAAAAATATTTGGCAAACACATGGCTAATCATCAGTGAAATATTAAATATAATTCCAAAATACACTGGAATGGGGCATGTTTGTTGCATGTACAAGCAGCTTTAGTTGTCTGCCCCCACCTCTAGCTGTTTATGCTAAGCTAAGCTACCCATCTCCAGGTTCTAGATTTACTGCACAAATATGAGAGAGATTGTTTTTATTTATATTTTTAGATATATTTTCAAGTTATAAAAAGGGTTTTTTAAATGTCGAACTGCAGTTTAATAACAGGACAAAAGTATCAAATATTAAGATACAAATATCTGTGGTAATAACTGCGCAATCAGGAGTGTGTCAGTTCACACCACACACATTTGAGGCTTGATTTTTTTGCTGTATTGATGTCTCGTTACCTGCACCCAAAGCTTCTCTCCGCTTTTTCATTTGTAGAAAATAATTTCTCCGGATTTAAACTGGATCCAAAGTAAAAAGTGACCGGATTGGAGATGGGTTGAAATTGACAATGACAAAGATTCCAAGGATGAGAGGAGAAGTAATAAATTGGTTCTAGGTGGGATGGGAAGAAATGTTTCTTCCTGAGTCGCCATCTATCCCACATTACTGGGTACTATTACCCGTAATACCTGCGGTTTGTAGATAAATGGAGATTAGTTTGAAATGATTTCCACACAGTATCTGCTCCCGTGCATCAAAATCAGTTTGTTTTTTTGCTGCGAGTAGACACTGTTGACTGCAGCTTCCTCTGAATATGGTCCAAAGTCGATGGAGGTTCAAAAATTGATCGGGCTAACAGAAAGTAAAGAGAAGAATGAGGATGAAATGCAAAGGAGCAGGTGATGATCCTCCGTACTGTGAAACTACATAATGATGGTTTTACAGCTTGATTTTCACCGTTATTTATTTATATAAACAATGATCGGTTCATTAGAAGGGTGAAGCGCTCAAAGTGTGTGTTTGTGTGTGTGTGTTTGGCTGAGCTGTGAACAAGAGCGCAGCGGCACTGTTTCCCTCGACATTTGCTAATGTTAATGTGAACGCTGCTCCCATAACATACTGTAGGACACGAGCCAAGTCTGCCATTTGATATTTAGACTCATTTGGTGTTCTGGGGGCAGTGTGAAGCGTGTTTAAGTTGTGAAAGGGCAAACGAGAGAGACATTTACCTCTAGCTGTATTTAGCCGTGCAGATAGATGTGGGTTTTTTGTGTGTCACCACTGATATCCCCACTCTTCCGTCTTTATCATTCACAAAAAAAAAAAACATCCTGTTTCATCACCCAATTGCGTGGTAAGTATCTGGTGATCAAAAACCTTTAATTTGGCAATTTCATTTTGTTTTATATTCACTGCCAGTAGTTCTGCAGCTATTATAAAAAGCGGTGAGGATATGGGGGCAGCCTTGTTTAATATCCTGTTTAATCTCAAATCTTTGTAGGGTTCCACTGTGGAAAGGCAACAAAGCTATTAGTTTCTTGGTGAAGGGATTTTTTTTTTACCATTTCTCTAAAATGTACCCCAAAGCCAAAACAACCAGGAGCACAGAAGATAAAATTCATGGTCCACCATTTTAAGAGCCTTTTAAAACACCAGGAATTGATGAAGTCATCTAATGTGCCTGTATTGAAGTTAGTGAAGGACGAGATCAGTTTTATGAATCCAAAAGGACATGAAACAGCAACCCCAACTAATTTTAGCTTGAGCGTGCCCCCGGCTAGGACGGTGGTTCATTTGAACTGTTAGGTTAAGGTCAGATAAGCTAACATGACATAGTCTTGTAATTCATACTGGATTTGACGCAGTGGATGTCATAGATTTTCTTTGGTGATTGATTTGACGGAAATACCTGATCTTTTATCTGGGGAAAAAAAAGGGAAAAAAAGAGGTGAACACTATAAAATGGGACTAGAAATGCAGGAAAATAGAGGCACCTGTGCTCGCTACTGTCAATTGGGCATGGAACTGACACTGTGTTAAAATAATTTCCATCTACCAGGAACATTGTGCCACCAGCCTGTCCAGTCTTGAGACTGTGATGATTATGACCGGCACTTGCAGCACATTTCACAGACCGGTGTAGTGCCTGTTCACCATGTGCCTGTTCGGAATGGGTCGATTGCTTGACCTCTGATATTGCCGCTTGCAGCTTTCTCAATATCATCAACCTGTGGAGTCGGAGAGCCCCCACAGTTTCACAGCCACAGTTTTTCGACGTGTACATGAAGCACCGCATTTCTTTTCCTTTTCTAAGATTTTGTAACAACCACAAGTTTTTGACAGTTGATTGAGGTCTTCATTATGCCGTAGAAACAAATCATTATTAATAATAATTGCACTAAATTGAATTATATTTATTCAACTATATGTAGGCCAAACACACACAAATAGATAAATGCACAATTCACTTGTGAAAATACACGAACCACAGTGTAGTGTTATCAAAATGTGACCTGATCACCACAATGAATGTTGGGAATGTACATTTCTGCAACCACAGACATATTGAAACTTTATATGTCTTTATGATGCATCAACTTTAACTTTTTTAATGTTAACATGTGTTATGACAACTCTGTGCCAATGGTCTCGTTAGGATTTACACAAAACCACTTGGCATAGGTCAGGAAACGATCATGTTTTGGATTACCTGGTTCCGTCGACACAAACGTGGCATGAAACTGTCCCGACGTCACGCCAAAAATATCCAGTTTTGTTGTGACTAACATGCCTTTGTAAAGTCCCCAAATCTCGCTTAAAAATATCCAATACTTACAAATGCAGAAACGTCATCTCACCTCCAACTGGAAGACTGGACTGGAAGCCATCTCACCCGGAGGTCATGCCCCAACCCCGTCCACTTCCTGACATAATAATAAGTCCATATATATGTCATGTGAATGTTGGTATATGTATGAAGTGTACAGCTTTAAATGAATCTGTCAACATTCTATTCTGGCGTCGAGACAGGCATGGCTGTATGATGTAACGTAGATGCCCGGCAGGATGTTGTTTTTCAGCTTTTCTTGAGACTTGCTCTTCAAAACTACTTCACAGTTGACACTTAACTTTTCTCTCCAGTAATATACCCACCAAAGCGCGGAGCTGATTGGGCAAACGGGCGTTGAGAAGCTCAGAGGACGGAGATTCCTTCCATTTTAATTAGATGACTTCAGTTCTCTACATTCATATGAGCACGGCGGAGCTGTCTTTAGGTGCCCTGCTCCCCTGTACGTGGTGCTAATTACAGAGTGGTTTAAAATTGAATGAGTTAATTTTCTG
The DNA here is from genome assembly GCA_903131615.1 of Diplodus sargus. NCBI lineage: Eukaryota > Metazoa > Chordata > Actinopteri > Spariformes > Sparidae > Diplodus > Diplodus sargus. Next base: position 227,776 of record CAEMYA010000115.1, read on the forward strand.
AGGTGAAATCACTTACATAGTTAATTCAAGAGCCAGGATGTGATTTTATTCGTTGGAGTCCGCACACGTCCACTCTCTCTCGCTCTCTCAGGATCTAGTTTGTATGTCTGATGTTGCGTCTAGTCCTCTCGTGCTATTTTTGCTGCCCTGTTGTCCGCGTCTGGTTTGCAAAACACCTTTTTCTTTTTTTTTTATTTCAATGAGAACAAGAAAATACGATGAATAAATAAAAAGTTGCATGCTGGGGCAACAACGTGGACGGCGGTGCTGTGCCAGAGAGAGAGAGAGAGAGAGAGAGAGAGAGAGAGAGAGAGAGTGATTGGGCCTTTAACTCCAAGTAACTCTCCTTTTCTTTTTGTTCTCTGCTCTTCCTCTTTTATTCTTTTCTATCATTATTTTTCCGTCTGCTACTTCCACAAGCCTATCACACTCACACTTCCGCTGCTCTTTATGCTCTCATCAATCCCGCTTACAGTTCTGCTTTCTTTTTCGCTTCAACCTTTTCTGCATACATCCATATCCTTCTTTCATTTCCACTGCCTCCCACTTTTCTCTCTTTCGACCGGCCCCTCCATTCCTCTACATTCCACTTTATCCCCATCTCCCTCTGCTGCGTTTATGTATGTGTGTGTTTGTGTGTGTGTGGCAGCTGGGCGCTTGTGGTTATTTTTCAGGCAGCAGCCCAGAAGATTGGACTGTCATAATCTATGGTCCTGAGTTATAAGTGTTTCTAACCCAAACCTGGGGACAGGACCATTTTTCCTCTCTTCCTCCTCTCTTCACCACCGCCTACTCCCCCTCTCCCTCTCTCTTTCCCTCCCTCCCTATCCTCCCATCATCTCTCACTCGTCCTCCCATTCTTTGTCGCTATTCATTGACATCCATTGTCTGCATTGACTGCAACTCAGGCTAATGCTATTGATCAGCACCCGTGGATTCGTGTCATCTGTCATGTTCTAAATCCGGAGTTTACCGTTAGAGAGATTGAGGACCAGATCGGGTTTTAATGTTGAAACTGCCTTTAATGATCTTCTCAAGCGTTTGGAAAAGCTTGGGCCGTGATATCTTGGTGAAAAATGATAAACCATCTCCAGCAATAGGTCTGTTAGTCTCCCCAAAACAATCCCAGGGTGCACTGTGTTTTCGGAACCAGATCTTTTCAGGTGGCTTTAGCCGCATTGTCTTGTTTGTGGTAAATTTTTGAAAGTCATTCAATGATAAAAAGGAAAACATGCTCCAGTGATTGGCAGAACACCCCGTTTTCATTGTCATAGTGTCAAATACATTAGCCACAGTGGCCACACGCTTCTGAGCACAATGCTGTGGTAACCCCAACGAGTGTAATCTCTGGAAGCGCTCCTCTAGTGTAATGGTGTAATGGTATAAACAGCCAGAAAAGCCCATGTCAAGGGGTGGTTGGAGTGGTTGGGCGGGACCACTGCAACCAGGAGGTCAGGCACTGAGTCCTGCGGCTGACCAAGTGTCAGGGCTGATCTGTTTAAGGTATGTTACATCAGTAAGTTAACAACTATGTAAATTAAGTAATGTGACTAAGCTAAGTCAGTAATGTAGTTAACTGAACCAGGAGCATTTTTCCCTTCAATCTAAACACTGTGCAGCTGTTTCTCAACGTTAATGACCAATGTCCAAAAGTCTCAATACATCATTACAATGTGAACATTTTGTCAGCATGCTTTGTTTTTAAAGTATAACCTGAATGTTGCCGGGAGTGTTGTCCTTTTATCATCCTACACGTTGCTAGCTCGTTGTTAGCTGTGTGGTCATCCCTCTGTTACCCCGGTGTTGACAGCAGCTGACAATCAAAACCATCGTGCAGCGTTTTCTTTTTTCACGCAGGCACTTCATCCCAGGGCTCCCGAGAGCACAGGCAGCGCTTTTTCTTTGTGAGAAAAACTATGTGGACACGGGCCCTAATGCTTTCAGAATGATTAAGACATGAATCAACATTTACAGTTGTGTCTTTCTAGTTAGGACCATTGAAGAGGTCTTTTGGGACACTGTCATGACGGAGGTGTTCACCCATATTCATTCTGTATTTCTGGTCGGCTGTTGAGAGCTGAAGTCATGACATCACGTCTAAACCGCCATGCGCCGCCGCCAGGGGCAAGAAATTGTATACGTTGTTAAGGGTTGTGATGACACTAATGACAGACTAGGAGGCTGTGTAATAAGAATGTCTGAATATACTTTGGTCATGGTGCAATAGTGCATTACATTACATTAGTGTGAAAACCACTCTCTCCCTGTTGCTGTCTACAGCTGGACCAGTTTCCTTAGAAATAGACCACATTATATAATTAACCACTCTTTATGACTGCATGTGAAAATATACAGGCAGGCAACATCACATTTATAAAGTTAATAATTACACATTTTTCTATGTGTTGCATGAGAACAGTGTCGACCTCCTCTCGTCAACACTGGCAAAGCCTGGAAGTGAAACAACTTCGACAGCCTACAGGAACCTCAGCCAATCAAAAAACAAACCTGTCTCCAAGACGTGTTTGGGAGGCGGTGCCAAAGTGGGAAAGGATTTAACCCTTTGTGTGCCGGATGAGGCACATTTTTTTCCCTTCAACCTTAACATGTGGACATTTCAGCCATCGTTTGAAATTGATGTGGACACGTCCATTTGGTCCATACACAATTCTACGCCTATGCTCGGAAGGCATCAGAAATCCACCTTGCGGGCTAACAATGCTAAAACTAAACTGTTGTCAGAAACAGAGCATTATTGATCTACCTTTATTAATCACAGCATCCTTAAAAATCACTTGATATCAGCATGGAGAGGCACGTGGAAACATCTGATTCCGTCCGTCTCTATCCTTCACTGTCCTTTTACCTTCCTGTCGACTCGTCTTCCTTCTCTTTGTGGGCTCCGAGGACGATTGGGGGAAATGGAATTAGGTGTGAAAGATCTATTAACAAATACAAAAAGCAGCAGACATGTTCCATCTGTCTGTCTGTCAATCGATCTCCTCCGCTCTGTTTCATTGCTGTGGACGGCGTCGCGCCAAAACACACACACACACACACACACACACACACACACACACACACACACTAAATCAACCAGACTCACTTACTTATGGGTTTTACAGTGATCACACACCAGAGTGTTCAGACAATAAAAGCATTTAACAACATGCCAGTTTAATCTGACTGACCTGACCATTCATTCTCCCTTTGTCTGTTTTTTTTAAATCAGATTTAGGCAAAGAAGCACTTTACTATTAGCCTCAATGGGAAATGAAAGACAGAAGTGCCGGTCCCAATCTGTTCCAGCAGGATTCGGCACAAATTACACCCCATTTTTGGGGGATTTACTTTCCATTTTCGAAGACAAATCACCATCCTCCACAGCCTGGGTCTCCAACAGGGGGTCCGCTGAAGGGGGTCTTCAGAGTTGCTGCGGGGCGCCAAATTACGGCTTAACTTGTGCAGCGCCTGTTGAAAACATGCTGTTCGGCGCAGACTACCACAAATCGTTTTAATGTGTCTGAAAATACACGTAAACACGGACATCCTCGCGAGCCACAATGGATTGTTTTGCAATTTATCTAGCAGAAGATTCCTGGAAGACAATTACTTCTGCTTAAAAAACAACTGAGGAAACTGAGGCATCTTACATAAACCACGCCATAACTACTGCTGACCTTTTTTTTTTTTTAGCACGTTACTACATAATGTGCAACAGAATTTTATGTAGTTGGAGGTCCCTGCTCTGTCTCTTTGCCAGCTCAGGGGTTAAAGAGCCCTGCACTACAGCACTGCAGACTGACAACTTCCTTAAACAGAGTTCAAGGTTTTCTCCTCGGCTCTCTATTCTCTGGCAACAGAGCGATTTAATTACAAAAGAAAAGTGTAACTGTGGAGCTGCAGCTATTAAAAAAAAGAAGAGGAGCGGCAGAGCACACTCCGCTGAATACAACCTGTAACTGTGAGTGTTCGAGTATGGGAGAGAAATAGAGTAGGAGGGAGTAAATCAGCTGGAAAGATGAGTACTTTACTCTCTACTACTTTCTCGCA
>CAEMYA010000115.1:233681-286130 GCA_903131615.1 Diplodus sargus
GGTGAGATTTACCTCCTCCTGTTGGGAAAGTCTCCTCTTTCCGACGTGAACACATCAAGATCCACAGAAACTGTTATTAGTGTGAATGCGAAGCCATAGAGAACTAACGGGAATCCCACCTTCACTGCTACTACCACTACCACTACAGTGTTTTTACTTCTACTTCTGTTACTGCTGCTACTACTACTAATACAAATACTACAAGTACTACTACAACAACAACTACTACTACTCTGTGGCGCAAAGGGAAAAGCACATGGTTAATCCCAGGCTTTGGGGTTTGAGTCCTCCTCTCCCCACTTAGAAATATTATTTCCACCTTAACTCAATATGATGTGTGGATATGGACTTTAAACACATACTGAAACACACATGTTCAGCTCAGTGGCCTAGAGGTTGAGGCATGTGAGATCATCTCCATCCTCCACGAGATCATGGGTTCAAATCCTGTCTGTTTGTGAGGCATTTTCTGCATTTTCCACTGATGGACATTTCAGCATTCATACCGCATTTGCAGCAGGAAACGCATTTCCTAGCTCCAACTCGATAATCAGATGTAGAAATGTCAGCGGCAATGAAAGGAGGAGCCGGGAGAAACTTTAGGTTGGCGATTGGGAAGCCAGGAAAGTGATTTTTTTTTTTTTTCTTCCCGAGCCCTTATATGCTCTTTCTGGTAAGAGTTACAGATGCTATCAGCTAATCTCAAGCACTAATCCCTCCACCTTCATAACAAAAGTGCATTGTGCTTGGAAAAGAAATCCTGCTGGCCACGACTTATCTAGACAATAAAGCAGCACGACAGATCCAAAGACAGAAAGCAAAGAACGAAAGGATGATAAAAGGAAGAAAAAAAAGATTTATGAAAGGTTAGGGGAGGTTTATGAGATTTGGGAGCCACATTTGTTGGGAGAGGAAATATGATTTGCTTTATCAGTAGCAAACAAGATGTTATTTATGAAATAAGGTCTTGTTTTGCTTTGTTATGAGGGCAAGGCGAATCATACAGATGAGGGCTTTTTCTTTTTTTGCTGCTGCTAAATTACTTTTATTTCAGTGTCTCTCCCTGACAATGTAGTTCAAGGTTGTTCGAGTCCTGCTTTTAATTTTGAAAGCAAAGACGCTGAGAGTGTTTCTATGAAAAAAAACTGTGTCTACAGGTGCGTGTTTCTATGCAGTAATAGTCAAATGTGTGTGTGTGTGTGTGTGCACCTTGCATTCAATAGACCAAGAAACTGATTTGTCTTTCAGTGACAATACAAAGTGAAGTGGGTATGATTTTATCTGAAGTTTGTGAACCGAATGTCCTCTGCCACACTATGGCATTCTTGTCTCACTGGAACAATATATTCAATACTGGACACTGTTTAAAGCCACATTTTACATATAAAGTGTAGTTATAGATCTCTGAAAGTGCGACTGCATGTGTTGAAAAAGAAGAATGAAGCCTTTTGTGTCTAGAGAGGATGCTGTATGTAATCTAATAAATGGACTCCAGTGATGTCAAGTCTGTTGCAAAATAGCATTGTGGGTAATAGGCACCAGGTTTTGAAAAGCAGTCAAACAAAGTCGATACAGCAGAACCAGAGCTGTCGTCCTTTCGATTCCACGCGTTCTTCTTTCTTTTCAAAACCCACTCACCTACATTATCCACAATGTAACTGAGCCACTGGGTGAAATAACTGGAATAAATTGATCAGATTACATGCAGGTTCCTCAGGAGCCGTAATAGGTTTTTTACTACTTTTTTCACATATGCAGTCGTACTTCTCATGAGCTGTAAACACATTTTAATGTGTGAAACTGTTGGAGTTCCCCTTTGAAACAACACACACATTTTACAGGCTGTGTCTTTGTATTTGTCTATTTAACTGCCTCATCCCCCCTCGCTCTGCGAGACTTCCTTCATCCCTGTACACAGTCTCTTCCAATTCTAATTTATGTGCAACATTTTAGTGTGTATTTTTTAAAAATCAATATTGTTCTTTATTTCTATATAATTCATATTTGTTGTTGAATTTTGTCTCGCTTGCCCATTCAGGAGAGATGAAGCAGGCTCAGACGGCTTCAGTTGAAGTAGTTTACACAAACTTGATCAAGCAGTGAACGACATAACACTCACAAACTGAGACTGCATGGACTTGAGCACCATGACAGGTTAGATCTATGCAAGATAAACCTCTTTACAGTCGTAAAAGTCCTCATCCAAATGGTCCTAATCATAATAATAATTAGACATTTATTTTCTGTCACGTTCATATTGCCATGAACTACCTTATGGATAATCCCTCCAGTTGAGCCTGCTGAAGTCTGCAACAAGTGGACTCTCTTGACATCCACAGAGGGTCTGCAGAAATGGTTGATTTGGACAACATTCAGCAATAACTGACTTTCTGGAACCGTGCCCGTTAAATCCGTGAGTCTGCATGTTCAGTAAAGTCCCAACATTTGGATGCAGGCTCAGAGTCTACCTTCCCCTAGGACGAAGTTATTATTGTCACTCCCCTCTCCTGAGCTCATGGGGAGTGACGAGATCAGTGCAGCTGTTCTTCACACGTCAGATGAGGTCTTTTATTTATATATATTTCTATTATTACATTACATTAATGCCTCAGCATACAATAATATTTTAGACGGTAGTGCACTTCCAACACTGAGACAACAGCTTGCGAGAGGACCTCTCCTGTTTTAACACGAGAATTTCACTGAGCACAGAGCCAGTCCGTAAATAAAGTTTTCGGTATAGAGCCCTGGCCTCAAGCTAATCATACACATCTGGGGTAAATAAGGAACATCTACTGATCTGGTCACCCAACATCAGTGTTGGGCCTCACTAATGCTCATGTAACTGAATGGGGGAAAGTCCAAACAGCCAGGTGCCATCATCCTCAAGGTTCAAGCTGATTTTTTTGTCATTACGCAACAGTTTACGAACTCCTTAATGCTGCACAAACATAAAACATATATACAGTTGTGTTTACATAAATATACATGAACAGGAAGTGCATTCTTTTGCCGTGGCCATTGTAAACAGCACCAGGTGATGATAATGTGGTCGACATCTTCACATTAAAAGTTCAACATCAGGGTAAACACTGTCCGTCCACTGTGACTGTGTGTGAGCACCAAGCATCAATGATGTAAACACAGACTCCACCTCTCCTCATCCAGCTGTAGCTCCAGCTGTGCTCTGCTGGGGATGGTGTGGTGGGGACATGTCCCTGAAAAGATGGTGGGCACAACAGTCTCTGACCAGCTCTCACGGATAATACTTTACTTAAACGTCAAGAAACATTTGAACATTTGAAGGGACTATCGGCCGCTACATGTGCCCATGCCATGTGTCAAGCCATCCCCAGACAGTATTAGCTGTCAGAGCATAATATTAACTCTCATCATCTTTTATAGCATTGACGTTATTGCTCCATGTTGCTTGTCTTTTTTTCCCTGTGTGTTGAGTTGTGTCTATTTGTACAAAATCCACCGAGAGGCAGGCCGTGGTATGCTGTGGTATGTGGCACTGATTCAAGCTGTGAACTTTTCCCAATAAACATAAACACCAGTCAATAAAGAATTCCAATAGTTTTGAAGTCACTTCATAAGTCACATATGGATATAATATTTGACTGTCCACAAACTGTGTTTGGGTATCCACACATTCTTGGCAACAACATTTATTTAGCTGAGATTTATCCTAGTCTTTATCTTGAAAACTCCCCAAATTCAACCAAACTGAAAGAGAATAAAGATTTACATAATAAAAGTGTGTGAATGAAGAGAAGAAGACTTCAATTCCACTGTTATAAGTCAAAATATAACCTAATAACTAGCTATAACTTAATAATAATAATCAGTATAATTCAGTTACTTTTATTGATGCTAATAATAACGTTAGTCCAAATTCCATTTTGGGGCTAAATAAGAAAAAGCAAGTCATTTCATTTTCAGTCTGGTTTTCTTTTACACAACCGAAAGATCCAAATAGCGGTGACGAAAAATCAATCAAAATAACAGGCGCGCAGTGTTTGTGTCGAATGCATTATTACTGCATTGCTGAATAGTGGTATTTGAATTCGGGAGCTTCCTTGTGTGCAGCCAAGCAAGAGAGATGTGATTCTTCCTCTCACATTACTGATGTCTGTCTCTGGTCTATCAGTCTCTCTCTCTCTCTCTCTCTCTCTCTCTCTCTCTCTCTCTCTCTTCCTCTCTCTCTCACAATCCCTCTCTATTCCCACTGTCTCCTGTCTGGCAAACAACACAGCCTGTCCTGCTTGTTCGAGGGAGACATGTCCATTGTCTCCCTTATTACTCCACTCTCACCGGCAGCCTCACTCGCTCGGTAGACTGTCAGTCAACTTGACTGAGAAAAAAAACAAAAAAAAAGGAGTGGTGCTGACACTGATGGTAGCATAATTTTGAAACTGGCAGAAAATAAAGTGGAACTAAAGTCTGGTTTGAAAACGGGGCCCAAATGAACAGAAGCGCTTGTCATTTAGTTTCTCCCTCGCTGTCAGTGTGTGTGGGTGTGTGGGTGCATTGTTTTTGGGTGTGTGGCGCCACAGAAATAGAAAACGCTGACCTCTGTGCTTATTGCTGCGCTTTGTCTCCCACCAGTACGATCAGGCCCCACTGACAAGGAGTTTCCACACATTTCTCCCCCCTTTGGTCCTTTACATTCACCTGCGAAACATGCTGACAGACAGAAAAGTACAGCAGCGTTTTCTGATATAAAATGAAATGCGAGTGCAAAAAAGTTACCAGTGGCACGACACTGCGGATGAAATAATATGCATCCTTTCGACGGCAACTTTATTCGACTGAGGCTTGTGCGATGAACACATGCAACCTAACCTCTTCTTGTGTTCTCGGGAGTCTTCACTCCAGATTTCGCCTTAGAAATACTAACACAACACAACACAACGACACAACACTGAGGGCAAAATGGATCTCAACAACAAACGGGATTAAAGCCGCGCTAATTAATATCTTTACATTAACAATGGATCAAATGCTCGTAGTGACAAACCCACATAGAGATATGTGTGCTGTACCTCTCAGCTCTACAAAGCATTTTGAGCTCATTGTTTCAGTTTTGCAGCCTGCAGCTTTACGTTTGGTTCAGTCTCACGGCTCTTATCATCCCTATTTATAGCTACAGCAGGAAGCTGTTTTCATTGGGAATGAAAGCTGAGCGTGTAGATTAGTGCGGTCCGACTCTTGTACTCTCACTGAGTAGTACACTGTAATAATGTAGTAATGACTACTGAGTAGACATTTTGTCAGCATGTTAACGGGGCCTCGAGGCTGGTGTGATCCTATCGATAGTCTCTAGTAACATGAGTACTCACTGGTTGGTCCACACCCATCTATGAACTCTGAAGCAAACTTTCCTGACTGTCTCTTGTACAGTTTTATCGTTGCCACGGTGACAAACATCTGTCATCGGACGGACATATAAACCCCCTACTCAAAATTGCTTCTGTGTTACCTCATGCTATGATAGGTTTATCTCCAGGACAATTAGAATTAGAAGCAAAAATATAAAGTTTGAGGGGGCTGCAGGCCACTGCATGCATGCACTGCTGTCACAATGGACCCTGCTACAAAAGCATTACCGGCCATGACAGCATCGACTAGTCATGTTTTCCCCTTGTGAGTCTTTGCGTGGGTGTCATCACAGGGAAATGTGATGACAAAGTGTAGCAGGAACAATGACAGAAGCAGTTCAGAGTTCTCTGCCGCCATTTTTTTATATGTTTGTCTGTCTGTGGACAGATTTTTGTTCATATGATAGCGTGATAGCTGTGCGAGGTACAATCACTTAATTTTACAGGTGAGTCATTGAGATCAAAATGAGGGCTATGTCCACACATGTACAGTACACAAGATGTTAAAACAAAGCTCGTTCTATGCGTTTTGGCCTTTTGTACACATGTAAATTGAGTTTGAGATCACTGAGAACTGACCTTTTGTAAACGTGGCAGATATTCAGAAACTACGCCATCATTTTTCGACGTCTAGACAGGCAGAAAATTTGATTTTTGGAAACGACCAACATGTCTGTCAGTGCTTGTAGCATCACTGGCAAATGTGAACTCGGAGTATGTGTTATGATATCGGAGTATTGAGTTTGTACGTTTATACGAGATGGATGTTATATTGTTTGACTTTATATTTAGAAAGACACAAATGGACATTGATCGCACAATGATGGAAAAGAGGGATGGAAATGGGCGCTGACAATGTTTTGCTGACTAAACAGCAATATCCAGGAGGAGTCTGTTAAGAGCAGGCAGTTTCCCTGCCTCGTTCATAGATTTTTATGTAGCCAAGCAACCGACCAGTGTATACAGTCTGCTTCCTGTTTACAAAGGCATGCGTGCCCGCGAATGGCCGTGGGAAATCGATTTTCAGGTATGTTAGTATGGATGGTGAGATAGTGCTACAACGTTGTTGTTTTGAAACTTTCTAACTGTGGTGTTTTAATCACGTAACAGTTCTGCACCTCGGGGATCAATCACAGCATGTAGAAAAATGTTATTGAAATCCAAAGTGCAAATAAGCTGCAAACCTTGTGCTGAAAGTGTCAGGTGTGAGTAGGCGAGGACCCAGAAGCAGAGACCGGGGAGAGAGCTGGGCAAGGGAGAATTGTTTATTGAGCAGGTAGCGCAGGTGATGGGTTGATGCGAGGTCCAGGGGTAGTGGGGCTCGCAGGTGGGCCGCCCGGAGCTCGCCCGAGGCGGCAGGCGGGTAGGCAGGCTGGCCGGTCGGCGACGGAGCAGGGAGACGCTGGGGTTTTCTGCGGGAGAAGCCGGACAAGATGAGAGTAGTTAGACGGGGAGGCACAAATTACAAAAACGAGTAGGTACAGCAAGCTCAAGAACGTGTTCCTACGGCACTTAGCGATCACCATATGATACTGGATAATCTGGCATCGGAGTCGAGGGGAGACCAGGGTTATGTAGTCGGCAGGTGATGAGAAGATGAGGAGCGGGTGCGCCACTCTGCCGTCGTCCAGCCACACACCGAGGAAGAGCAGGAGAGGGGGAAAAAGGGGGGAGGGACAAGGAGGAAAACACGAACAACAACACAAAGTCCGGCTGTCACAGCAGCACTGTGACAGAAAGGTTCCTATCTCACCTTCCTCCTGCCTTTTGTTCTGTTTCAGTATAACGCTTTAATAATATAATCACCTTACATTACCGAACAAGGTAGGGGAAGTTCAGCTGATAGTTAATGTGTGGCGGGAAGCTTCACTGTTGATTTTATACTAATCTCAACGCAGCTGTTGAGGATGGCACTCATTCGCGCGTGCGCATGTGTGTCTGTTTAGTGTGCAAGTGTGTGTTTAAAAGGCATGGAAACCAGCCAATTGAGTCACAGTGTTAAAAGCTTGTACACATTTGGCAGCTGTTGCTGGCAGGTAATCCAGTCGGTGAAGGATGGACTGCATGCCAGAAATAGATTTGCTTAGAACGAAAAGGTGAAGAGGGAAGAAGAAAGACAGACAAAAGGTGAGCAACATTACCTTAATCTGTATCCAATGCTGTAACAAGTAGCATTATATGATAGCATCCAGTGAAGTACAAAAACTTATAATCAAAACAAATGCCATAAATTCAATATTATGGTAACCACGAGTTATAATTATATTACATAATCTGCTGGTTAAGGTTATGATATAATGTGTTTACATTAGTATACCTTGTTACCATATCATATAACGAGAGTCTACAGCCACACCAGCGGCTCTGTGAGGCTGAATGCAGTGATGGAGGAATTATTAAGAGTTCTTACTGCAGTTAAATAGCAACATCACACCATCCATGTATTCTACTGAATATATACTACCTCTGCAACATAAAGTTAAAATTATCAACAGAATGGGAAGAAGTAACAGTTACAGCAGCAGGTGTTTGGTTGTAGAACAAAGTATTGAACAAATAAACATTCTAATCTGGTAAAAATAAAGAGTTATAATAATTTAGTCTGAGCAGTAAACGAACAAGGTTTCACAAGAATCCATCCATCAGCAGTTTTTGAGACATTCTGAAAAACCAGACACTAGAAAACAAAAACAGAAATATCAATGTCGTGGTGATGCTAGAGGAGGAGTCACGGGATCATCACAGCCAACAGGATTCATCCTCTGGCGGATCAGGAATATCTGCATAATATTTTATAGCACTCCATCCAATTATGGTGACCAGATGTCCCACTTTACGTGGCACTGCACCGCATGTGTTGTCCCACTTATTGAGATGATGCTCCAGAATTGTTTGGCGATAGTTTTTTAAAGTCAAACCACTGCAGGACAGCCTGCTTTTGGCACACTTTTCTAAAATCTGGCATCAATCCAGTGACTGTGTAGAGGAAACATGGAAGGTTGTCATCATGGTAATGTGTATGTCAGACAGCAGAAATGTGAGTAAAAGCACAGGTTGACCTGTGACCGTCTGTGCTGCCTTCGCTCGGCCCAACAGGCATTGGGCGGATAATGAAACTAAAACTGAAAGGAACATTGCTAGCAACACTGTGCAGCTCTCCCAGTGGTCAGGAGACTGTGGTAGGAAGTCAGCACTAGTCATTTCTCCACACTCAGAGATTGCAAAGAGAATGCAGCATGCTACTAAATCAACAAAAAGGAATAGAATCGAAAGTTAAGTTTTTAAGTTAACTGGTCACTATATCAACATGTTGGACCTCCTCTCTGCATTGGTATTGTGTCCCAGAATGTCCCACACAACCGAACAAACTCTGTGTTTTTCCTTTCATCGAGCTAAAAATCTGGTGATTACATCTACTGAAGCAGATGCCTTAAAACAGGGACTGAAAAAGCCCATTCAAACAAAATAAATAAATAGATCTTATCCCTTTGCTTGAGCCTGTTATTGCCATCGCCCGCTGTGTCTTTTGATTTGTCGCAGATTGATCCGAAGATTATGAGTCAAACCACAAATGTCATTTTCACCTGATTTCATCCCGACTGGACCAGACTAATGGGATATTCTGTGGCTACGCTCCAGGCAGTCACCATCGACTCCTTCATTAATGTACACCGTGATGTAATTTATAATGCAAGCATGGTATTTTAAATAGACCAGCAGGTACCCTTGTTGAGCACTGAAACTAGCTTTAGTGGTGGTTTAGATACTTCATGATGTCTTTGATATGGCGTGGGAATAACAGACATCTGCTTCTGTATTTCTTGCTTGTAGCTGTGGCTGAGGATGACCGTGCGTTGCTGCTCACAGCTTATCTTTTCGATTAAACACCAGGTCAGGCTACACAGGAATGCAAGTCAAGTGCTCTCGTGATGGACAACATTTAATTGCTATTTCTTACAGCAACGGGTGTTCACGCTCTCTTCTACATGCTGAAGTATAATCTGACAGGGGGAGGCAAAAATTATCTCTAAAACCTTCAGTTCTTCACCACTGAGCTCTTCTCAGTCTCTCACAGCGCCCATGTCAAGCTTCTTTCAAATTTGCCTTTAGCCTTTTCTTTTACTTTATATTTCTTTCTCTCTTTCTTTGTCTCCCACAGTAGTTGTTCTCTTGCTTTGTGTTTGAATATCATGTCTTTGTTCTCCTGTCGATACAGGCCAGATAAAAAATGAAATTGAATTGATCCGGGCCCATCTGCATACAGTATATAGATAAGTCTTAGCCGCGTACTCACATATGTCGGAGGAAGATTTTTTCAGCTTGTGTGTGTGTGTGTGTGTGTGTGTGTGTGTGTGTGTGAGAGAGAGAGAGAGAGAGAGAGAGAGAGAGAGAGAGAGGGAGAGGGGGACAAAATACAACACAATAGCAGAGTGTCAAAGGTGGTTGACTGGCCTGAAAATCCCCTTTTTTCTTTAGCAACATATAGCTCCTAATGGCTGAGTGTACCCTGGAGAAACTAGACTATACATTGAAAATTCTTCAGATTCAAGATTCAGAGACTCTGAATAGTCTTCAGTCATACCTTGCAGAGGCAAACATCTTGAGTGAAATGTTTTACAGAAATAATATAAAATTTGAATTTTATATTATATTTTTTGAGTTTTTTGAATGAAGATTTGAATGAAATGTCTTTCTAAATAATCTTGGTTTGTTTTCCCCCAGTCACCTCTGGTGTGGTCGACATAAATCCTCAATTCACTGAATAGAATGTGACAATATTTTAGCATGGCATGCGGTTTTGACTTCCTGCTGATGCCTGACCCCCTCTTACTCTTCTGCCACTCCACCTCTCTCCTGTCCCCGACTGTCGTGTCCTCTCCTCGACCTGGTCAGAGCTGCTGTAAATCACCTCTGTACCGTGTCTGTAGTGTATCTGCATCTGTCGGTCTCAGAGGCTGTGTCTGGTCCTGGTCTGGTGTCTGGCAGTGTTCACTGGGAGGCGATTGAGCTCGGCTTGGTTGACCACAATTACTTGCATCAGCTAAAAAACTCCAACTTGGCTCCACAGCTAAATGAGCTACTTGCTAAAAGTTGCAAGTTGCTACAACCAAGACAGCTGCACAAACGAGTTTAGTAAGCAGTAGTTAGCGGTTATGCTGCCCCTGATAGTTTTGGAGCTACCTCTGAATTCTTTCTATTAGACAACATGTTCTAGAGGTACATGCTGGGCTGACACTGGCTGATTCTTTTGAACTGAGTATAATCAACATAAAAGGCTCAACTTAACAATAAAGATTAGTAATGCACATCGGTGTCAGCCAATATGTGCAGGGTTGATCGCAAGTAAGTTTGCAATATATTGTGAACTGTGAGTATCTTTTCTCTGATCTGACAGGATCTCCTTGGTTAGAGCTTTTAAGCGAAGGCTGACACAGACCACAGTGTTAAAACAACCAAGACTGCATTAAAAGAGGCTATAAACCAGGCTTTACTGGAGTCCGATCCCATATTCTGTCTCGCGACCTCAATGAATCCCAGAGCAGGGTTAGGGTAAGGAGCACCATTTTGATGTGGATGTTGAACAACGCACACAGCAGTACTTCACGCACAACTGATTGATAGGCCTGCTGCCGGCACTGAAGATGAAATGGAGATGAGACACAGGTTGCAGAGAGAACTGATTACCCACAGAGCAAGAGGGCACGGAGGGACAGTCCACTCCGCACGGCGTGTTTCAGGAGATTCTGGGGGAAAATGCACCAGAAAGGCAAGTAGGAGGGCATTACAGCAGCTTAAAAGTTGCTTCTATAGTCTATTGCTTTTGCATTGACATTTAATTACATGAATTCATGTTACACAAAGAGAAGTGCAAAGAGAGCATTTGTTGGGCTAAGTAGGCTCCTGTAAACCCCCCTGTCATTGAGCTGAATAGCGGGATAAAAAGGTTATTGAAAGAGCTTTAAAAAAAAAAAAAATCACATTTAGCAGATGCTTTTGTCCAAAGCGACTTACAGTAATTCATACATACATTCATACACTGATGGCGGTGGCTGCCATGCAAGGTGCCGACCAGCACATGGGGTAGGAGCACTTTAGGTTTCGGTTGCTTGCCCAAGAACACTTTGACATGCAGACCAGCGAAATCAAACCAGTGACCTTCCAATAACAAAACAATGGCTCTCCCACTGAGCCAAAGCCACTGCAAAAAGAAGGTTAGAATTGATGTACTCCTCTTTGTACTCCTTCACAGATGGTGTAATGAAGAGCCGAATGGCTTTAAAACAGTTATGTTATTCTTTTAAAAAGATAATTTCTCTGTTTCCTTGCCACTAAAGAGATAATTAATATCAAGAAAAACAAAATGGTTCTGGTTATCAGCCAGTTTGTTGTTCAAAAACATACTGGCATACCAGCTTTTTTACAGTGTGATTGGCCATTATGCATGCATGGAATTCAAATATCAACACTGATTTACTCTCTCTAAAAAAATACATTTGAATTCAGTGGCCACTTGTTCATTAGTCATGCTGATCTGCAATTTTCCCACAGTTAAGATGTAGCTCATGAAACTCTCTGTTCGCTCAAAGAGGCCCTCTGAAGTTTTTATCCAAACAAGCAAAAGCTATGTTTGCCTTCAGTGTTACCCACCAAAATGCACTGCATTTATACTTCAGGTCTAACAAATGTGTTGGGTGCATTTCTTTCATATAATGAAAAAAATATTTTTGACCCAGCATTGTTTGCATTTACATTCATTTTATTTCCTGCTTCTGATTCAGATGGGAAATAAGACAAAACATGACAGTAATTAAGGTATGTCACTTGGAAACAAGATGTCAAATGCAATGTCAGGGCACAAAGGATGGATATAAAAGTGTTTGCATCGAACAGCAGTGGGTCTCATACATGACTACAACAGTATTTCAATCATTTTTAGCTGTTCTAGCAGCTTAGTTGTTTTGAAGGCCCCATATTATAATGTTTTTCGTCAATTTCACACAGCTGTCAGAGGTCCAACAACATTGTATTAGAAATGCATTGCCCCAAACCCAACTGTGGTCCTGAATTTCAGCTGTCTAGAAGTCGCTCTACTGAGCTCTACTGAGAGCAGGCTGTTTCTGTGCCTGCACCTTTAAATGATAAAGAGCTCCGTCTGTCAAAGCCTACCTTGCCTGCTACACGCCCCTCTCAGGGAGAGGATGCCGCTAGTGGTAGCATGGCTAATGTCTACGGTGGATGTATCGCTATGGCTCGCCGAGATGCTGTGCATACCAGTTTGACCCAGATTCAGACCCAGAAGGAGAGGCTCCTGAAGAAATACAGACTCTGCGGCTGCAGCAGGACGTTTCAGAATGGTTAGTGTGTCTGAATATGTTACTTAGTTTGTTCGTATGTGTTGTTACAGTTACTACCATGTAGCTAATGCTAGCTCCTGCTAACGGTAAATGTACCTTATAGTTATTTGGCAACTGTAAATACTATCAAACACAGCGACACTTACTTGTGGCTCGGGTGCAGTTGCTGGGTCCTGTATGGTTGGGACTGATCCTTTTACGAGGGTCAGTGTCGAGGCAAAGCCAGCTTTGTACTGACCCTCGTTACTGAAGCAGTCTGATGTGAAGTGGTTAGCGCACACAAACTAACTTACACGAACTTTAGCTGGCACGTTGAAACGTTAAAAAAATAACAACCACTGTCTCTTCTGTTGTTCTGTAGCTGGGACAAAATATTGGCACTTGTGTTGATTTTTACAACCAACAACAGAGCAATTTGTGTGTCTAGCTCTGAGCGACGACATTGTGAAATACTTATTGCTGGACACACCGAACTTCACCTTGGGGATGGACGCCCCCCTCTCGGATATCTCCTATCACCGCACAGAGGAGGCCGGCCTATCAAAATCTCTCCTGTCTTTACGTAATGTCAGGAGCTAAATCTGAACAGCCTGTAGGAGCCCCGTTTTACAGTGGGTGGGCTGCAGAGACCATGCAGGACTGGTTTGCTTCCCTCATTCTGGGAGTTGACAGGCTCAGGGAGGACCAGCTTATACATGTAGAGACCAGAGAAAACATTTTGACATGAATATGATGTCCCTTTAAATAAATCTTAACCCTATTCTGTGTAATATTGTAGAAAATATCATGGCTATTAGAATATAAATCCCCTAACTTTTACCAGTAGGTTAGATTTTTTTTAAAAGTAGTGTGGCGCATGAGGATGCAGTGGCTGGTAGCTCCTCCAAATTATGCTTTATTTGTGTTGTTTTCAACTCTCACTTTTTACAGCTTCTTTGCTGAAACACCTACTGCCTATGACAGAAATTCTGTCATCATCGTTGGACAAGGAAGAGGGCGTTTTGGATCAAGAGCAGCGAGCTTTGAAAATGTCATGGCCCACATCATCTTTCAAACATCCACCCTGATCACACACGGTCGGAATAAGAGCCACGCTAATCCAGCTAGTGACTAGTATGTCCACACCTGTCTCCACCTCAATATCATAGATCAAGATGTTGTACTCGACAGATGGACTGCGCTCTGAGCAGTCATAGTGCGGGACTACATCAGAACGAGGAGAGGTGGACTCTGTGTTTATGACATTGATGCTCCGTGCTCACACACATTCAAAGCTGATGGTAGCAGTGTTTATGAGGATGCCGACCACATCATCATCGACATCCTGCTGCTGCTGGTTAAATTCACTCTGACACAATGTGTTCATTTATATTTGTATATAAATAACTGTGTGTATGTTCTGTGTAGCATGAGGGAGTTTATGAACTTTCATATCGTTAGGCAACCATGGGCTGTGTAATGACAAATACATTACCCTGTTCCTCGTACACTCTGTATCAGCATGTTAGAATTATCATTATGCACGTGCCAAAGTCATCAGTCAGCTCCGAGCACCATTGTGTCGACACACAGCCTCATGTATCATCTTACTCTTGTCATTTAATCATGACTAAGTGGCTTTAGCTGAGTTACCTCAATCTGTACCTGTATTTATCATGCATACATAGATATTGTTGGAAGGTGAATATTATTTGTTAACCCTGTTCAGATGTACACGACATTTTATCTGATAAACTGAAGTGTTCTGGCATTTTCCTACCCACAGTTATTATGCCAATGTGAAACTGTTACATAATGGAATTTTTGAACAATGCAGTGTAGGTTTGTATGTGCGATTGTGTGGAACGCAGCTGGGGGAGTTCAATTCTTGGCCTGGTATTAAAGCAGTCTGACATGTTGCCATCTGATGCAGATTGGAGCTGTATCTGTGGGATCACCCCGACTATCCAGAGAGGAGCGCTGGCTCTGCTACATATTGCTTTTGTAATAGCCTATCATCAGTTAAGTTTCCTATCTGAGAACTGATTGTGATCTCACAAATAGGATCTATCCAGTACAATATCAGATGTTTCTGTAGTCCGGCGAAAATGAAAATCAATGTAATAAAGTACATTTTCCTTTTCAGCTCAGCCTCAGACGACCCCATCACCACCTCCCTCTCTCCCTCCCGCTATTGTATTTTTTGATTTGTATTACATGAGATCAAAAGGACATAAATATCTTGTGGGAACCTAGAATCCAAACGGCTCCCTTGACAGCCAGCTGATAAATGTGTGTTACTGTGCCTTTCTTTGTGCTGTATCTCTGGTAAAGAAAGGCACCTTAACTCAGGGGCTGGAGTCATTACTTTCAAACTGCAGTGTGGTATGTCAAACTGCATTGTATTACACTTGTATTCATTTACTTGCTGTCAGTGAGGTAATCAATCGGATTATCCACCCCTGACAGGAAATAGATCACCCGGGTTTCTTTGAGTTTGTTTTTCAGAAGTCGGTGTGATGACCAGCGCCGAAATGTCTCTGAAAACACAGTGGTTTGGCCCAAAGTTGAAAAATAAAAGAAAGAAGACCTCTGTAGCCCACCCCTACTGATTATTTTAGATGAGCAACCCGAGGCCACATTGACCACTACTAGTTGATGAAGGTCCTCAGTCATCCAGGTCATGGTAAATCTAGGTGCTGTATCGTAGGCAACTGGACTTGTTTCATTCCTTCCACTCATTCCGTTGAGGACAGCAATGTCAAACATTTTTTGGCCAGAGAAGACAGATGGTTTGAAAGAGGAGTAAAGGAATCCATCTATGTCAAGACACCAACCAGTCACACCTGGACTCATCTAGCCTTAGAAACCCACATGAAGGCCGGTTTGACCAATGACCCACAAGTGGCCCTAATGACTCTGATACATGTGTCGTCAGTAAGGACGCTCCCACACAGAGTTTAAAAGCCTGCCAACTCCCCTGCAGTTCGATCTGAAGAAGCCCCTTGGATGAAATATGAAACCGTTACTAGCGAAAGTGCTGCGCAAAATCAGTCGATTCCTCTTTTATATCAATATGAAAATTAAAAAAAAAATCTATCATGATTCTGTAGAGAAAATATGTTGCGTAGCTAGTCTTTACTTTCCTAGGACTGTCACAGTACGAGAAAAACATCTTTGTATGGATTTTGCCATACACCATACACCAGTCAAGGGTTAGCATATGGAATTACTAATAACATGAGTTTTTAAAAAAAATTATCGGACTTATATTGAAAATGTGTTTCAAATATTTTGTCAAGCTCATGTAAATATTTCAATCATCTCACAATTGTATGTTAGAGCAACACAAGGTACAACCTCATAAACAGCAGTAAAACTGAATCAACATCTCCTTGAGGAACAAATGTTCAGTTGTGGCATTACATGAGACAGTGTGTCCGGTCAGCATTCAGCTGTAACTTCTGTCCATGGTGCTGTTTTCGGCTGCTGCTCCGTCGGAGGGTTGTTGAGTGGCTGTCCATGGTGCTGATTCTCACTGGGCCCATCATTACTGTTGGGTATAACAGTGTTGTTCGCAGGAGAGAGGAACCTGGTAATTATTCAATCACAGTCCTTGCCACATTTTCCCGTCCTCCCGCTGAGCAGTAGCTGAGTCTCGACACAACTCCGCGTGTGAGTGTGTGAGCTGTATGTGGTCATAGCTTGTTTGCCTTTTCTTCACGAGGGCTTATATCAAAAAGTATATTGCACAGTTTTCTCTGCTTGTTAGTTGCCAGCTGATGAGTCTAGTTAGCCAGTTACCCAGCCCACTCTGATTGACACCACCACTGTCTGCCGTTTCTGCTGCATGATGCATAATAATACACCTCTGGGAAAAAAACCCTAATCTGCTTCACTGAGTCTCTGCCAGCTCCCCTTACGCTGACAATTACAAGAAGTATATGGAAGGTAAAGCACTGTTATGGAAATGTTGATCAGGTCACACAACAACCTGCTCACATATGGCCAATAAAAAAGTGGTGAATACATGTAAATTGCTTCAAATTGTCAGAAAGAGCCCCATTAACTCAGTGTACCTCAGTGCATCAAGGGTGGGAAGAACGCAGGGACATCATATTCCTGTCAAAACTTTAAAATATCAAATTTTTCAGATTTCAGCTCCCAATTCAATTTGTGTGTTACTCATTCTGCTCTGTCCCTAACGTCTCACAGAACTAAAACGGAGTTTGATCGTGACAAACTGTGCAGATTTTCTTAAATTTCCCCTCTAAGCCACGGCTTTGCAAGCTGTGTCTGGCAAACAGATGCAGGTGCACACGTACAAGCACAAATCAGCTCATAAACACACAAACACCGCAGAATGGACATACCCAAGCACACACACCCACGCTCTGATCAGATTTGCTTTTTTTTAATTAGAGCCAGAGCTGCCTCTCTCCCACTCCCTCGCTTTGTTTTGTCTCGCGCGGCCTCAACTTGCGACTCATGGCAATCTGTTCATTGTGCCATGATATTAGGTGATTAAAAATCACCATATTGGAAGATGAGGAGAGGAGAATGAAAAGGACAGGGGAAAAAAAAGAGACAGAAATGACGCGGCTGCTTTACAGTCACCTGAGGAGAATATGAAATTTGGCCCACCCCGCATCTTGCCAACTATTGATTTTCTGAGCAGCTTCCATGTGGTGAAAAACCTTCTCCGTAAAATACAGAAAACAAATAGGTAAACAAAAATGATAATAACAACCCCCAAGGCAAACAAACCCATGCTACTTGTTGTAATCTACGTTGCTGGTTGCCACTTAGAAGCGCTGTTGAATGAGCATTTCTCCAGTGTGGAGTAGCGATAACAAACCCCCCGTCCTATTCACGATGCACAAATAACAATGGTGACTCAAAGGATATCAAGAGTCTGATTTTCATGCTAAAGTAGGGGAGGTGAAGTGTGCAAATTGATAGGATGCAGCAGGTGTTGCTTCACAATTGGCAAAAGATGAAATAATGCATTTGAGTAGTAGAAGGATAATGAATTCTCCGCCATCCATGACGGCATCGTGTAGCCCTAATGGCCAGAACGGAAATAAGGCACAGCGGTGTGCCTGCATCTGTAAAAAGTAAACAGATACACCAGACCCCGCGCAGTCGGGAACGATAAGTGCTTGTTAGCTTCCACATAAACACACCACTCTTCATACATGACGGTGAAAGTGTCGCCGGTTCCGATCACACTGAGTCGATTATCCTGACTTTGTTTCCTGCGAGGATGGCAGGTCGGAGTCTGATGAAAGCCCAAACTGAACGCTAATTCCTCCGGCCCATTTGCATTGCTTTGATCGCAGCAGTAGGTGACAAAAATATAAATCACATCAATCGGAGTAATGCGCTCCGCCGTAATGGAGAAGAAGCTGCCGGAATTACATCACCCTCTGATAACGTACATACCATTTTCCAGCATTTTCCCGACAACAAACACGCCATTAATCACAGATTATCAGATTGTGAAATTGTTGACTTATCGCTTACCGACAGAGTCATTAAGCTTTGTTGACACAGGAAGACAGTGGAAGCAGACGACTGAGACGCAAAATAACCTTGTACATCAGGTGCAGATTTGTCAGAATTGTAATTATTGTATATATAATTGGATAATTTCAGGAGTAAATGCGGAATGTAAAAGTGATTTAGCTCATTTTATCAGCACACAAAATAAGTGGAAAAATACTAGGATCAACTACTGAGAGAAATCAAAAGTTTTATCCAATCCAAGACGCGTTTCTTTGATAGATTTTTCAATTAATTCATTAATATTAACTTTGTTGTTGAACATGATTGGATGGAGGGGTAAATGGGTGCTAGTTTTCTATTTCAAGTGTCTTTTATGTTTCGTATGTATTCAACAAGTTAAAACTAGGGCTGTCAAACAATTATTTTTTTAATCACGATTAATCACATTTTGTCCATACAAATGGACAAATTAATTGTAAATTGCAAATTTTTAGCACTTTTTTCTGTTCTAAATGTAGCTTAATGTATTTTTTTTATGTTCTTAATACTTTTAACAACATAACAAAGGGTTAGGGTTAGGCAAATATGCTTGCTTTATGAAAACGTTTATTCAACACTTCAAATCATGCAGGAAAATAAAAGGCTAAAAAAATATCCCCTTACCCTAAATGGAATCAAAACATGGTGATGTCTGCTTTTGGCGGGGGGGTGCTGGGCTCTCTGCATCTTCCGTGTGTTTGGCTTGCAAATGATATGTGACGCTCGACGTACTTCAATGGTGACTCATTTCATGTCGACAGTACGTGTAGATAACTTCTGTCCTATCGATTGAACCATCTGACAGTGTTTTGAAAGTGAATTTGCCTTTCATAAGTCCTTTCTCCATTTCCTTTCGCTTTTCATGAGTCCACCGTGTTTTTCCCGAACCGCCAATCCTGCTTCTTCTTTTTCTGATTCCCTTTCTTATTCTTCTGCCACCTTCTGGATCAAGACTACAGGTGCCATTGACGGCCGTAAATCATAAAAAAATTATTCTAAATACTGAGCGTTAATCGCATGTTAAAAAAATTAATGGCGTTTAGAGGATGACAGCCCTAGTTAAAACATAAAGCTGGGCCCATTGACTGTTTTGTTCAGTCTTGCAGAATGGTGCACCTCCAACATGCATTAATTGTTTGTAAGTGGCAGTCTGGGGTCAGCAAAACAAGCTGTAAACACAGCATTGACATTTTGTCTTAACATCTATATAGCTTCAAATCTCAAATTTGGGTTTGGGAGGCAGTTTAATCCGGAACACATGTCAAAGTGTCCTTGGGCACGACTACGAACCCTAAAGTTGCTCTTGATGGACAGCCATGCGCTGCGTATGGCAGGTTTGTAACCAGCTCACCGCAATGAAATGCTGCCATTGTTAATGTAATAATTCCACCTATCCATTTCCTACTTTATAAAGTCAAAACATCTACTTTGAAAAGGGCCCATTGGTGAAAGGTGTCAGCAAGTTAATGATTTCACAATGTCCACTGTTAATAAACAAGGCTACAGTTAGACTCTACAGCCATGTTTGTGGACCTGCAAGGGTGTAGCGATAGAGTGAAACTTTGAGCTATTGTAAAGTGCTGAAGTAATAAAAAGTCAAACAGAAACACGACAAGAAATCTCCAAACCTCGCCAGTTGTTAAAGGTGCTATTTGTAAGAAAAGTTGATTTTCTAGTCTCATTCTCAACTTGTCAAACTTTGGGATAGTGGCCGACCCATCCTACAATCCCAGAGTTGAGAATGAGACTCAAAAATCAATTTTCTTACAAATAGCACCTTCAATTAGTAATCAGTGTACTTTTTGACAAAACATCTCCAACACATACTTTTTGATATTTTGATTAATACACAAACTCACTTAAATACCACCTGATTATTATTGTGGTCTTTAATTTCATTAGGTATATATTCAAGCTTAATTGTTTTTTTTTGTTTTTTTCGTATTAATGTGCAGTGTTAATCATGTTTTTAAACGATAAGTATAGGTAACGTTGAGTATGTTTAATAAATGAATAGATACATATAAATACATTCAAATAAAGTTTTTGAAATGTTTTACAATGTGTTGAACATTAACATTTACAGGAAGTTGATGCTCTTCTCTCCTCTGTCTGAGCCCTCTAGTGGCAAGGAGGCCCTGAACATGTGATTGAAATGCCCGTGCCTCGACCCTGCCCAGTTAGCAACTTACAGAAAGTGCAACTACTGCTGAGTATTTCTGCAGGTAATTGGCCATTAATAATAGTATAACATTTTGACTTCTGATACCTGGTCATCATGGTTCATTTCAGTAAATTGCATCTAATGAATATAACTTACTGCACTGGCAGCCAAATGTGTTTCAAGCGTAAGAGGTCTTGATAACATTATGCATTAGCAGCTAGCTAGAGAACACGGTGTGACATTTTAACAGCGAAAGTGACAGTGGGCTGAGGAGGCCAGAAACTCTGAGTGAATGCCAAGTTCGCTCCATGTGGATTTTCGGTATGTAAATTCGCAGTAAAAACGCTTTCTAACATGTTCCCCATAATAAGGCGATCATGTGTCACAGCGTGCTTCAAAGTGACAAATATGAAAAAAATATGTTGATGGAGGTTAAAGGGTAATAAGATGATTTTAAGTCTGATGTGTTTCAAATTTAAAGTCTTCAAAGGAGGTTTTGACTACAAAAAGCTCCTCTCCATAAAAGGGACGATGGGCTACGCGTGTACTAAGAAACACAACTCAAGGATATCATTCTTCAGCCACATATTCCTACCAGCGTTTCACTCATTATTACTTTTTACTGTTGCATTTTGAGGGATTGTGTGGAAAATGTATTCAAATTAACTGGCTGGAATCCTGTATATGGCATGACCACCCTTTCCCTATGCAAACATACTGAAAAAAGCGGGAGCTATCTGTTAGGTTCATGAAGAAACCACTGTGTTCTGTTCATCTAAGGAGCGCCAACAAGGAAATGCTTAACAATCTAAGAGAAAAGAAGAAGAGAAGAATGAATGAAGACAAGGGAAGCGACGGAACAAGAGAGGATGACAGAAAAACAGCCATCAGAGTAGAAACAAAAGTAAACTTGTGTGTTAGTGTGTGTTAGTGTGTGTCTGTGTGTGTGTCTGTGTGTGTGGTTGGGGGGGGTGGTATTGTATTACATTAACAAGAAGAACAAAGAACAAAGAGCTGTGTGATGGAAATATGCCTGTTCCTTTGACAGACGCACTCCCATGACATCTGTTGTTCTGGGTGACATAGGCGGGGACACTCATAAGTCATGCAGGGATGCACATTCACACACATACGATCCCTCCTTCTCAGCTTGAATTAGCTTTTTTGCACCCAAAAAAAAAAAAGAGAAGTATTTCAGTCCTGCCCTGCAACGCGTCTTACTCCCCTTCTTGTGTTTGTTCCCTCTCTTCCAACTTGGTGTGGGGGTGGCGGTGGATGTCGTTTCTGAAATTCCCGCAAGTCAAATGACAACTGCCATCTAGGCCTCTGTGATGTTCCTGAAAGCTTTTGTCTCATCGTCGGCCTCCTTCTGTCTCCCGGTCGGCTCTTTCGTGCCCTTTTTTTTGTGAGTTGTTCACTTTCTTTCTTTCTTTCTTTCTTTCTTTCTTTCTTTCTTTCCTCATTCTCATCTCTTTCTTGTTTTTCGGCGCAGCAAACACTGAAAGGGATTTAATCGACAAGCGGTGCTCAATCAGCCAACAAATCAGCTCATTTGTCTGTTTGTGACATTGCCTTGAGTCTTTTTTTTTTTTTCGGCGGCTGCTTCTCGCTCGACGTGGTGCTTTTTCTGAAGACCCTTTTGCACACAAACACACACACACAAACACACACACACACACACACACACACCTTCTGTAAACACCTCGCAGGCAGATGAGAGAGACAGTTTATAAAGTCAGTGATCTGCTACTTTTTTCAAAAGGATTATGATGGCTTTCAAATCTATGCCCATTAGCACTGTAAGCATATGAACAACCATTAGGGGATTCACAAAGACTGAAGAAGGTTGTCTTTTGAAGGGATTCGTCAGGTAGTAAAGAGGGCTGTCGGCATATCTGATACTGGTTTATTGCAGGTGCAAATGTGAGTAATATGTATCCTGGGGAGAAAAAAAGAAAAAAAGAAGAAATGCCTCCAAAATGCTGCTGGTAAATAAATCACATGTATTCTCTGGCATCTTCAGCCCGTGACCTCATCAAAGTAAAGCACTTGTGCTCTGTAGTTCTTGCAGTGAGCATCACTGCACCGAGACTTTCCCTGTAGTCACTGTCAAAGTTTTAAAGACGTGTTTGGCTGGCGTAGTGCACATATTTTTTGGTGGCTAAATTGTAACATTATATGAAGCCGCTTCTCTCCCACGTTTCTCTGTTTCTTGTCACAACGAAAGTCATGACAAGAATAAGAGACCGCAGCCAAGCTTACAGCTCGGTGGAAACCCGGAGGGAAAAGAGCCGAGATCCAAAGTTTGTTTTTCCTCAGGAGTCGTGCTGAATCAAAAGCAAAACTGTAGTAGTTTTCATGAGTACAGGCTCAGGCAGTGACCGTGTTTCCATGCTGGCCTTTAAAAGGTAATGCTTACCTTGTTCATCGTATTAATTCAGTGTGTAAGCATGCTAACATTTGCTGACATGCAGATTAGCTCTAAACACAAAGGACACCTGGGGTTCCCTGTGTTTGAAGGGTAATGGACTGGGCAAAGGGACATTTTGACCCGCTGATGGTGCTCCATGAAAAGTCACAGCGTCACAAAAGTTACAACAAAATCAGTTGTTGAGATATTTTAGATCCACACCATGTACTCACTAACGAGACACAAGCAACTCTGTGAGTCTGTACTTCGGCCAGTTGGTCTTTGTGCTACAGTTATTGCTCATGACAGCGTGCTAACATGCTCACAATAACCCTGCTAAAACGATATTTAATTACCGACTTCAGCACGTTAGTTTATTTGTTTATCTTATCTTATTCTCTTTGTCATCAGCTAATTCGCATTAAGAATGATAAGAATGCCATTTGTTTTGCAGGTATGTGGTTACAAAACAAAGCGTTGGACACAGTTTTATCTGACGATGGTGCTAAATGGAAAGTCCGTTGATCAAAGTCATGACAGTTCATGTGAGACATCAGGTGAGAAATGTAAATGCCAAATTTCATGGTAATCCATCAAGACCATGACTGTAGCTTGATCCTAGATAGCACAAATTGTTGCCGCCCAGGATCTGGTCCAAAGCAAACACGTTCATCTGGCCTACATACCACGTGGAGTGACCACTGATGTTTGCGAGATCTGAGCCATATGCAGGTTATACCATGGCCACATGGTAAAGCAAAGTCTGGGCCCACCAGAATAGAGATAAACTGTGGCCAGGATATGGGCCAGTTCTGGTGGTCTTTGGTTCGCTCCTGGCTCACATGTAGCCATGATGTGGTCTGCTTGTGGAGTGGGCTGCCCAAGTGCCATCTTTCCATGTGATATATGGGCCAGATGAACGTGTTTTTTGCTATCTGAGTTGAGAGAGCTGGATATGGCATCACCACTGTGCCTTTTGGGCATTTTGTCCCTGTGGGCACCGCAATGAAACCCTTATGTGTGATGAATTTTTAAACCGTGAAGGTTTTATAGGCTATTTGTAAAACTTTCCCTAGAAGAGCTATTCTTATGTGCGTGGCGTCACCACAGTGTGAGCTCCAGGGAGCTGAGCCGGGATTTCTTTGGCTTATCCACTCAGCAAGAAATTTTCATTTAAGTGAATGGGCACCAGTCCAACGTCATGGTTAAGACGCTTGAATTGAAAATGTCCACCTGCTGGTAGCACTACATCTCCAGGGTTAGAGATGGATAGGTCTTCATTGTCCAGGAAGTGTGTAAGTCTTTACCAAATGTTTTGGCAATTCATCTAGTAGATGTTAAATTTCACCAGATCAGTAAAAACATTGACCTGATGTCACACGATTATTGATAGAAATCTATCAAGTTTATTTTTATATATTTCACTCTGGACCAAAGATGTCAACTTCAAAAAATTAGAGTATGCCCCAAGTAATGAGGATTCATCCTCTGAGCACCATGCATGCCTGCACTTATTTTGGTGGAAAACCATCCAAACGTTGTTGAGGTGTTCACTTGGGACCGAAGAGTACGACTCACTGCGAACATAATTACCCGCAGCAGTAATGCTTGAGTGTGTACAGTGTCATTCGGCACTTCATTTCGAATGTGCCCCTTATCACTTAAGAGTTTGAAGAGGTATAGAGAGGTGGTGAAGAGGTGAATCGCTCGCACGGCTGTGATTTACATGTGCTGGCACTGAGATAACCAAATCTGGCTGAAGATCCAGTTTGTTTTAGAGCTGTGCGCAAAACCCCTACCCGGGACCAGGAAGTCGTTCTAACAGATAATCCAATAAGCTGGTGCCATCCTGTTCCTGGCAGGGCTGCGTGGTTGTGTAGCCTGGTGAGTGAGAATAGTAGCTGGGAGGTGACAGGAAGAGTGTCTCCTCACCTCTCCGAGCCCCACTGGCTCCCCCACAGCCACTGCCACCGCCTCCTGCCAAGTCATTCATTAACCCCAGCGGAGGGACTGCGGGAAGACGGGGAGCGGAAGATGAGGAGAGCGGCGTCTCTGTGGGAGAGAATGAATAAACAGATACAGGAGATAAAGACAGAGAGAGGGAGAAAGACAGAGAGAGAGCGCGAAAGACAGAAGGGGCTTGTGAAGACGTGTAAGCAATTCTGTCCGAACACAGTAATCCAAATGCTATTCTTATGCATGCATCCCGTTGCCACCGTCATCAATCATCTTTTCTGTGTTTTTCATTTAACAGTCCAAAATTTGAATCACATCGCCCAACAGAAACAGCGCAATGTTGGGGGGGGAACTGACAGCACTGCAGTGAATAGAATTCAAATGATTGGCGAGAAAAGTTCCCTCCATGTTAGAACTTGTGTTTGCAGGTCCGGGAGGACGCTGCACTTTTGTAATTC
Organism: Diplodus sargus; assembly: GCA_903131615.1. Classification (NCBI taxonomy): domain Eukaryota; kingdom Metazoa; phylum Chordata; class Actinopteri; order Spariformes; family Sparidae; genus Diplodus; species Diplodus sargus. The sequence continues at coordinate 258,935 of CAEMYA010000115.1, forward strand.
GATTGGAGGAGGAGTGTGGGCAAGATAAGGAGACGGCAAGGTTCTTCGAGAGAGGAGAGAGCCGGAGTGACATTCTTAAGTCGAGAAGCTAAGAATGACGTTAAAGTACAAGAGGGGAGAACAAAACTTCCGGAGCGGCAGCGAGTTTGGAAGTGGAAGTCGAGATGGGGGGGGGGGGGAGCTCGAAGGGAAAAGAAAAGGCCATGTCTGCGAGACTGGAGCAGTGTGGTATTTTAGTTGTCAGCCAGAGGAGCGAAAAAGCCACACATACACGCACAAACACAAGGCTATCTTCTCCCTCCCCCCCGCGTCCTCTCACCTTTACGGCGCGTCCGTTGTGCTCGCTGCATGCGCTCGCACGGACGCACACACATACACACACACACACACACACACACACACACACACACACACAGAAATAGAAATAGACGCATAGGGGAAGGGAGGAGAGGAAACACTCTCTGATCCCACGGTGAGAGTGAATGGAAGGCCACTGCTCGTATTTGGCCACCGGCTCTGGACTGCTCCCTTCCCTTCCCTTCCCGAGCGAGCTGTAGATGGCACTGTAGCACTACAGAAAAAAACCCTGCTCTCTCACACACACACATACACATACACACACACTGTGCACGGCCACATGATCATGCATACATGGGGAATCAGCGCAGTTACAGATACAGATGTAAGATATTCCAGTGTTCGAGAGATAGTAGCGTGCTCTCCCAAAACTAGCGTGTGGGCGTGAGCCTCCAACATGATTCATGTGTCGTTAAACTGTAAGAAAGTACCGTGTACACGCTCCCTGACAGATTTGCAATGCCACCGGATAACAATGTGGGGATGATTTGCCTTGCGTCTCTCTGTGTGTCCTGACAGCAGGAGATTGCACACTCTGAGATTTCCATGCACGCACACGCACACACACACACACACACACACACACACACAAGCAAGAGTTCGTCCACATGCATGAGAAGCGCGTGCTGGCGTTACAATATTCGGTTTCAGATCGTTATCGCAACTCTCATAGCGAATGACACCTTATCCGTCCACAGCGTCACTGTTGGCGAAATGTCAGTCGTACAGTCGGGCGTAGACACACGGTCAGCGTCTCGCCCGCTCTCCCTCGCCTTCTGTCTCTGCAACATTCGCACTGATGCAATATTGAGATTAACAAAAAAAGAAGAAGAAAAAAAAAAACCCAGAGTGAAGATCTCGCAAACGCGTGGAAGAAAAAAGTGTGAAGCGCAGATAATGAGAGAAAGAAATCGACACCGAGACATGCTGAACTACGAGGCCTGTCCCTCTCAAGCCTGGAGAGCTGTGTTCAGAGGTGCTGAGTGTTCTGTTGCGTTGACTAGAGGAGAGGGGAAGGTTGCTGAAATAGATGACTCGCTCTGGGCTGTACACACACTCAGAACAGATGCAAACACAGCACTTCCTTAATAGTGTTCCTTGCACAGTAATAGTAGGAATACATCTGCAGGGTGTGTGTGTGTGTGTGTGTGTGTGTGTGTGACTGCATATGTGGATTTCAATCTCTTTGAACTCCTAACTTCTAAGCTCAAAATGAAGTTTGAGTTCTCTGATGTGCAGGTTAAAGGGGAGCGAAGAAAATTCGGAAGAAAATGTGCAGACTGCGCACAAGACTGTGTACGTATGTGCACACAAATTCACATTAGAAGACACCTGGCATTGAGAAGGGATAATTGAAAATCTCTTGTCTGTGTGTTGAAGGATAAATCACGGCAAAGCCTGTTGGGTAGTCCCTTTCTACCTCTGATCCTTTAATTCCTGACTGAACATTCATACACATATATGAACGTGCACAATTCTGTTTTTGTATTATTTGTGAACTATGCTTGAAAAAGGACATCTTGGGAAATTCGCTTATTTGCTTTCTCTCTTAGAATAAGGTCACCAAATATATGTACATTTCTTGTGTTCAGCTTAGCTTGTCAGCACGTAGACCGAAGGCAAGGAACGATAGGTAGCCTGGCTCTGTTGGTGATGTTCATCACAAAACAGCGGCGGGCCCAGAGCCGGACATACGCTGCAATCCATTGTGATACATCTGAATCGGTAGCTCCTACTTCCAATCTAAATGAGCCCCATTGCTACTGGAAAACATGGATGCAATCAAACTGATGTCTGAAGTCCAGCCTGGTGGATCCTGCAGGGGTTTTCTGACTTTGATGGCCGAATTATTGTGTTGGAGGTTGTTTTGTCAGCTCAGGGTACAGCGGAAAGCATCAGAATTCATTTAGTGATGCAAGCTGACATCATTGTGCTAGCATGCTAACAATGACAATGCTAATATGCTAGTGTTGAGCAGGTATTATGTTTACCTGGTGTGTCACAATGCATTTATATTGATCTGTATATCATGATCAATGATCCATTATCATCGATGGAAGTATCGATCCACATCGTCATCTTTGAGACACGCCTTCCTTTAGAAATTCCCATGCCGCGTCCGTGTCTCCTTACCATCCACTGTTTGGGCTTTAAGGAATAATCAAACAGTGCTAGCACCTGGCGGGTTAGAGGAAGAAGGAACTTTATTTTTTTATCACACATCATACAAAGTACAACATGGTGAAACTGATGCTATGCTTTTAACTCATGCTGAGGGAACAGTGGGCAGCAGACACACAGCGCATGGCAAAGCATCCAGTGCCTTGTTCAAGGGCACTGACTGAAGAATTGACCTAATGTACAAGCTTTAATGAAGATGGGCTTAGTTTGTTGCTCTTGCCAGGCTGTGTCAATTGAAGCTGCTTTGTTCCAAAAATGATCGGCTGAGATATAACGTGGTGTTCTGTGGGAAGATGCACTGACTGAAGGCAATAGTACGTAACAAAAAGTTTAAATAACATAAAAGTAGAGTAAGTGCCTGAATGCTAACAGTAGCTAATTACTGTGGGAGCCATAAATGTCTGCACCAAATATCATGGTAATTCATACAATAGTTGTTCAAAAGCACAAATGTTTGTAGAGGAACAGTCAGGGACCAACATTTCACCACCATCCAAGATAGCAAGATATTCACGATGGTCCGACCAACATCCATAGAGCCAGAAAATGTTAAAAAAAGTCCATACCTGCAGAGGCTTGGCCTCGAAATGTTTTGTAGAATCCTTTCTTTCCTGTGTGTTTAGGTCACCATAAGATTTAGAAATAATCATATACTAAAGCACGATGCTGAATGAGGGTTCTTTCCTCACAATGACCCATTAGTTAAAGTCCCTGACTTGAAAAAGTATGCATGATTCATGAGCAAGTGAGAGAGCCAATCCTATTTTTAAGTCCACACCGGACCAGTCATTTCCATAAATCTTCCTGGTTTGCATATGACTGCGAACTGTTGTGAGCCGCAGCCAAAGGGCCAGAGGTGGAAGTGGTCCACTTGTGGTGAAAGACTCTTAATGTGAAATGGCTTTTCTTTTTTTTTTCCATTTCTTCATCACATCCATCCTTTCCATTCAAAACCTTGGCCCTGCTTTGCCCTTCCACCTGCACATTCTCCACCCGCCCCTCTTACCCACCTCATGCTGTTATACCTCTATCAAACAAAACTCTCCTATTTAACCTCCCTCCACCCTTCAATCCGTCCATCCTCATTCCCCCACATTTTCTCTCGCTGCCCTTGCTGTCTCCCTCTCTCTTTCCCCCTAATAATTCCCCTTCTTCTTCCATCTCACTCTCTTTCTCTTCCTCACTTGATCCCTCCATCTATCTCTCGTTCCCCTCCATCCCATTTTTCTTTCTAATCCATATTCATGTAATTTCTATATGGCAGCTTGGGGCTGCTGTTAGGGACTGTTACTTTGTGTTAAAGGTCTTGAAAGCCGGTCTGATTTACAGTAATAACTTGGGATATATCCAGAAATACCATTATCGAAGCATGCGTGGGCACACACACACACACACACACACACACACAGAGCTAAGCTATTTCCTACCTCCTATAGCTACCTTCTGTCCTCTATCTTGCTCACAATTTCCGATGTACTTCTTAGTTGCTGAGCTGCTGTAACAATCAGGCATATAACCTAAGAAAAAAAATATGACTTTTAATGGAATCCCAAGAGAGTGCGTGTGGCCTGTTTGCTTGTGTGTATTTTTTTCTGTGTATCCATTTCCTTTGCGATTGCATGTTTGAAGCTGTGAGGTAAATGGGAAATGTGGGTATTAAAGAGCCATCAATTCACGCAGCAACGAGGGAGAATTGATTGAATTTGCTCAGAGTTACAATAACACACGCACAGGTACTGAGAAAAAATCAAAGCGCGCTTGATGCACGACGTGTCAGTGCCTAAGTCGTGTAGTAAGCCAGCGGGAATTGATACAAATGGTTTGTTCTGAGCAGCACAATTAGCTGATTTCACCGGGGATCTGATGATTTAAGCTATCATCACTGGGAGCAATCTTGGTGCGATAATGCCAGTGGGGCCACGCAGCTGTCACAGGAGAACATGTGGCCAATAACGTGGCTGTATAGACACATCCTGCATGTACAGTTCAGCGCAGCATGCGTGAGACTGAAATAGAGAGAATGTAAGACCAGAAGTGAGCTGTTCACATATTCACTGTAATCTATGACTGCTCGTGCAATTTGCAAACTCTAAAAAACTAAAATATGAATAAACAATAACCAATCACTAATTGATAATCATGCACATGCAAAAATATATTCACTTACTTTGTATTCTTTTGTAGAAATGATTCCGCCCTCCTCTTCATGGTACCGTCAGTGATTGCCCATTTTTTACGAGAGTAATGGACATCCAGCTCCAGCCAGGAGCAAAGACAAGTCTGGGATCATCTGTGAAGTGTAAACACCATTGTGTCAGTTTCAGTTAAGGCCTTCGAATGTCTTCAAATTTTATAGTTATGGAATCAGAGCAAGGAGAATTTTAAGTCAGATGTAACCTCATCTATTAGAAGCAGGCTGGCCAGATGTTGTTTATTGAAAGTGTTTATTAAATGTGTTTATTGTTCTTACATGCATATGTTCTCTTTAACTCCTCCAAGAGTACACCAGTTTAAAGTCAGTGGGCTGGAAAACAAAGATGGATCATAATAAGTTTTGTGGTGTGGCTAACAGAGAGACAATATGTGGGTAGGTGTAAGTTAAAGTGTATTAAATTATGATGTACTTTGTCTGTGTGTATTTTTCCATGTGTGTATCCATGGCAAATGTGACCTGTGATTGTTGGAAGGTATATTTTCACTCCTTGGGGGCTAAACTGTTGCTGTTTTCACTCTGTGAGGTAGACCTTGACTTGACCAAAGATATAATATGGAGGGTTTCAGCATTAAAATGTCATATTTCTGTCTTTACTTTTGTGTACATACATTACCAATTACCAAAATAAATACCAAATATTTTCAGCAATGTTCAACCCCAGAGAAATCCAGAAGTTTACTCAAGGTAATTCTTCTTTATTTGGTTGCTCAATTCTGCTTCCTAGGATTGGGATTTCAGTGAGTGAGACTAAACTTTATGGAAATAAAAGTGTAAAACATTACCTCATCTATTAACATTTGTGCCTGAGTCACATCAGACAGATTTTCATCAGCAGTGGGGGTCTTTGTGTTTGCTTATCTGCCCCAGATAGCTAAATTACAGCAGTAAGCTAACGTTGGCGAGCAACAGCAACGTCTACTCTTAATGAATTCAGCACTCACCAGAGACTCCAGCTTCCTCTCTTCATTTACCCTCACCTTTGTATGACAGTACGTTCAGGAAATAAAGTACATTTCTTCTCCCCCTCCAGTCAGCAGTCAACATTAAAGTGCATAGACACATGACGATGGGAATCACCTCTGCTGATCACTGTTGCAGTCAGGTTGATAAACAGGAGTGAGGATAAATCCACGTTTTAATCCAAAAAGATAAGAAGAAATCTCTGAGCTCTCCCCCTGTCGGTAAACTGTTGAAGATCAGAGCAAGATCTGGTTTGACACACAAAGTATTTTGTTTTGTTTTAATAGGGAGCCCTCCAGTGGCAGAAGTTACATGTTTTCTGGTCAACTCTGTTTGCTTCATATTTTTTACTCTTTCATTTTGGTGGCACAGCTCCTTCAATTTTACAGCAGTTGAGAAACTACACACATTACTTCACTTTAGTCTGAGAAGCTGCAGCCTTACATTTACAGCTAAACTGCCAAATGCACTGCTTACTTATTCCCCAGCTCCTCTCACACTCGACCACACACTCAGTACACACAAAGCAGCTACACTGACTTTGAATCAATCCTGAATCAAATTTTTATATTCAACTTTTGATAATCGGCTATATCTGAGGTGATATGAAATGAAAAAAGAAACCTGTTAACAGGCACGATCGACATTGGAAAAAGGAAAAATAGGCGAATCGAATCAAGTCAAGGTGATACCCGCAGTGGAAAAACCCCATAACAATTTCCTGTTTTTTCATTCACTAAAGCTAAGCTAGGCTAAACACATTCCTACACACAGAGATGCAAAATGGATATCATCACTCCATGTTACTGTGGTTTCAGTGGGAAAACAGCAGACCCCATGCCTCCAACTTTCACAAAATGTTTAACTCATTTCTTTTCTCATTGCAATTTTTCTTTCGACCAGAATAGTGAGAACGCGTCAAGCCGTTCCCATTCATTCAAGCTAACAATCCACCAGGGACATATTTGCTTTGCCACCAAGGTAGAAGGCCAAAAGACTTTAACCAACCTCCAGCAAATACTTCAGGACCTGATGAGGCTTTTTTGCTGATGTGAATAGAGATTTTTAAAGCAGAGAGGTCCTTCAAATTCACCAGCAGAGGAAGGCAACAAAGCAAAATGGTAATAGAAGAGTGCACGCGGGACTCTCAAAGTGACTGTTTCAGGAAATTCTGAAGGGTATGCTCCCATCTACCACACAACACTCTACAACAGCACCAAAGATCAGATGTGACTTTTAACAGTTGTGCAGGCCACAGACAGAGGCAGCAGGTTACCTTTTTCCTCTTTAACAGACATCTGCACTACAGTTTTGTAGGGTGAGACATTACTCCAGCGCATCCTTCCAATCTACAGTTCTTCCTCCCATGCCCTGAGCCGTGGTTTCAGTTTTCATGCATTTGTATCTTGTTTTCTTCCTTTTAACCCGCTCGCTTTTGGCATCACGCACTTTGTGTCTCCAGATGCACCTCCTTAAAATAGCCCCAGAAGTGAGCAAAATCTTATAAGCCTAATGTTGCATCAGTTTATAGAGCAGTCGGTGCCTCTGTGATCGATCCTGTATGCCTTGTATATTGCATGGTTACAGCTCTGCACGGCTTTTCTGCTTGTGCCTAGACGCTAGCATTGTCGGTTTTTCAGTTTGTTTTGGATACATCACATAAATAGTGTCTTTTATCGAATACCAAGAAAACTGTGTATGATGTTTACAAAAGAAACCGTGAAGGTGACCCATTCCTAACATTCATGTGTTCCTCAGAGGAGAGGAACTCGGTGCCAGACTCTACATTAACCTTTAAAAGTCCTGTGAAAAAGGTGTCGAACAACAACAAATTTTACTTCCAAAATGTCAAGCAAATTAAGCTATTTCTGACAGTTATCTCTGCCAGGATGTTTCAACACTCAATTATTATTCTCTGTGCTTTAATACCTGGTTAATCATAAGTGGCATGATACTTTCACAAATAGAATCACTTCTCAAGAAAGCTATTAAAGTTTATTTGAAGCCATTGAGATGTGATCATTTAACATGTTTTAAATATGCTTGTTTTATGTAGAAAGTTCACAATCTTGCCCTGTCTCTTTTAAAAGAATTCAAAAGAAAGGCTGACAGTGGCATTACCAGCAGGACCATTACTAGAGGGGACGTCTAGGTGATATACAGGCACACAACATTTGGACAAACTGTATGGACTGTGTTGCTGCTACACTCTTGTTCATGGGGTCTCAGTATAGATGTGACATCTCTTAGTGAATAGTGAATTTGGTTCAACTCCTCCAGTTGTAGCCTGCATATCAATAGTGTGTCTATCAATGGTTGACCGATATGGCTTTTTCAAGCCTGATAATCGATTATTAGAAATCACGGAAACCGATTAACAGTATCTGGATCCAATTTTCAAGTGGAAATCTTGTAGTCAAAATATAGAACAACCAGTAATGAAATGAACCTCAGTACAGTTTACTCAAGTTTTGTACTCAAGTACAATTTTGAGGTTCATTACTTGAGGATTTCCAGTTTCTGCTACTTCAAGCTTCCTCTTCACTACATTTATTAGATTTATTTTGTTACTACTTACTCTGCAGATTCATATTATCATATTGTCTAGGGGCTGTTAATATATATATATATATATATATATATAAACTGACAGCCCTAATATATATATATAGATATATATATATATCTATATATATATATATATATCTATATATATATATTAGGGCTGTCAGTTTAACCCGTTAATAAGATTAATTAATTACACTGCAAATTAACGCGTTATTAAAATTAACGCAATTAATTCTTAGATTTTGAGTGGCAATTCAATGCACGAGCATTTTAAATTTGGCCCATTGAATGATCCGTAGGCTACTTGCCAGTGGCACGTCACTGTAGCAGAACTTGTCCGAACGTGTTTGTCACTTCGCACCTGCGTCGCCAGTAGGGCTGTAACGATACACGTATCGAAGCTGAAATGGCGACACTCAGATCCACGAACCTGTCTCGCGCTGTGAGAAGGCAAAATCGCGACACAACTTCCAGTCCAGATCAGCCCTATGAGCTGCAAGTAACACTACATTAATACCGCAGCAGTCGTTCGTCGATTCTCCGCCGTTGTTCGTTCACACAGAGCGAAACATCGCTGCGTACTTCACTCAGAAAGCCAGCGCTGTGGCTCCTAAAGAGACGTGACGGTACATGTCATGATGATGACGTGTGTGTTTTAAAGGGGTTTCCCCAGTGTCTCCCCTCCCTGTCAATCAAAACCGACGGAGACTGTCTTCAAGGGTAAAGTTCACTGAAGTCTCGGTCCGGAGGGCTGACCGTCGCAGAGATTTTTTTTCATCAGAAACACTCGGTGAGGTAAAGTGTTTTTGCAGTGACAGACGCTGTTTATTGGCCAGAAATGTGAGGGGGAGTCTGTAGGACGGGCGGGAGGAAGGACGCTTCTCCACGTACAGCTGTGGTATTTTTAATTTGTTGCCAAAGACAGTTACAAAAACGTTGTTTTGTGGGACATTTCTCTGTATTAAGTTGAGTGAAGGATCTGTGCAGTTAACAGACCATCAGATAGACACGCCCTCCACATTACTGCGCCTCTGATGCTATCAGACATATATATATATATATATATATATATATATATATATGTTATTATTATTTTTTTTTATAAATATATATATGCAAATACATTGAAACTGAGCTCTTTCCATATCAAATATATAATAATAATAATAATAATAATAATAATAATAATAATAATAATAATAATAATAATAATATACATTATTTCAACTGGTGTTTGTGTCTGGACTGGGCCCTAACAATGTGATTTAATTGGCCTCAAAGAAATACATAACGCAGCATCACCACAGCTCCAGATTCTGTGTGGACTCGTTTCACATCATAGACATTAATATGATTAAAAAAATTAGACTTGGTGTGAAAAGGCCTTCTTATGGGAAAGTGGCCACAGGGCATTTCCCATAATGCTTTAGGACTGCACAACAACACAGCACCAGTCGCACTGCAACGCATTTCATGAACAATGGAGCCAGCACGCAAGATGGCAATAATACCTGACAATGTTAATTATGATCATAATTATAGGTTAACTGTATGTATGTTATAATAAAAGGCGTAGTTGTGCCTATGGCACTCTCAGCCTACTTTACCAGAAGCATGATCAAATGCTGCTGATTGGATTTATCGTGGGACCTGGCTGATGTTTAAGACTTACTTATTTCCAGAACAAACAGAGAACAAACTCAAATGGAAATGTCACATTGGCTAATTTCAGCTCTTGTTTTGAGCCTTTAACTATCGCTTAATAATTTGTTACAGAGGGTGATGAATGATTAATTTGCTCCTCACAGCCTATATGGAGCGTTCCCATGCAAACAGTGCATTTTCACACATTTTCCACTAGGTACTGCTTTGCTGCGGCTGACAATAAATTACTTCTGCTCAGATGGCTTTGAACAGTAAATGTTTTATGCCATTCTCCACCACACTCAAACCCCCTGAGCAGCCACCGCACCATGTGAATTTTTAATGACTGTTGCTTAATTAAAATTTTGTTGAATATACATAAATGCAGTGCACTGACCTTTCTGTGAATCTCCGCGATTCACCTTGAGATCCAGCTTTAATGGTGAAATTAATTGGAGAGGTCAAAACAGGACAAGCAGCCAGAGATTCACCTAGACCCTCAACTTTGAATGCAAGCATGTGCGCATTTCCGGGAACTGCATAAACACGCATATGGGCAACGCACACCACTGCTAAGGGATAATCGAATATGGAGGCAAACAAAGGTGATTCTTTTTACGCTGAAAACAAAAGCAAAGCAAACAAAAACAGTCCAAACGAGATGAGGAAGGAGTTGTCATCTGCTCCCAAACAGTTGAGACTCAATTAAAAGTTTCTTCGTTCGGTTAATGACAAATTACATCAGTGATGGAGGGAGTGATTGAAAGACAGAGAGGAAGCCGCAGAGTCCCTGATTGCTTTTGGAATGAGGGGAGCTATCAGGGCCAGTTTGAAGAGATGGCTCCCCCCTGCATACATGTGACAGACATTGTAAGTCGCCGCACATTTTCTGCTCCCTTTGCCGAGCGCACATACACATCCAGCCGCTCACACATGCATCGCCTTGTCACTATAATACAAAGGCTGTCCTGCTAACAAGAAGAGGGGGTGGGCGAGGGCAAGCATGAGGGATTTAAAAATCAAGGGATGGAGAGAGGCAGATAGAAAGACAACAATCCTCCAAGCTGTAATGAGCCCCCCCATTAATACTATTTTTTTTGCCTCCCTTTCTTGCTTCCGTTGATGAAAAGGGGAAAGGTAGACAATAGAGGCTATCAAGGAAAAACACAAGGGGAAAGTGTTTCTGTGGTGTCATAAAACTCCTGTTGGCTCAGTTGATGTTTGAGTGGCAGCGGAGGACGGCAAAACTTTAATCTTTCACCGCTTAAAGGAAAATTATACTTAACAACACTGAGACTTTTCAAAAGGGAGATGGAAATGGCTGTTGGCAATTATAGCACAAAGAATGATTTTTTTTTATAGTCTAATATTATTTCTAACCACTGTTTGTAGCTGTTACTGAGTGTGGCAAGAAAAGCATGCTGCACTCTCATTTGATGTTCTGCCACATAACCACAAGCCTCAACCCAAGCCCAGCTCTTAATCTGACCCTCAATTAAGGACATTCAGACTGAGCAATCTTACTTTCGCTTGTCCGAGTCACTGAGAAACAACCTGCTGTGGGGTTTTATCCATCATGTCTGCCATGGGCAACTAATCTGCAATTGCCTTTTCTTCTGGTTTCTTGACCAGACATGAGTTGAGTCTTGCGTAGCAGGCTTGTTTTAAGGAGAGAAAGGAGTCATCACGGGTCAGCTGTGGTCGCAGGACAATCGCAGTTTGGACCTAGTCCGGAGCAGGTAATGGAAATGCAAATCGGTCCAGCTCAGTTGGACTCGTTGTAGGACAAAGTGTCTGTCAGCGAACAGGTCACCAGGACAATGTCACTGCTTCTTAACAAACCTAAATAAAAAGGGAAGAGTTGTGAAATCCTGGCAGCTGCAGGGGGGGGGGACTTGTTGAATATGGCAAGGCAAGCCAAGGCTAAAGTGTCGCCAAAGGGCCCTGGCACACCATGACGAAAGTCAGCTGTCAGCCAATGTCGTAGCAGTCGGTGAGCATCCGTGGACCTAGTTGTTTCTGCGTGTCCTGCACCATTGGCACTGGACATTTTGTTGATTAGAAGCAGCTACATGAGCGAGAGTGGTGGACTTTGTCATAACAACAGTTTGTATACTCTCAGTCCTGAGTCATCTGGTTGTCCTTTTTTAGTGATGTAAACAGACTACTGCCACCTGGTGTTATGGAGAGCTATTCAGCTGTAGTCTTTGCAGTGTGTTGGAGAGCAGCTTTTTGGCTGAGACAAAGGCAATGTGAGCCAACGCAACAGTCAGCCTTTGTTGTCACTAATTCTTTGATGTTGGTTTGGTGTGTTTGGGCCCTAAGGCTGCGTTAGGACCAACAGTAAACGCAACCATCACTTTCACTTGTATGAGACAGTTTGCTGGGTTTTGCAGGGTGGATTACTTTCCAGAGCGGTCAGATCCTGTGTCAGGGTATTACTAAATGCTTCAAATTCACAGACCTGCTCCTCAAACCCGACTCCAGTGTCTCTTAAGTGTCTGAAGAAGCTAGCCCACCAATAGCCTTGGTCTGACTGCCAAATCAGATAATATATGATAAATAACACAGGTTTTCCAACCTTTTTTGGCTTGTGATCTCCTAAAATGAAGCAATGTCAAATTGTCACATTTTAGTCCTTTAAATTTCATTTAAATCAATAGAGATTTTTCGTTCCCAAAGTGCTCAATTAAAAATGTTTAATATTATAGTACTACATATTATTATATTATAGTATTATAATAGACAGAGATTTAAAGGTGATAACTAATCCTAACAAAAAACTGTCTGTAGGCCTAATGCACATGTCTAGATGTGGTCTTTCTGTTGTGACAGGACAGATATTCAGTTAAAATTTCTCATCAGGCTGACATAAACTGTTTTTAAAACTTGCAGCGATCCTAACCCCAACGTAACCATAACCCAACCACAGTCCTAAGATAAAAACCTGCCAGATGAGTATTTCATGCTGCATCAGCTGATATTTTACTGACATTTAGCATTACCTTATTATTAACAATTCTAGCTTTATTGGTTCAAGGGATGAAATATAACCACAAACAACTCCTGGAATATGCTGAATGTCAAAGATCGTTAATGAGAATGTACACAATTGTATATAATTTTCCATTACCTATCGAGGTATGTGGTTTTGCAGGTATGTGAGTCTGTGTGTATAGAGGTTTTTGAGGTCCATGTTTCGTCTTCTGTAAAGGAGACAGAACTCAGAACACATCTGTCCACACAGTTGCACATACACACACACACACACACACACACACACACACACACACACACACACAGTTACAGATACACAAGGATGACCCTCTGAGTGTCAATCCGCCTGATTTCTGCAAGAATGTCAGTGGGAGGGCTGGAGTTATCCCGGCTTCCAATCAGAACCCCAGCACGCTGCAAGGAGAAAACCCTCAGGTCAAACTCCAACCATGAGGGAGAGAGAGACATACACAGAGAGGGAGAGAGTGGGGGCGACAGAGAGTATGGAGAAGCATTAGTGTGTATCAGCACATATACAACCTCTAGAGTAAAAAGGAGCAAATACTTTTGTTCTCAGAACACTTAAAGTTCAGACTCTCACGATGCTGGAAGCCGTCCTATGACAAGATAAGGAAAGCAGGCATCCGTGCTTATATTGGGGTTACTTGGGGTTCACTCCTGTCACAGTTCTCAAGATACTTACATCATCTGAATATTGCAAACTTGTGGCTGTTTTCTGAAGCAAAGAAAAAAAAAGAATAGAGGACAGAAAGCATGAATAGAGATAATGTTAAGAGACCTTCCCAAAAAGACAATAAGTCAAACACCAGTTACCAAAAAGAGCCGAGGGGACACTCACAGTTCCCATGGACCCATGTTCCCAAGGTTGTATGCTCCAAGGGTCCCATAGGTTCCCCACCCTTACCCAATTCTAAGGGTGAGGGTTGTTTGACTGGAGCACAATTTGAGGGTTAATGTGTATTAAGAGACTATAGTACTTAGGAACATAAGAACCTGGGACCAAAGGTCCCTGGGAAATTATGGTCCTGAAAACATTGGACTATGGAAATGTAGGAGTCTGGGATCTTAGGACCCTTGAAACAAAGAACTCTTGGAACATAGAACCTTGGGAACATTGACATGGTCATCCTAATCACAATCTTTTGAGCCTCACTCATAGGCACAGGTGAGAGCTGATCTTTAGATTTATTGGGAAATTTCATAATTTACCACCATAACCTTGATGGCATCTGAATAGAAATCGTTTTATATTAGTAGCAAAATTTTACGTATATATATATTCTTTCTTTCATTGAACTCGGAAAGGCTTTTTGAGTGTTTCAACATACATGAATGATACGCTAAGGCATCCATACAAAGTCCCTTTTGAAAATCAAAGTGTAGAGGACCTTTTGTGTTGAAGATACTGCAGGTCAACCAAGAACAAGTTCTCCAAGGACTTACTTTATTCCACTCTTCTCATCTTGATTTAAAAAGCTATTCAGTTATTTGACCCATGCAACAACCCAGTTCCTGCTAAACAATGAATGGTCAGGGACAGCTCGGAGACACCTTTTATGACAAACCAAAAACCAGACTCCATTTGAAATACAACCAGGTAATAGAAGAGGCCAATGTACTCCAGAGAGAGGAAAAGACAAGGATGATCTCCGAGGACTTCAAAAGAAGCTTTAGAAAACTTTCAGGTGCTTGATCAATCTCATCTCTCTCTTCTTACCTGTCTGTCACTTGGAAGTGTGCTCTCTATGCAGAGAAGGCCGGAGTAAGTCTGCCTTAGGCCAGCATATCTGAGATCCTAAGACAACATTCTACTGTTGCTGAAGTTTGGACAGAAAAGACTTTAGAAAAAAAGTTGCAATGATCTCTGCCCCAAGTGTAGACAAGGCAGCAGGAAGCTTTGAAAGTCTTAGAAGCTTGTCCCTCTTGCTGAGTCCAAACAAGTGGTTATTGTCCTGGGGAGAAAAACTCAGTGGGACTATTGATTCGTTTGAAAAGTTGCCTGTTTCACCGCCTTTGTAGACACAGTCAAAATGTCACAAGTGGAGGCTTCACTACTCGACACAGGGCAAATTAAACATCTCAGCAATTTTACAGCATAGTTTCTGAAAGCAACACTTCTACATTAAAGCAGCAAACACTCAAAGTGCAACAGCACATAAGAAGAACCCCCTTTGAGTGAATTAGTTTTGAAGTGAACCCATGAATCCAGCTGTCAAAGCTCAAGTCGATTGCACCCAAAACTGGAGATGACATCTGAGCTTTAAAAGCCACAGGTTCTAGGTTTCCACTCAGTCAGTAATGTGGAAATAGTTTACCGAACAGTTTTTTTAGCCACTTTCGTGGTGCTTATGGAGGCAGTTTGCAGCTTCAAAGGGCGACTTCTATCTCAAGGGCAACCATAATTCCAAGCAGACACACTTGCACACATGCAGAGACACACAAACACACACGCTGCTCAGACAAGCAAAGACACGTGCGTACACACACAAACACACACACACACACACACACACAAACATGCACAGTCCAGAGTGCTGTTATAGAACTGAGAGATTTCCCTTTAACGGATGCATCCTGTTGTTATTGTCTCTCTGCACCTTACTTGCGAATCCCACTTCTCCCTGAGACTGGGTTGTGGGCCATCAAACCAAGGACATTACAAGTGAGTAAAAAAAAAGGAAAGAAAAGAAAAGAAGTAGCAAAGAGAATAGGGGAATAGAAAAATATCAAACCCTGTTGGGTGTGAAGGTGAGGCTGCGATAGAGCCGAGAAGAAAAAGAGCAGAGAGGTGAGAAGTGGAATGAAGGATCGGAGAGAAAAGAACGTGTGGTGGAAGAGAAGAGTTGAAAAGTGTTCGGCAACATGAGTGAGAAAAAAGTTTCTTCGGTCAGGAGACAGATTATAGACAGAGGGACAGGAAGTTGCCAAGATGAAGAGAAGAGGTTCCTCTGAGGGCAGCATTTTTGGGACAGAATGTTAGGAAATTGAGAAACAGCAGGGGAGAGTAATCGAATTAAAGTGGGGGATGGGTATTTGACAGTCCGTGTCCCCCAGGGTCACTGATTCTACACCCTTCTAACCTTTGACTTTCACTGCAAGATGGCAGTTAACAGTAACTACAATTGCAGATTTACTTACTAATCACAGTACTTGAATATGAGACAGAAGGCTTCTCATTTCTCGAAGGACCGGGTTTGATCAGCTATAGCAAGTAGGGGTGTCACAATTTCTATTCCTATTCGAAAATCAATTAAAATGCGCCCACCCCCCCAATCCCCGTTTTGACTTGGCATGTGTCCAAAGGAAAAAAAAAAAATCAAACAAAAAAAAAATTCAAACGCTTCAAAGGCTACAAAGCTAGCCTGCCGGTAGCACACAGCTGCACCTCAAGACTCTTATCCTGTGTGCGCAAAGACAAACAACTGACTGTGATGTTTCTCAGATCTTGTATCGATTTCTTTGAGAGGAGGGTTTACCTGTGGGGAAAGAACTGAACTGAACTGATAATATTGCCAGAGATCCTTTATTGATTTGTATGGGAAGATCGTTTTCTACGGACAGGTTTGAGAAAGCTAACACATTTCCTTCCTATCCATCGTTGTTCATTGTTGAATCCTTGAAAGGTGGTAGCCTACTTCTGGAGTCTTTATCATCTATTTTTGGTGAATATGATTTGAACTTTCATCAGGATTAACTCAAACTGTTGTTGGAAAATACCCCTATCATTTTAAAGAAAAGTCTAAAATGTGAATGACAGTTGTTGGGCCATAAAAGGAATAATTCATATGGGATAGTCTAACACCAGCATAGCCATCAGTGCTGATGTTCCTTAAAATCACTAACTAATCACTAACTGCCTTTTTAATGTTTCCGACTGACTCTTTTTAGGATGGGAATGTTGTAAAAATGGGTCCTAAATATGCATTTGATGGTTATATTGTATTGAGCTAAATACTGAAGCTAAGGCAGCAGTGTCCGAGGCAAAAAGTCATCTTCTGTAGCTCCAGATACATGCAGAAAACATAACTGTTCTTTGTATGGTAGTGTAGAGCTGTAGCTATACTATGTGTTTGCTTAACATTACAAAACCAAGCCTTTCAAGATAAGAACTAATTGATGTGTTTGGGTCGAGTTTCTAATGTCCCTAGTTTCAATAATAAGTAGGACAGAGCTGCTAATGTTACCTCAGATCACATCCAAGATTGGCATCACCATAATGGAGAAACACTACATTATTGATATACTCATCGTGAACAGGTGTTTCTCCTTTTTTTAATCTAACTGTACAACTATTGTAGTTGGTTAATGATGTAGTCTTCAGCTTTAGAAGCAATACTGTAGATAATTAGCTAGTTAGCTGGAACCAAAGCTTAACAGACCTAACATGTCTTGTTATGGTTATGTCTATTAGGCAAAGCTTTTTAGGTAACCGCTGTTCAACTTGGAGTGGATATTTGCAAGTTGTGTTCATACAAGCAAATGGACGTAAAAAAGCTAAACTGCGTTTACAGATTCAACCTCCAATAATGCGGTTCTTGACCTGAGCAGCATTTTTTTTTTTGTCAAATGCTCTTGAAAACGAAGTCTTCCGTTTCACAGGACGGGGTGCAGATCATCCGAACATAATCTCCAACACATCTGTTTCCAGCAGGCAGTACAACTTACATTATTCAGCCATTTCAAGCTGTGCATGGAGGAAATCTCAAGGCAGCTGCTTCATGGGGAAATGCTGTACCTGACCTCTGAGTATGGAGGGCAAGTTTACTCCTGTTGGCCCTCCGTGTGGTGCATGAAGGGGTGGGGTCGGAGGTCACAGCTAAGGTCCCAGACTGGCAGAGGGAATGAGGCTGTGATGGATGTGGGAATGCGGCGGGGTCGAGCCCTACACTCTCCATCATGACTGAAAGGGGGATGCAGTGTAATGTACATACACCCGACACATCCACACATGTAACACCTCTGCACACATTTTCCCTCTCTGAGGTGAGTACATCAGTGTTAACGGAGGCCTCTCCAGTCCCCCTCCGACACACACACACACACACACACCTTCTCCCTGAAGTGTCCATCAATCTTTCCGTCTGCCGCTGACGCTAATCAACTCTGACAGCCAAAACTCACCGCTCTCTCTTTCCTTTCTGTCTCTTCATCCTTCCATCTTACTTAACCTCCCCACACACTTTCTCTCTATTTATCTGCCTCTCTCCTCCCACGTCCTTGGTGCTCCTCGACAGTCATGCCATGTCAACGGGTGACATTGAAGAGATTATTGTATTTCTATCTCACTGTTTCTAGATGGTGGGGAGCAGCTTTCTCGATGACTCAATTAAAACAGAATTAGGCGCTGGCTACAATCACAGATCGGATCAAAATAGCTTTCATGTGGTGATTTTATGTAAACTAACGTGTTAGCTCTTCTCCGTTCCGTTCCTCTCAGTGCCTCGCTTCATTGTTTGCTTCGGGTGAGTGAGCCAGTGGGAGGCAAAAATCCCACTGATGATCCGAAATGAAGTGAAATTGCCGCAAACTGCCTGGATGTAAATGCCTGCAGTTGTGGAACACCATTTCAGTGTGACAAGCTAGAGCGTGCCACGGCAGCGACTGAAGAGCAATTTATGATTGTCAATGTTTTAAAAAATATTAGTATGTTTGATTCAATAATCAAGGTCTCATTAACTCTTTTCAAGTCTCGCAACTCAACCCAATCACCAGAGTGAATGTTGGCAATGTTCGTCTCTGCCAGCTTTTAAAAATGATTTGCTCTCCCCCTTTTCTAACCATATTCAAAATGCATCAGTTTATGCACTTGGCTGCACTTGCCTTTTGTTGAGAGGATGCACAAATCAGTGAAACTCCATTTCACGTTTTCACTGCTACCTTGTGCCTCCAAACGTAAGCTGGGCCATGAGGCCCAAATATCGGTCAGCTAGCATTACCATGGGTGGCACACTCTCCACAATAAGCCGTGAGCAATGACAGCATAGTCGGTATAGGTTATAAGAAGGGAAACACAAGGAAGATGGCAAATGTGACTAAAACTAAGGAAGAGAAAGGAGGTGATGGAATGAAAAGAAACAAGTGAAGTGAACACAAAGGGATGGAGGGCATCAAGGCAGGGAGGAGCTCTCATTGTAGGCTTTTCTTTGTATTATCTCTAAATCATTTCATTGTTACTGTTAGAGCATAAGTGGATAATACTTTGCACCTGGTAATTATGTGAGGTTATGACATTTACTTTTCACTTGAAAATGGGAAAAGTTGTTGTTGATTAATTGTGTTATTTTATATTTATTTGTTGGTTCTGTGTATTGGATTTAATGTATCTACTACTTGAAATGTGAGTAAAAACATTTTCAGCCAAACCAAGTATGACGTAGCAAAAGCTTTTCAATACCTTCAAATATGTGATCTAGGGTCAAACACTTTTCAGATAAAACTGCCAAATGTCGTCCTACACACAAGTTTTCTTCTGCTAATATAACTGGATAAATGCATCACACCACCTGTTAAAAGGCAACAGAAAACAAAAAATGGCATCCACCGTGTTATACATTTTCTAGGGAAGAACCCCAAAATCTCCATTAGACTCTCCCACCTGCACTTTCAATGCTTATCATACAATATGTTCAAACTTTACATTCCATTATATCATAGACAGCAGTGTGCTTATGGGCTGGTTAGGTTTAGGCACAGAATCCACTTGGTTAGTGTGGAAAAGAATGGTTTGGCTCAAAATACCCATTTTGGTCATCACAGACACGACTGTAAAACTGTTGTTGGGAATCGCTATTGTTTATTTATTATTAATTAAAATATTATTATTAATTAATTAAATTATTATAGTTAATTAATGAAACGTAGGTAACTATGATTCATTAATGAACACGTGGCACCACCCTGAAATTAGGGATCAATAATCAAATAATATACCTTTAGTCTCAAAGCCTGAAATTAGTCAAATTGTCAATATTATGAAAATATCACTAATTAGATAAGAGGGAAGGCATGAATCCGGGCACTGACCATCTCAACCAGCTGTTACTATAATATGGGATTGTGCAAAATAATCACAGACTTCACAGTCTTATGTTATAGCGGGGTTATTAACTATAACTATGTGTGTGTGTGTGTGTGTGTATGTGTGTGTGTGTGTGTGCGGGTGTGTGTGTTTGTGTTAGTAAAAGGAAAGAAGCTGAGCAGGCGCCTAGCAGACAACAAAGAAACAACACAAGGACCATGTTGTACACAGTGATCATCTCTCCCTCAAACAGCGGCCGGCAAGCCAATCGAGGTTTGTTTATCGTCCGCTGATTGAGCTGAAATACGACATACTGTGATCACACACGGCGGCGAGACTATACAAGCTATCCGCTGAGTGGATTAGCCTGAATGAGCTCCTAGCGAGCGTAATAACACAGTTAGCACACAGTACAGTAAACCATTAATAGGACTCGGCGGTCCTTTCAAAACAAGAGTAAGCACAACAAAGAAAAACATGCTACATACTACCTGTTTCTGCCCAAACAAAAGCCTCTTACTTGGGTCGCTCGTTGCGACTAGCGTGTGTCCTGTTGGACTCAAAACTCCAAAACTCCATTTGGGAGCGAGTAGGGGGGTCAGCTATAGCGTCCTAAAACCTGATGAAGGCAGGCAGCAATCACGCTGTCAATCTGATAGAAGGACTGGACCTCAGGGGTTTCGTCTCCTTCTGAAGATAATCTCTTCCATCTGCAGGCGGTGAGGACGACTGGGTTGTGCAGCGTTCGTCCATGGATCCAAAACAATGACGAATATTCAAACAAAAACGACAGTAAAACAAAAACAGTCTCTGTCTCGTCCAGCGAGGAGGGAACTGAAGCTTAGCTCAAACAAAATGAAAAACGTTTCTCAAAGTTACACCTTTTTACGGCAGAAACCGTGGTCTCTCTACAACTTAGCTACCTGGAAAGCGACGTGTGTCGGGGGCTCCTGACCTTTTAACTGGGGGTGACGTCATTGTGATCCTGGCGGAGCTTCCGGGCTCACAGCCAATAGGGATCGGGTGAAAGTTTTGGGGGCAGGTCGTAACTCTGAGTTACGTTTTTCACACCTTTTGGAATTTCTCTTTGTTTGAGACATGTGCATGGAGGCCCAGCACTGTTCTGAGGTCTCATCAAAACTGTCCAGTGGTGTCACACAAACTAAATGATTTAACACAGTCTTGAGCCGTGGTCACTGGCAGTTGGCTCGGAGTTGAACCTACCAACGTGAGCAAAGCAGGGATTTTCAGGAACGTTGACAACCAACATTTTATCTTGGCGACTGGGCAGCACAGCTGGCACTAGCTGCTGTCTTCTTTCCACTGCTTTCCCCCGGTTCTCTCTTTTCACCTCCATTCTCCACCTTATACCTCTTTCTCTTCCGTCTGGAGTTTGACGTTTTTTTTTTGTTCGATCGCATTCGATAACTGCTCATTAGGAATTACAGCCCTACGGGATCGCTGTGAGGGGTTAATAGCCATATGGACCTTGACCGCAGAGGCCTTAATGGAATCAGGAAAAGGTTCAGTGGAGGTGATGCGACTCCGGAGAAGCCATGACACCACTTATGGAGGCGCACACGGCGAGAGAAGTGCATGTACAATTAAGAGCCATTTTCATTTGCAGCCCCACAGTTCACTCAGCCAGTAATACTTGATTGAAAAACTCAATTTGTATGAAGCTTCCTGCATATGAAGAGCAGCAAAGAAATTAATGAATTTAAATCTTTTTTTTCTTCCGTGTTTATCTTTTCCCTTCCCTTCCATTGCTCTTCCTGCCTTCCCCCTTCGCTCCGCCGAGCTTCAGAACTCTTCTCTAACTCAATCCGTAATGACAAATGTATTTTTTCCTAATGCCAGTCGATGTAAATGTGTGCAGAGGCTCATTTGCATGTGTGTGTAAGCGCGCGCGCGCCACACAAACACAGCAAGATGGGAAGACTCTGACTTAAAATCCCCTTTTTTCTCCTCCTTCACTTCCCTCTGTGTAATAAAAATGTTAATTGAAACAAAGTCTGCCAAGAGATATGTGATTACGTCTGTGTGTGAGAGCGTACGAGAGAGGGAACTCAGTGTGTGTTTGCGGAATTAAGAGCATTTCCTGTCGTTTTTTCCCACACATACTTCTGTGCACATGCTATCTGCAGATGATTCTGTGTGTGTGTGTGTGTGTGTGTGAGAGACGGTGGCAGCTCATGCCGATGCACAGTGATGCTGAGGTAGAGAGCCCGGGCTCGGCGAGGAAAGTCATTAATTTTTATCTGCTCTGACGAGTCAACTGTAACTTCAACAGAGCCAACACCACCACCCCCAAAGCTCATATAAACACAGAGAGAGAGATACCACACACACACACTTGGTCACACACATGCGAAAACCTTAAGAGGAGAGGGTCACAACTCAGCAGCGTTGCACAGGACATAGTAACATTTCACACACTCGGTCTGATTACGGGGGAATTTTTCTTATACGCTACATTTTTACTGACTCAGCAAGCAGAACTGAATGAAGATGCAATTTAATGCCATTATTTGCATGATAGCAATAATTCAGAATTACGTTTTGTTTTAATTCTATTGTGTCACTTATCTGTTATCTGAAAATAAAATGAAAAATCCAAAATGGATGAGCAGTTGCAGCGTGGCTCCATGTTGGATCTGTTTCCTAGTCTGTCAACTACCCGACTGTTGAACTCCGACGCTGATAAATCTTTCATCGAACCCTTTATTGCTCCTCACTCTTTTGTTAGCAAAGAGCACACAGATAGCGGCTCCTCCTCGGTTTTATCCGACAGACACCGCCGCCGGCTGAAATGACTTGACTGTCACTGCCAGCGGATTAGATCGGCTGTAGCTAATTAACGCTAATGCCGTAAATGAAAAGTGTGTCTGTTCTCCGGATGATGCGCTCTCCACAGCTGGCACCTGTACTCTGAGAAGACACATCAGTCTGCCAATGCAAGGCAGCGAACGGACTGAGTGTCTCCTGGTGAGACCGCGATTTATCATCATCGGATCAAACTGAACAGTTCTGGATCGAGACCTTCATTATTTGGACGAAGCAGCTTGTGAGGTACAGTGTAGCCGTTAATGCAATTAAATGTGTCGGATACATTTAATTAACATTTCCGGTTGTATAGATATTGAACAAATGTTGAAAGGTAATTCAAAAGAAATTTGACACTGTCTGAAATGTCGCCAAATCAACCTTAGTTACTATGAACTGTAATGATCAGCGTCCTGGCAAATGGGAGTCACAACTGTTGGATGTGTGAGGACACTGAAGTTTAAAATGGATAACTCAGTAGAGCCCATACGCCCATTAACAGTCCACGTTAATTCAATCAAGCTTAATCCAATATCAAATTTGAGAGCCCTGAATCGCTCCTAATCTTAAACCACCCGTAACTGCTTCAGCGTAATTAAAGCTCACTTGGTCTATTAAATTGACTCATGGATACCAAACACCTAAAAGCACCTGATTTAATTTTATGTTTTTAAATAACGAGCTACACTATTACTCCATGAGAAATCAACAAAAAAATGGCAAAAAAATGTTAAAGAAAGTGACCTAACCCTAACCCCCCAAAAAATAAATCCTGCATCTGTCCCTTTGTCTGGATCCACACCGAAAGTTAAACTGGGTCTGTTCTGGGCCGAGACCCATCCTCCATGCATGTATTTCCAAGAAAATACATTTTGTAGTTTTGGTTTAAGCCTGCTGACAAATTAGCCAACCAATCAAGAAACAGACCTTAAGAGATCTCTACAGACCCCGAGAGAAAACACAACTTCCTTGGCAGAGGTAAGACAAAAAGAAAAAGAAAGGTAGAAGATTTATTTTACATTAAAAATGGACATACACGGCCTCACAGCACTAGAAACAACTAAAACACATAGACAATAGATTCACCATACCTACATTATACAGTTATACATAATTATAAACTCATTTTTTAATATAGCCGACCTATCGCATTAACAGGTTGAGCCCATATTTACTCATTCACTGATTAACTGAAGGTTTTGAATTCATTAAGTCAGCTCGGGGACAAAGTTGGTTCTGATATTAAAAACACACTGGATAATGTACAGTATCTAAATAACTTTTAATACGCACCATTTACTCAACTGTTCATCTTTATCTGGGCAAGTTTGATGAGCGTGCAGGGTTAGCACGTCCACCATCACCTGACGCCTACAGCCGTACGGCAAACAGTGGCACCTTCTCCTCTTAACATCTGGATGATACAGCTGGATGACCACAGTCGCTCTGCTGTCCTCGCCGGAACACTTCGTATGTTCGACTGTGACAGCAGCACAGTGACGCCTTGTTGAAGGTGAGGTGCTATTTGTCTCCTGTCTTTCTTGGCCAGCCAAAGGGATTCAAATGTAACCGCAGGTAGGTAATGTGAAACCGGAAAATCCAACAGGCTCCGCTGTTTATGTTCCTGTTCCCTCCGCTCTACTTTCGCAACACTGTCGACATAAAGAAATCCTGTTTGCTAGACTGTCGTGTTAGTGCACGGCAGCGCCGCATGCAAAAACTCCTCTTGTCACATTTTCAATGTGCCAGGAGACACATGTAACCATTACGGAGGTCTCCATGCTGACACTCCGCCGCTGCTCTGCGAGAGACAACACATTTATAGCAGATTTATACTCCATTCTCCTCTCAGTGATGATCTGTGAATTGTTTGATTTAGACACATTTTTTTTTTTTCTGTCACCACGGATAGACGTCACTTACTTTCAGTCATTTCAGGCATCAGCTCGGGCCGCAGTGACCGCTGCAGTAAGATTAAGAAGATGTGGGGAGGGAGGTGAGTGATACTGCTGTATTTAATGACAATATATGTGTTACTATGTCTTTTCATTTCATGGGTTCATTGTAACAGGAGCTCACAGCACCCAAATGCAACAACATGTTTCTTTTCTGAGTTTTAGGAGCCCATGTGTGTCGCAGGTAAAATGATGCAGACAGCGGTGCGCTCCACAGTGCAGGAGCAGCCCAGGCACCTGAACACAATACTGACAGTATAACTCTCTACAAACCACAGATATGTACGTGCCACGCCTAGCACATTGACATTGACACGAAACGTTTCAGACCATGTTCACAGACCTGAATTTCATTGTGGGAGGTGGAGTGATAGATGAGTAGACTGCCAAGCCAGTGATTGCAGTTCAAGGCTGTGGTTCAGCATTTGTAACTGTGTAACCACTGGACAGTTTCCAGCTGGGGATTTTGTGGTACAAAACTTGGGCATTTTGAATGACACCTGCAGCCATCTCCAGCTGCATTTGTGACGCAAAATTAAGTGCTTTTGACGTGACCTCGGGACATCTCAAGCCATTTTGTACCACGCAAAACAGGTATTTCAAGCCAAACTATGATCTTTTTCTAACCCTCTAACGAGTGTTTTTTGTGTCTTAACCTAGCCAGATCAAAAGCACGGCACAATATAAGCTAGAGCATTTAACCTAAAAAACATACAGAAAGGTGAAGTTTGAGCACAAACTTCATTCTGCCGGTTGAGTTGATAGATGTGATGAGATACATGACGTCACGTGAGGTCTTTTCATTCGGTTTGCAGGTGAAAATAGTGAAATTATGCTGGCTTTACCCTTTACGCTTCAACTCATTTGCATGACTTGATTTGTAATTGCTCAGTACATTTTAGGGCTGTAACTAATCAAATGTTTTAATTAATTAAAGATTGTAAGAAACTATTCAATTTGCCCATTAGTATAGTCCCATGGTAATGAGTGTATTGTATGACTACAGCCCTTACCTTTGGACCTCCAGTAATTTTTAAAAACTGCAGAGTTATTTGTTGTAAAATTACTAGACGTAAAAAATACCACTGCACATTACCGGCCATATTTCACCCGGCAGAGACAGAGGTCCTTAGATAATTTTTGTCCGGTGCAAATCATTCCCCTGTGATTTTGAGAAGAGAAGGTCGGGAGCAACAAAAGGCTGCCATATTGAAGTACAGCCACAGGGCTGCCGCTACATGTTATGCTACGAGCTGCGAATTTGTATTTGTGCTCGTGCTTGTGAGCAGATCAACTTATCACTTGTCACACTGTGTTGTTAATGCGGCTTCTGTAGAAAAGATGCATCCCTTCTTAAATGTTAACGTGTGACAAGTAACAATGTTGGTAAATTCAAGTAAAATATAGACTTCGCTGATCCCATGTATAAGCACTGCACGACGCAGTGATGCAGGCGATCATTTCTAAATCCTACGAGTTCTACTGTACTAGTCCTGCGCACATACAGCTATACTGTACACAAAGATTATCAGATGAAAAAGAAATGCCTCAGTTCCTCACATTCAATGGGCCGTAACCAGCAAATGTCATGGATGGATTTTTTTGATTATCCAAATAGTTGCTGCTTAATTTTGACATTTGTCTGGAGGATTATTCAACTAATTGTTTTAATGGCCCCTAAAAAAGATAGCAGATAGCGATGTGAACCAAAACTAAGAGCAAAAGCATCATTAGACACTCACAATGCACGCAAATCGACTTGAGCGACATGTTGACACAATAAAGAGAAGAACACACTGAAAAGTACCGTATGCATACATAAAGTTTGGGGAAACAGCTGGAGTTTTGGGTAACTTTTGGCGACGTGCAGTGATCAAAGTTTGGACCGTGCACACATTAGCCACAAACGTGCAATTGCGACAACACGCTCATCGGTTGTTCTGAAAAACGCAGACGCCATAATCACTCAACGGTTGGCATCAAAAATAGGAAGAAACGCAACTTCGTGTTGTAAGTGAAGACATCATTACATCGCCATCGGATCCCCGTTACATCCATGAAAACAAAGTAATTATTTAGTCTTCCTGGGGTGCGTGTATCTGCATAACAACTGCAAGAAAGGAACTACATGAAGGAAAACAAACGGACGATATAAGACCGGGACATGAATCGCCTGTGCCCCACAAAAATCAAAAGCCAGAGATGATAGATTTGATCCCCTGGATGTGAGACACGCAATTATAGACAGATGCAGTGATGATAAACACCGAGATGTAGCAGCCGACAACGAATTCGGCTTTTGCACTTTCATGAAGTAACCCAAGTCCAAACTTGATACTTGTTACGGAAGGAGGGAGTGATGCATGACAGGCTCACATCTCCCCCCCCACCCCCCGAAAACCAGGGAAGAAGAATCTGGCCTCCTTTTTTAGCTGGAGAATTTTTTTTTTAAAG